>OX451738.1:1556824434-1557309407 GCA_948472305.1 Vicia faba | reverse complement strand
AATTGAGTTTTTAATTCATGTGTCTATCGTTTGATAGATTTTACTTATTTTGTAGGCATGTGTTGCACATTTGGAGCATAGAGGAATAAGGTGTCGAAGACATAGCTCCGGATGCACGTTTTCAGAATAAAAGTCCATTTTTGAGAAGTTATGTTCAGGAAGACACGCTAAGCGAGAATTGTAGCGCGCTATGAGTGTTTTAAATAAATTTAGTAGAAGTGAAGTTTTATGAGCCCTCTTAGCGTGCAAGTCCTGCTAAGCGCGGTTTAGGACGGTTTAGTGTGTTAAACAAGTGCAGCTCGCTTAGCGCAGTGATCCTGTTAAGCGTGGTCTGTTGAGATCAGTTTTGTATAAATAGTTTAGAAACATATTTTCTAGGTTTTTATCATCTCTTCTCATTACAAGGGTTGATCTCTGATCCAATTCTTTGTAGCTTAGAGGTTTACCCAACATTATTTGGTGGTGCATCATGTCGATTGGCTATGGATTGTCTCGGATCATGTTGACACCATGATGTCATACAACGGGAGAACTGACTCGGGTGTTTTTTGTGTTTTGTCGCAAAATGTTGCGAATAGCAAGAGTCGCTATCGAATTTTCTTTTATCCAATAAAGGAAAGGGTGAAAAGATTAGGAAAGACCTTTCGATATATTTTCTTGAGTTCAGGGGGTAGGTTATAAAAAGAACCCTTTTCATCTGTAGTTATCTACAGGCTCTTAGTTGCTTGCTAGATCACTTTGAAAAATATTTTGTTTGAAATGTGTATGTGGTGGATTTTTGAAAGTATTTTGAAACGCTTTTGTTTCGGCAAACTTTGTAATGATTCTCGTCTCTATAAGAATGTATACAAAGTGTTGGTTTTGAAAATAGTTCAAAGAGATGTTTGTTTTTTGAAGGTTTTTTTTTGAAAGTGTAAGTGTGAAAATGGTTTTGATTTGTGAGCAAGTAACTACGAGCGTCCTACCTACTCAAAAGGTCTTTATTATTTTCCTCCTCCTTTAGATGTTGATATCTTACCATTGATTGGTAAGAAGCCCCATCATTGGATGTAAAGGGACGGGCGTGGGTCAAACGTATAGTCATAGAAGGTAACTTATTAGACTTTTAGCAATTTTTGTAAGGGACTAGATTGTCTACCGAAGGCAACATCGAGGGACATCGAGGGACTACGATCTTTTTTCGAGGGTCTTTGCTAAAATGCCCACATTCGAGGGACATGACTATTTTCCGAGGCAACAAAGCGAGGTTACCCTAGAGGTGCACGTTGTGAATATTGTGTTTGATTTCATGCATTTTTGTCTTTGAAATTAGGGTTCTCTAATGGTTGATTTTATCTTGCCATACACACCCTAATTACTAACAATTTATATTAAAGTGGTAAATTGCGGAAATTAAAATCCTAAGCTATTACATCATTAGGGGAGTGGGGGTACAATTTACAAATGGGGATGAAGTAGAAACTTAATTATTACAACCATATCGAATAATAATGAAGACAATGTAAAAAACTGTGTAAAATAAAGTAAAAATGCATTTTGAACTGCTATGTATCGACACATGCTGCTATGCATCGACATATAGCTTTCCTTGCTCCTACCAAACCAAACCAAACTCAGTATGAGTCTATGCATAAAGGGATGTGTCGACTCATGCACCTGTTTGTGTCGACACATACGCGTTTTGTATCGACTCATGCACCTTTCACCTTTCTGTTTTGGGGCCTGGATAACAGTATGAGTCGATGTATAAGGCTATGTGTCAACTCATACCCTGTTTTTTTCACTAGAATGAGTCGACCCAAGCAGGTATGTGTCGACTCATGCTGCAGTTTTTTTGCCTTAAACATTGTTTTATTGTCTGTTTGGGTCAGTTTACAGTATGTAATTGATAAACATAAACAATAAGTAAATGGTTAGCTCAAAGGGGGTAATGATTACTACATTTTATCTTCAAAAATAAATCATGTATGAAAGATGAAAATATCAAAGTCAAGAAGACTTACCTTGGGACTGCACTTGGTGTTTTTAAGCCTGAATACTTTTCCAACTACTGTGATGGCTCCAATGAATCTCTAGGAATCTGTCCCAAACTGTTATATCACACTAACTCAATCAAGTTGTACAATATTGTTTTTTGTGTTTAGAGGGTGAAGATAATGACACTACAGAAACTGTTCTTGTGTTTGAACAATCTCTATGTGATAAGGGTGTTTGGTTTATGGGAGAGTTTGTAAGGTGGAATAATGGGTTAAGGGTTTCTGTTTTGAATTAAAGTAGAGTTGGTTTTTTGAATGAGCAAAGATTACAAAGAATATTGTTTTTCTGCTCAAAACTCTTTATTCTCTCTCTAAAAACCAACTCATTGTTTGTAGTGAAAACAGTCTAATTATAGAGGAAGTTTTGCTGGGATTTTGGGAGGGGAAACAAATAACAATTTGAACTGTTTGGAGATGCTGTTTTCATAGCTTTTTTGATGCAGCTCTTATATGTTAATTTAGTGCGAATATGAGGCTGAGATAATGCAGGCTTGGATTGGGTTATGAGCAGCACAATATGGCTGTTTTGCAGCAGTTTTGGAGTATTGTGGCAGAGTGTTTAGAGATAGCATAGTAGGGTTGCTTTTTTGACATGGTTATGGGCTGTTATATGGGCAATACAACAAGCTTGGACAACATTATTTGTGGCATGATACAAAATCTAGTTTGTAGACCAAATTATGCAGATTATAACAAAGACAAAGCATGCTTGTGGGCAGCATAATGACAAGGTTTGAGTCAAAGGGGAAGAGTTCAAATAAGACCAAACCTAAGATTTGTACTCTTGTAAAAATGCCACTTTGTAATAACTTGAATTATTTGTAACATCTTGAATTATTTGTGACATCTTGAATTATTTGTGACATCTTGAATTATTTTGAATTGTAGTGAAAAGATGTCATGAAGCAATGAAATTAACAAGTATAGAAAACACTTTAAAACATTTCCAAGTCTTGCAAAGTTGGATTTTTGACTCTCTTGATTTTTGATGATCAAAATTCATATTTTGGATGTCTTGATGAAATGTGATTCTTAGGACTCAATTTTGGTCAAAAAGTCAAAGTTTGACTTTTTAGTGCATAGTTGAATTTTTCCACCAGTTGACCGAGTTTTGTCTATCAATCCACTGATCTCAGAAGATGAATTAAAATATGCGATTAGGTTAAAATGACGCGCTTGAATCCTTGAGATCATGCTTCCAACCAATAAGTCAAGTATTAGGTCAAAAATCAAAGTTCGGTCATTTTCAGTCAGAACCCTAATTTTGCCTATTTTGCCCTTTTAATAATTTGAATGACTTCTTGAAAAATCATGATCCAAGACTTGAAACTTGACAGAAGTAATCCTGAGGGTCCATAATGATCCATGAAAGTCCATTTGAAACATTAGAAATCTGACTGCCTTTGTATAAACTCAAACCCTAATTTGAGGCAATCAATGTTGAGGAGATTGTTTGACCTAGTCGATACTTGCGCAAACTTGAGTCATTGAAGATCTTTGTAGGAAATGTCTTTGGAAATGAGAGGGAAAATTTTAGGGTACAACAACTTCCTATGTTCAATCTTCTTAAACTTGAAGAGTTAGATTGGCGAGTCCGTCATTCTTGACTTGAAGGTGGAAGATGATTGAACACTACAATGACTATAAATTTGCACTCAACGGTGTGGTAGTTGATTGTGTCGGGAATGGGCTTATAGATGCCATTTGGAGAGGTGATGGATGAGTCATCAGAGATGGGCTTATAGATTCCATCCAAAATAGATGTTGACTTCATAAGAGGTCTCTTTGTGGGGATTCCCGTTCCTGTTGTTTGATGAAGACTCCATTGGAGAATGTTGGTTTCTGTTTGGGGGAATAGAGTCTAGGGGATTTAGTTGTCCATTACTCTACTGGGGGAGTTTATCTCTTGACTGTAGAGATGAAAGTTAGCTATTATCTAGTCAAAATTCAGGCTTCACAGTAACTTGCTAAGGATAATAAAAGTTAACTGTTATCTGGTCGTATTCCAGGCTACACAGTGATTTACTGGGGAATATGAAATTAGTTTTTATCTGGTCGATTTCCAGGCTTCACAGTATCTCAAACTGTTATCTGGTCGAAATCCACGCTTCAGTGATTTGTAGATTATATTGTCATCTGGTCGGCTCCAGGCTTTAGTGACTTGAACTGTTATCTGGTCGGGTCCAGGCTTCAGTGATTTGAAGAAATTAAGTTGTTATCTGGTGGGGTCCAGGCTTCAATTTGAATTTGAGATCAACTATTATTTGGTCGGGTCCAGGCTTAAGTGATTTGTAGATTATAATGTCATCTGGTCAGGTCCAGGCTTCTTAGTAATTGACAGAGTAAACTACTAACTGGTCGGATTTCAGGCTTCGTACTAACTTATAATGTTATCTGGTCGAATTCCAGGCTTCACAGTGTTGAAGAAATTAAGTTGCTATCTGGTCGGGTCCAGGATTTAACTTGAATTTGAGATTAACTGTTATCTGGTCGGGTCCAGGATTCAGCAATGATGTTAACTGCTATGCGGTCGGGTCCAGGCTTCGCAGTGTCTTGAATAGTAGATTGACTGTTATCTGGTCAGATTCTGGGCTTCAACAATGATGTTAACTGCTATCTGGTCTGGTCTAGGCTTCACAGTGTTATAAACTGCTACCTTGTCAGACTCTAGGCTTCACATTGATTGATGAGCCGTTACTTCAGATAGTTGCCCTGTCTTGTTTCAGGAATTAATCTGGAACTTATTGAAAGTTGATGATGACATTTGTCTATTTGTAAACTTTCCTGAAAAGGTAAATAATTATTTGTATGCAATGTTTTGATGCATGACACACATTGTGTAATGATGTTCTCAAAATAAATGAGATTGTGTTGTATGTATTTGGTATGCATATTCTATGATGTTTGTAAAATGATGTATGAATGCAATATATGAACTGATCAGTCGTTCTTTGAAGTGTCGTTGAATTGAGGGAAAATAAATCCTTGACTGCTGTTGGGGGAGAAAAACGTGGTTCTTCATTATTTGTTGGAGTTGAATTGTTGGTAAATGGATTTCCGTGGCTAGAGAAATAAACTCTACTGGGGAAAGAAAACTCTGTAAACTGCTTGAGGATTTTTATGAAGCCCTGTTGGGGAACCCAAGAAGTTTATGAACCATGTTGTGGAATTCTTCAAGATGCTGGGGAGATGATTAGAGACTCTGGCTCTGCAAGGGATATCGGAACCTCTGACATTATTAGGCTGTATGCTAAAGATATGGCAATGACTTCGCGGGAGGACGTCTTTGTCTTTATATCTATTGTGGGATGTATTTGCGGGGATTTGCAGATGGCTTTTTAGATATTGTCATGTTTCTTAAAGCCATTAGTAACTTTCTTTCTGTTTTTTTATGCGTGTACTTGTAAACAGTGATTATATTCAAATTCATATGTTAAAAATAATCACTAGATGTTTTTGCAAAACAAAACAGAAAAATAAAAACAAATAGTTTATGCACTTTCAAAGAGATAGATTTTGTATTAATCTGAAGAAGTCTGCCTATAACAGGCATTTTTGTACAATGAGACAAACATCCTAATAAGATAATGTCGTCGTAAGAAATTAAAACTATACAAAGCAGTATACAAAGAAAAACAGTTATGTGAAATGATCCCATTGGGTTCCCATTCTGCTATCGCCTTTATATCTTTGAGCGTCTCATCACTTTGTTGCTTGGCCGAAGCTGACTGGATTGATTAGTATCATTTGAATTTGAAACTTGATACTGAAGTCTGTCTGTGAGGTAATCCAACGGGACATAATTGTACGCCTTTAATCCCTAACTTCTGGACCTCCCTTTTGGGTTTTCAGTCCACCGGGATGCCCTTTTTTGCCCAAGCCGCCTTTTCAGGTTTTCGGCTTGCCGGGTGTACATATTTTTTCATATATATATATATATATATATATATATATATATATATATATATATATATATATATATATATATATATATATATATATATATATATATATATATATATATATATATATATATATATATATATATATATATATATATATATATATATATATATATATATATATATATATATATATATATATATATATATATATCCCTAACTATTGCCCGAACCCTTTTGGTTCGCCGGGATGCCCTTATTTTTGCCTAGGCCAGTCAACCTAGCAGGTCTCTATTTATACATAGTATCTTTTAACTATGTCCGTGTTCACAAGATACATAAGGTCGTCACCGTCCATAGTGGTTAATATCATGGCTCCACTGGAAAATATGTTCTTGATCACAAATGGTCCTTCGTATATGGGAGTCCATTTTCCCCTGGGATCACCTTGTGGCAGGATAATGCGCTTGATTATTAGGTCGCCAACTTGATATTCCTGACATATGGCCTTCTTGTTAAAAGCTTTGATCATACATTTCTGGTACATCTAACCATGACAAACAACCGCAAGCCTTTTCTCGTCAATCAGGTTCAATTGGTCAAGTCGAGTCTGAACCCATTCGTCTTCATTCAAACTCGCATCCTTCATGATTCTCAAGGAAGGGATCTGGACTTCGATAGGTATGACAACTTCCATAACGTATACCAGAGAGAAAGGAGTTGTGCATGTTGACGTGTGTATTGAGGTGCGGTAACCATGAAGAGTGAATGGTAACATCTCGTTCCAGTCTTTTATGTCACTGTCATCTTCTGTATGATCTTCTTGATGTTTTTATTGGTGACCTCTACAACACCGTTCATCTTCGGCCGGTAAGGGGAATAGTTATGATGCTAAATCTTGAATTGTGTATAGAGCTAGGTGATCATATTATTATTGAGATTGGTACAATTATTTTATAAGATTCAAGTGAATGACAGAAACGTGAAGATTCTTACGGATCATAAAGTATGGTGATGAATTTTTAAGTACAAAGCATAACCTAATGATTTTGAGACGAGAAGGAAAGAGGGTAGTACCTGAGCTCAAAATAAAGACGGAAGCCCACTAAGACGACGAGCAAAGTAGATAGTATCAGAACGAAGAAAAAGCAAAGGAAAACTAGGATTTATGAGGCATCTGAGATAGACAAAAACGGCGCCCCCAAAGATATAACACATATTGGTTGGATAGTATCCAACATTAACAAAATCCTAATGGGCCTTAACAGTGGTTCGATCCATTTTGTCAATAGAAAAAAAACTATAGGGCCCATAATCTAGTCGAAAAGGCTATAAAGAATAAAATTTTATATAGTTCTAAAAATTAATGGACATGACTAAGATAAAACTAATGTAAATATAATTGAGTCCACCATGGGCAACCACGAAAATCAATAAATTTCTCTTTGACTTTTAAAAAACAATATTAATATGCTTTTAAAGGGAACAAACACTTTTTCAACTTATTTATTTGTGTAGAATTGAGACTATACTTATAATTTGTTTTGTAGCTTAATTATCAAAATTTTATTATATAAAAATGAATAAATGAGTTGTCGGAAATTTAAATAAACGTTCACGTAAAATAATTTTGAAAGTTATAATATCCAAAAAGTATATATATATATATATATATATATATATATATATATATATATATATATATATATATATATATATATATATATATATATATATATATATATATATATATATATATATATATATATATATATATATATATATATATATATATATATATATATATATATATATATATATATATATATATATATATATATATATATATATATATATATATATATATATATATATATATATAGAGAGAGAGAGAGAGAGAGAGAGAGAGATACACATTAACATATTAGTTGATGGTGTGCTCTGGGCCTACCGAATAACGTATAAGACATCTATTGGAATGACTCATTTAAATAAATGTATGAAAAATCGTGTCATCTCCCAGTTGAAATTGAGCACAAAGTTTTTTGGACAACAAAGGTCTTTAACCTTGATTCTGGAGTTGTCGGAGAGATGAGGAGATGATAACTCAATGAATTAGAAAAATTGAGACTGGATGTGTTGTACCCCAAAATTTGCCCTCCCATATTCTTCAAAGTTTTGCCAAGCATCACCTCAAATGGTTCAAAGTCTACTCAAGGGCTACACAGTCAACCACTCTCCTAAGCCATGCAAATTAGGGTTTTGGTTCCTGCAAGGAAGTTGAGGTTCTCAAGGGCTCAATCAAGTCCCATATGCTCATACACATTGTCAAGCACCTACATGTCAAGTTTCAAGGCTCACAAGGTCAAGTTGCACAGTCAAAAACCCTAATTGCTCTACAGTCAACTGCAGGGGCAAAATGGTCATTTGGCAGTCAAAAGTCAAAAAATGTGGTCAACATCTTATTTTGAAGCCACAATCATCATTTGGTCAAATCTTGACCATGATTTCACAAGAATGGCTCAAAAATCATCAAGGTGTCAAAAGTTTCTATTTTTGAACAGCTGAAAAGTCAACTGTAACTCGACAAGGCATAACTTTTTCATGGTTCATCAGAAAAATCCCATCCAATGCTCATCTTGAAGGGGAGGACATTTCCTACAACTCATCTTCACATTCCAAGTCCAAGAAATGCTCTCACAAAAAGTTATCAATTTCAACATTATAGGTCATTTTCAAAAGTCAACAAAAAGGCACTTTAAGTCAAAGACCATAACTTGAGATTGGTAAATCAAAATGACATGGTACCAAATTCATTGGTTAGAGGACTTCAAGACCTTTCCAAAATGTCCAAGAACATGTTCATAGCCTCAAAATTGAGCAAGATATGCATTGGAGAAGTTGGGAAATTTTTGTGAAATGGCCAAAGTCAATTATCCTTGAAATTTCATTTTTGACAAAAGGGGCCCACTTTTTCCACTTGATTCAGCTTGGCCATGCCTCCCACGTGTCCCATAATTTATTTCAAGATTAAAAATTAATTTTTCCATTTTTATTTGATTTTATTTGATTTAATTCATTTTAAATCTTTAAAATTCAAATAAAAATCAAAGAAATTAATGGAGGGATATATTTTGTGTTGATTAGCTTTGATGCACCTTGAAATACCTTCCAAATTCGTGCAAGGCCTATTCCAAGCAAGAAAATTCAAATTTTCACAAATATGGCAAATGGTTCAATGTTGGTTATGGAGGAAATCAAGAACATAATTGCATAAGCTTAATGACCATTATTCTTATTGATACACTTTACATTACTATATATACAAGCCTTCCCAACCTCATTCAAAGAGAGGGTGTGCACAAACGGCCAGAGCAAAATCCAAAAAGTGTCAAAAAAAGTGTGAGATCAAAAGGAGTGTTGCAAGCATTTCCAGGCCAAAAGGAGAACGTGACTCTCTTCTTTGCCATCTCTGAAGCTAAAGCAACCCTTGCCACGTCCTAAGGTCCATCATACCGCGCTGTAAGTTTTCCCAGGCCCCCCATAATTTCCATAATATTTTTCTTCATATAATTGTGTGCAGGCTTGCTAGTGTGTTCCATCATATGCCCTCAAGCATTGAGTTGCCATGTGTCCTTGAGTCTAGATCTGACGACAAAAGATGAAGGACCACAATAGTCCCCAGTCAACGCTGGCACACCTGATCAGGAAGTCAAACATGGCTTTGTGCAAATGGGCTCAAATTACTTCTTCACCTCCATTGGGCCATCAACACCCCCTTGGTTTTGTTATTTCTTTTATTTTTCTTTTCTTTTATATTTCCTTTTTTAATTATTAGTTTTATTATCATTTAATTAACATAATTAATATTTTCATAAAAAACCAAAAAAAATGTAATTATTATTATTATTGTTAATTTCACCATTAAACATTATTTTTGTAAATAAATTCTAAATACCATTAACTTAGTTTAATTAGAATAATTTTAATCTTTCTTTCTCAATAAATAAAATAATTTAGACTTAGGCTTTTCTTTTGACATTTTTAAATTCCTTTTTTATTTTATTTCATTAAAACATAAAAACACATAAAATATTTTCTTAATTAATTAATTAATTAGTTATTAATTTTAATTTCATTAATTACAAAAAAAGACAAAATTCAATTTCTTTCTTAAAAGGGTCAACACCCTTAGGACGTTCCCGATTAAATTTCCATTCACGCGTATTTATTTATTCTGATTATATTTATGTATCTGTACAGAGGATGTAATAGTAATTAGGATTTTATTGCTTACTTTAATTTTCTGCATTTACTTTTCAAAAACGGGTTTTTGTTTTTGGCGATGTATAGACCCGCGCCTTGTAATAGCTAGATTTACATTTCCGCAATTTACTTTCCGCACCCCTAACTGCTAATATGCCTGCAAGAATGTATGTAAAATAAAATCAATCCGTAGCTCACAAATAACATGTACAAAGACAATTAACTGAAAAACAACACACAAAGCACATGCCACTCCTAGGGTACGCTTCACTCGTTGCCTCGAAACGTGGTCATCAAGTATAGGACGTCTTAGAGGTCACCCTTTGTCTAAAGATCCAGTTGCCTCGAAACGGTTGCCTCGGATAAAAGGATCTAGGACATTAGGGTTACTTTTAAGGTGCCCTACCATTGCTTCGGTGACCACACTGTCCCGATAATCGAATTGACCCGAACACCTCCAACGATGGTGCTACCTACCTCTCAATGGTGGGATAGCACTATCTAAAGGACTCTTACAGAGCTTAATTCCTTAGGGTAGGTAGATGACTCATGGGTACTTGCTCTTTTCAAAACAAACAAAATACTTTTCACACCTTACACTTTCAAAAAGTTTTCAAACAATACTTCATACACTCTTGAGGACTGATACAAGAGTTACCTAGAAGTTTTTAAACGAACTTTTTCAAAACCCACACACACTTGAAAAGCAAACAAATTTTGAAAACATAAGAGCAAGTACCTAAGAGCCCGTGGATAACCACGGATAGAAAGGGTGCTAACACCTTCCCTTTCTATAAATCTACCTCCCGAACCGAGAAACATTCTCATAAGGAATTTTGCTGTGCTTTTGTCCTTTCCATGTTGGAGAACATAAAAGACGGTGGCGACTCTTGCTTCCGCGACATTTCGTGAACCAGCTTAAAAAACAGTCGGTTTTATTTCCACCGATCACAGGATGCTTATGAAAATGTTAAGTTGTATAAGGAGGAACTAAAATATGGAATGATAAACACATCTTGAGAAGAGATTTCAGAGAGGGGAAACTTGCATTGTTATTTAATTCTAGGTTGAAGCTCTTCCCAAAAAAAGTTCTGCTCTTGATGGCCTGTACCATTCCATGTAAGAAAAGTAACATCATTTGGTATGGTTGAGGTTTAGAGTGAGTCCACTAGATCATTCACGTTAAATGGACAAATGCTTAAACATTATATAACAGGAGACGAAGTCAAAAAGGGGTGTGCTTTATTTTGAATGCGTCTTCTTGAGAAAAGAAAGTGATATAGTAAAGCTTGTGACCAAAAAGAAGTTTTATGTGTGATAAGTGTCAAAATATCATTATCATTAGTAGTATTTTGTGGCACTTATTAGCTTTTCTCTTTTGGTTTTTATAGTAAAACCCTGAATTTTGTGTAAATAATAGTATAATCCTGTTTTGTGTAAATATTGTATTGTTGATAGTTTTTCATCTCTTTTGTGGGTATTTATTACATGGTTGGAGCATAGAGTAATAAGAGCCAAAGGCAAAGCTTCAAGATACAATCTTAAAGGAAATAAGTGTCCCAGGTCGGGCTAAGTGCAACCTAGCGCGCTAGGAGAAGTCCAGGCAAAGGTGACTACGCTCTGAGTGTGCTTAGCGCCAGTTTAAGTCGGTTTAAGTGTTTTTAAGTGGGAGTGCACTTAGCGCCACTTTTTGGGTTAAGTGTGGTCTGCGATTTTCAATTTTGTATAAATAACTTTAGTTTAGATTTTTAGGTATGGTTTTGGGGGTTTTTTACCAACTAAATCAGTTTTATTATTTGAGTTTTGAGAGCTTTGATAACACCAATGGAGGTTGAAATTCGATGATCTAGGGTTGAAGATTCTTTGATTGTGATTGACACCGCGAGAGATTTTGATTCTTCTCCTTTCTTCCCTTTGTAGTTTCCATTTGTGGGGTTTGTATGTAAGTTACTCTGATTTTATGTATATGTACTAATTATGGTATTGTATTATATCTATTTCTCAAATCAATATCGATGTTTATCCTTATTTTTGCTTTATGTTGAGGATTTAAGTCGCTATAGACATATACGGTTCAAATCCTGTTCTTAGATGATTATCAGTTAGGTTCTAAACTTTAGAGATAGATTTAGGTCTAACATTCACAGTGGGTATCTGTTCTTAATGCTTCTGTGTTGTTGAGTTGTACGAGACATCACCGATGAAACAATAAGATTGTTCTCTCAACTCTGTGTTATACATAACCTAGGTTGTAAGAGATACGTGATGATATTAACGAGTGATTTAGGTTGATACAATTGATCAGTGGGTTTAAGTATTTGACGGGTAGATAAAATTCAAACCCGACGAGTAAACGACAACATCTCATGCCAATCCTTATAGGTTACCACCATTTTCTGCACAATCTTCTTGATATATTTGTTAGCCGCTTCGACTGCGCCATTCATTTTTGGTCTATATGGAGAAGAATTGTGATGCTTGATCTTAAACTGAGTGCAAAGATCAGTAATCATAGCGTTGTTAAGGTTAGTCCCATTGTTGGTGATAATCCTTTCGGGGATACCATAGCGGAAGATGATGTTGTGTCTGATGAATCTGGCTACTACATTCTTTATGACTGAGGCAAAATAAGCAGCTTCGACCCACTTGGTGAAATGGTCGATAGCGACAAGAATGAAACAATCTCTGTTGGAAGCGGTTGGCTTGATTTCTCCAATCATATCAATGCCCCACATTGCAAATGGCCACGGAGCAGTCATGATGTTCAGAGGGATAGGAGGCACATGGACCTTGTCAGCATAGATTTAGAATTTGTGATAAGTCCTTGAATGTTGATGGCAATCATCCTCCATTGTTGACCAATAGTAGCCAGCTCTCAAGATCTTTTTGGCCATTGTATGTCCACTTGAGTGAGTACCAGAGAGTCAATCATGCATGTCTTCCATGATTTCCTCTGCCTCTTTCTTATCCACGCATCAGAGTAGAGTAGAGTCATGGTTGCACTTGTATAATATCCCGTTACTTAGGAAGAATTTGGCTGCAAATCTTCGTAAGAATTTTCTGGCATTGATGGATTTTCCCTATGGATACTCTTGTGCTTCAAGATACCTCATCACCTCATGGTACCATGGCTTTTCTGCGTCAGTGTTAAGTTCACAGCAATGTGCGGGTTCATTGAATTTTTCAATTGTTATTATAGGGGCTTCGCTGTCCCATTTGACCTTGAACATTGAAGACATGGTTGCCAAAGCGTCAGCCAACTGATTTTCTCCCCTAGGGAAGTGCTCAAAGGTGATCTCTTCGAAGTAAGGAATTAGGGATAGCACAAGTTCCTTGTAAGGAATGAGATTAGGGTGCTTAGTGTCCGAATCTCATTTTACTTGGCTAATCACTAGAGCAGAATCTCCAAACACATTCAGATGCTTGATCCTCAAGTCAATGGCAGCTTTCAAACCCAAAATGCACGCTTCATATTCGGCCATATAGTTGGTGCAATCGAAGTATAGTCTGGCAGTGAAAGGAGTGTGGCAACATTTGGGAGAGATGATTATAACACCAATTCCGTTACCTAAGGCGTTGGAAGCCCCATCGAAGACCATAGTCCATCGGGGATCCTTGTTCAGGTCCGTCATACGGTCAAGGTTTCGTGCAATCGGTTATTAGCATGATGTTTTCATCAGGGAATTCAAAGTTCACAGACTGATAAATCATCCATAGCTTGATGGGCCAAATGATCTGCTAGTACGCTTCCTTTAATGGCCTTTTATGTAGTGTATTGAATGTCGTACTCGGTTAAGATCATTTTCCATCTGGCTATCCATCCGGAAAGGGAAGGTTTCTCGAAAATGTACTTGATTTGGTCCATTTTAGAAATCAACAGAGTGGTATGAGTCAACATATATTGTCTTAGACGGCGAGAAGCCCATGCCAGAGCGCAGCAAGTTTTCTCGAGCAGTGAATATCTGGTTTCACAGTCGGTAAACTTTTTGCTCAGGTAATAAATAGCATGCTCTTTTCGGCCAGACTCGTCATGTTGGCCCAAAACACACCCCATAGAGTTCTCTAGTAATGTCAAGTACATGATCAAGGGTCTTCCTTCAACTGGAGGCATGAAAATAGGAGGCTCTTGTAGATATTCTTTTATCTTTTCAAAAGCATCTTGGCACTCATCATTCCATCTGACTACTTGATCTTTCTTTAAGAGTTTGAAGAATGGCTCACAAGTAGCAGTTAAGTGTGATATGAAGCGGGCAATGTAATTGAGACGATCTAAGAATCCTCTAACTTCCTTTTCAGAATGAGGGACTAGCATTTCTTGGATAGCCTTTACCTTGGCAGGATCAACTTCAATGCCTTTATTGCCGACAACAAATCCTAGAAGCTTTCCAGATCGTACTCCAAACGTGCACTTGTTAGGGTTTAACCTTAGTTTGTACTTTTTCAGCCTTTCGAATAGTTTGTACAAGTGATCGAGATGTTCTTCTTTAGTTTGTGATCTGGAAATCATATCATCCACATAGACCTCTATTTCATGATGAATCATATCATGAAACAAAGCTATCATAGCTCTTTGATATGTTACCCCTGCATTCTTTAATCCGAACGACATGACCTTGTAACAGAAGGTGCCCCATTGTGTAACAAAAGTAGTCTTCTCCATATCTTCGGGAGCCGTCCTTATTTGATCATAGCCTAAGAAACCATCCATGAATGAGAAGACTTTATGCTGAGCAGTATTATCGACCAAGACATCAATGTGTGGTAGAGGGAAATCATCCTTGGGATTTGCCCTATTCATATCCCTATAGCCTACGCACATGCGAACTTTTCCGTCCTTCTTCGGCACTGGCACTACATTAGCAACCCATTGGGGATAGGATGTCATAGCTAAGAATCCTACATCAAATTGTTTCATCACCTCAGCTTTGATTTTTTCTGACATATCAGGCCTCGTGCGACGGACCTTTTTTTTGACGGGAGGACAACCTTCTTTTGTCGGCAGACAATGGACTACGATGTCGATATCCAACCCAGGCATATCTTCATAAGACCAAGCAAATACTTCCACATAATCATGCAACATTTGAACCAACCTGCTCTTGACACTGCTTTCCAAATTAGCGCCGATCTTGATTTCCTTCTTATCTGACTTAGTACCCAGATTGATGACTTCAACTGACTCTTTGTGCGGTTGAATAACTTTTTCCTCTTGTAATAGAAGTCTGGCTAGTTCTCCCGGTATTTCACAATCTCCCTCGCCTTCGTCTTCGACTTGGTTGATTGGACATTCGAAGTCATAGTCGGCAATAGTAGAGTCATTGGCAATATGATCCAAAGTGGATGAGGACCTGCAAGAATGTGTGTGTGTGCATGTAAGATACATGGCTATTTTTTTGAAAATGTATTTGAAAGAAAGGAAAGACAATGAACACAAATATTTGAATTCAAAAGAGTCCAATATACTGAATGATCATATGATTAGATGAACATAAACAAAACCCTTGACAAATGGACCAAAGTGCCCCGGGCCAGGCACATGGCTTAAAAGTAATTGTTTGAATATTACAAACAAAATGTTCTTGAATTAAAATAAAAGCAATAACAAGTAGATTACTCCTCAATGAAGGAGATGGGCACAAAGTCCTTTGTATGTCAATTCTTCAGCTCCGTTGTAGTTGGATACACCCAATCTTCAAATGCAGCTTCTTCATCAGAATCACCCACAGCGTTGACTTCATTCATGGCTTCCAATGCGGAGAGGTGGCTTTCCAGCACGAGCACGCCTCACATCCTTCTGAGCTTTGACGGTGAATCCTAAACCAAACTTGTCTGCTTTAAATGGGATATCGAGGAGTTTCCCCCAAGTATCATAGTTTCCTTCTTCAATTGTTGCACAGGCATCCTTTACTGAGACCATCTTAGGTATGGCTTTAACAACTTCAGACTCATCAGAGGAACATTTGGTAGCAGTGATCATTGGTGGTGCAACCTCAAAGGCTTGACACGGGGTCTCAATTAATTCTCCATCCATCTTTACGTATTTGAACGAGTTAAGGTGACTTACCATAAACTCTTCTTCTCCACAGACGGTGACTATTCTCCCCTTGACTGGATATTTAAGTTTTTGATGGAGAGTTGAGGTTACTGCTCCAGCTTTATGGATCCACGGGCAACCTAACAGACAAGAATAGGCAGGATGAATATCCGTAATATAGAAGGTGGAATTGAAGATTTGAGAGCCCACTTTGATTGGAAGATCTACTTCCCCATGAACAGTCCTCTTTGATCCGTCAAATGCCCTTACAATGATATCGCTTGGCTTCAAGACTAAACCTTCACAGTCTAGACGGTCTAACGCTCCCTTGGGTAATACATTCAGGGAAGAACCAGTGTCAACTAAAACATGTGCTAAGGTGGTCCCTTTGCACTCGACAGAAACATGTAAAGCTTTATTGTGGTTTTTCCCTAACGGTGTTTAGTCAACATCCGAAAATCCAAAGCCATTATCAGCCGCCAGGCTAGCCACACAATTCTCAAATTGGTCCATTGTTGTCTCATGGGGGACATGAGCTTTTTTCAGGAATTTGATTAATTTCCGAGCATGGGCGTCGGAACAAAGGAGAAATGGCAACATTGAAATCTTAGAAGGGGTTTGCCCCAACTGTTCCACAATCATGAAGTCACTTATTTTTATTATCTTCAAGATCTCGTCCATCTCACAAGTGGAGGGCTCTTCATCAGCTACGTCCTTGGAGGGTACTTCAGTCACACCAGGCTCAATAACCTTCTCCTTCCCTCTTGTATCGGTACTTGGCTTGGCAGCAGTAATGTGAATGGGCGCCTTTGTAATAACTGGTGGTGAGATATTAGGCGAAAATATTCTCCCAGTTCTAGTTACTTTGCTTGAGCCAGCTATGTTACCGACATTGTCATCTTTTTCTTCTTCGATCCAGGCATCTTGTTTAATCCCATGATAGAACGCCTCGACACCATAATTCCATGGTACTGCCTTATTTGAAGAGTAAGGAATCGGTTCGGGATTGGTAATTATTAAGGGAGCAATAGTGGGTTCATTTAAAATCCTAATAGGACCTTTGGAGGTGATCCTAAGAGGCTTGTTTGAGATGGTAATAATGGAGAGGTCTTCACATTTGTTAATCAAATTTTTGGCAAGTGGGGTTTTCTCGAATATAATTTTGTGGCTATCCATTAGGTGTTGTATGCCTTTCTTCAGCCCTTCACATCCATTGAGTTGTCTTGTACAACACACACAGTCTTTTACACAGCCAGGGAAGATCCCAGCTTTTAACAGATTTTTTTTATATTCAGCGGAGTAGTCAATTCTTCAATAGAGGCAACAAAAATTGTATCTTCAACAACATTAATACCCTTGTCATGCTTCAACATTGGAGCGGTGATTACATTCAGAGTTGAAGGAGGATCAAACTCAATAGTCTTGTTGTCAATCAAATCCTGTATTTTGTTCTTCAAGGCCCAACATTGGTCAGTCTCGTGCCCGGGGTTGCTCAAGTGGTAAGCACACTTAGCATTTGGATTATATTTTGGTGACAAGGTATCAGGGTTGGCGGGAGGATCGCGCAATGTCACTAAATTAGCCTTTAGAAAATGTTGTAAGGCTTGAGACAATGACATGCCTAGCCTCGTAAATTGTCTTCTTGGAGTTTCAAAACGTTGATGATTTGCAGATGGTCTTGGAGTAGGAGTTGGATTAGATATTCGGATGGAATTGACAGGCGGGTGATCATTCTTCTTGGTACGGGCCCTTGCCCCGTACACAACATTGACTTCCTTTTTTTCAGCAAAAGGTTTTTTGATAGGATTGGAAGTGGAGGTAGATGCCACAAATATCTTCCCACTTTTTATGCCACTTTCAACTCTTTCACCGGTTAAGATCAATTCAGTGAAACCAGAAGAAAAGCAGCCAACCAACAGATTAAAGAAGGGACCAAATAAAGTGCCCATGAACATGTCGATGTGCTCCCTATCAGTCAAGGGTGGTTGGACCCTACTAGCAAGGTCTCTCTACTTTTGCGCATATTCCTTAAATCCTTCATTCTTTCCCATGGTCATATCTTGTAATTGGCCCTCGTTGGCGCCAAGTCGGTGTTGTACTGATATTGATGGTAGAATTCAATAGCTAAATCCTCCCAAGTGTTGATAAGTGATCCATCCAACTGATAAAACCATTCAAGTTGTGTTCCAGCTAAGCTCTCTTGGAAAAAGTGAACTCAAAGCTTCTTACCAGCAGTGCGCGGCTGTATCTTGTGCATATAAGATTTTAGGTGGAGTTTTGGACAAGAAACTCCATCGTATTTTGCAAAGATTGTTATTTTGAATTTGTGGGGAATGACTACCCCAGAGATCAAACCCAAATCATCAAAATCTAAACCGGGGACGGCTTGGATTTCAACAGCTTTCAATATGTCTTCTAACTGCTTATATTTTATATCAGCAGGTGGATACTGCTCGTCGAAATAATCATCATCAGATACTTGATCATTGACACAATTAGCCTGAGTACTCTTGACCTCACCAATCTGGTTCTCGTCCTCTTTAGATGAGTCTCCTCCTATTGGGATTTGACGGACTGTCTCCTTGAACCTTCTACCCATGTTGAGTAGGGATTTCTTCTTGGGCTTCTTCTTAACGGCCAACAAAGCCATCATATCTTGCTGCCCCTTGGATAGGGCCAGTAGAGTTTCCTGGAACTGAGAATTTTGGGCTTGGAGATCCTTCACAGTTTTCTCTAGATCCATCTTGCTGAAATAAACAACAGAAAGATGAGGAAACCTGGCATGTCATGATGCATGGAATATGTATATGCAAATGATTTCATGGATTAATGAGATTTAAATTTGTATAGACAAAAGAATGAACAAACATTAGTTTTCATTAAACAAAACAAGAAAAATTACATCATGCCTCTTGGGCTTACAAAATAACTTTCTAAGGTAAAAAGACTGAACACATCCTCTTCGGTGCGAGATAGGCGTTCACACTTTGCTCTTCTTGTAGCTGCTTCGTAAGATCCAAGACCCTCTTCTCACTAGCATAGAATTGAGCCTCAAAAGTATCTCGTTCTTCCTTTAGCTGAATCCATCATTTTTGCAAGTCTTCAAGAGAAGTTGGCATTCGGGGTGGAGGATAGTGTAGGGAACATCTCCTTCAATCACAGGCTCCATGATGACTGGTAAGATGGAAGGATAATGCATCACAAGTTTATGAGCACGAGCTCGCACCTATTTAAGGTAAGTGATCGAGACTTTATAAGTCTGTCGGGATACTAACTGCAAGTATACAGTTTAATCGTTCTAGTTTTAAAAGATTATCGAACCCACATAGACTGAGGATCAATCGCATACGATCTAATGCTACAGTTTGTTTAACTAAGCGATGAATATTCGATTTTTGGGGGAAACAGTTTGATTAAAAATAATAGTAATAGTTATACCGATATGTGATAATCGGACTTAGGGAATTCGGTGAATCGCTTGGCCTATAAAGTATTTTGATAAAAGCTAATTGTTTAAAAACCTGAGACATACACTCTCGTGTTCATGAAATAAGTTATGCTACTAAACCTAGTGGATGCACTTTAAATTTAATAACACTTTTTGAAAACAATTTGAGTTTAATTAATTTACTAAAACACTCTCGTGTATTTAAAAATTAATGCTTCGTTACCACTATCTAGGTTGAACCCCAGCTCTCGCATGCAGGTTCTTGCCTTAATTAATTTCCCACTCTCGTGGCAAAATCGTGTTAATTAACCTCTCACTCT
This sequence comes from Vicia faba, assembly GCA_948472305.1. Classification (NCBI taxonomy): domain Eukaryota; kingdom Viridiplantae; phylum Streptophyta; class Magnoliopsida; order Fabales; family Fabaceae; genus Vicia; species Vicia faba. Next base: position 1,557,289,401 of record OX451738.1, on the reverse strand, counting down.
CGTGACAAGGGTAGTTAAATTAATCTTGGAAATTGGAAACGAGAAATTGTTTTATAAATATTTTTGGCCAAGGTATCACTGAATTCTTTCAGTTCTTAAGAGTCACATACCAGTATTAATAAATTAGCCGGACATAATAAATTTAACAGCAATGCAATTCAAAATATAATTCATAACAATAATTGGCATAATATAAAAAACGAATAAATATTAATTTCAATGAAAACCTGGAATCAAAGTTGTTATGGTAATCTTGAAGTATTATAATAATCCTTGAGCTTGATTGCAGTAAGTAAATAAATCAGGTTAATTATTGAATGAAGAATTAACACTTGAAACTAAAAACTAAAGCTTGGAATGAAAATTACAGCAACGTAGAAAAATTCTTAAAATAAGAAAATGGAAATAATTGTAAAAGAATAACAAATTTGCTCTGAGAAAATTCCAGCGACCCCCGGTATGTTGCACTTGCACACATATATATAGCAGAGGAAAAATAGCAGTTGCCCAGTGTGATCGGTGGAAATAGAACTGACTGTTTTGAAATGCTGGTTCGCGAAATGTCGCGGTAAGCAAGAGTCGCCACCGTCTTTTATGTTCTCCAACAAGGAAAGGACAAAAGCACAACAAAATTCCTTTTCGAGATGTTTCTCGGTTCGGGAGGTAGATTATAGAAAGGGAAGGTGTTAGCACCCTTTCTATCCGTGGTTATCCACGGGCTCTTAAGTACTTGCTCACTATGTTTTCAAAAATGTTTGCTTTTCTTGTGTTTGTGGGTTTTGAAAAAAAGTTTAGTTTGAAAACTTCTAGGTAACTCTTGTATCTGTCCTCAAGAGTGTATGAAGTATTTATTTGAAAACTTTTGTCAGAAAAGTGTAGGTGCGAAAAGTATTTTTGTTGTTTTGAAAGAGCAAGTACCCAGGAGAAATCTACCTACTCAAAAGAAATTAAGATGTGTAAATGTCCTTTAGACAGTACTATCCCACTATTGAGAAGTAGGTAGCATCGTCGTTGGAGTTATTCGGGTCAATTCGATTATAAGGGACATGTGTGGTCACCAAAGCAATAGTAGGACGCCTTAGCGGTAACCCTAATGTCCTAGATCCTTTTTTATCTAAGGCAACCGTTTCGAGGCAACTTGGATCTTTAGACAAGAGGGCGACCTCTAAAACACCCTATACTCAATGACCACGTCGAGGCAACCAAGTGAGGCGTACCCTAGGAGTGGCATGTGCGAGTGTGTCAGGTTCCATGTTAAGTTATCTTGTACATGTTATTGGTGAGCTACGAGTTGATTTTAATTTTTAGGCAAGTCTTGTCATGCATAGTTAACAATTAATAATTGTGCGGAAAGTAAATTGCGGAAAGTAAATCTACGCTATTACAAGGCGTCGGGTATTTACATCGCCAAAAACATAACCCTTGAAAAGTAAATTGTGAGGAAATAAAGAAAGCGATAAAAGGTCCTAATTATCTATTACATTCTTGGAACAGTTACATAAATATGATCAAAAATTAATATGCGCGCGAGAAATTGAATCAGGAAAAGTCTTTAGGGTTTTGACCCTTTTTGAGAAAAGAATGAATTTTTTGATTATTTTTGCATTTAATTAAATTAATCCTAAAACTAATTAATTAATTGAAAGAAATGTTTTTTTAAGTTTTTTAATGTTTTAATGAAAATAAAATAAAATAAAGTCCAAAGTTAGTAAAACCCTAATTCTAATTTATTTTATTTATTATGAAAAAGTCAAAATTAAACCTAATTAAACTAAATTAATTTGTTAGAATTTATTTACAAAAAATAAAGTGAAATAAATAAATAATAATAATAATAAAAATATTAGTTTTCAGAATTTATTATGAAAAATATTAGTTATATTAATTAAATACTAATAATAATAATTATAGTTAATAAAAGAAAATAAAAAGAGGAAAAGAAAATAAAAAGGAATAATAAACCAGGGGGGGTGTACTGGCCCAATTAGGAGGTAAATCCTGGAACTTTGTGGCCCACTAAGCTCAAGCCCTTATGACTTTTTGAGATCCTCCATGGCATAGTTGACTGGGAACATGGTGGTCTTCCCATCCTGACCATTTGATTAATGACTGTGGCCACTTGGCGCTTGGATGGCTGGAGCACATGGTGGAACGCTCTTGGAATGTCTGAATGTGATCACATTAAACAAAATAATATAAGCGTTTGGGGTGGACCTGGGATTCGAACCCAGGTCCCAATGATTGCCAGCCAACTCATCTTCCACTACACCATGTGCTTGCATTTGTTAATATACTAACAAACAATTATAATATTAAGAAACAATTAATATATTGGACAAACAAATCAACGCGCGCTTTTTTTGAATGCTCCAACCACACGCTTACACGTCTTCATCTCCTTCGCTGATGCCTGTAAATAACAAATAGATAGCGGGGGTTTTTAACCCCCACAAAACACCATGAGGAAAAATAGCGATTAAGCCTGTGTTCAATATAAATATTTCGCGAGGGTGGTTGTGTGTTCGTCTTGTCCTGACGGTCTCAACCAGATGCCTTAGAGATCCCAATTTTGCCTGGTTACTGAATCCCCAAATTCAAGGTTTATGAACCCTAAAATTTGTCAATGGCAATTCGTGATTCTGTGTGTTTCAATGCAATTAAACTATACCAATAGCTTCCTGTGGTCTTTAACAATACAAAACAAACAAGAAATCACATCAAATGCTTATGAATCATGAGTTTCAATTATGGGAAAAATATGCAAACCGTGAATTTATTCTTGACAATTTCTTGAGCTTTAGCGCTTGGTTTCGATTGCAACACGTCCCTGACACTTCCAGCAATGTGTTAGAAACAAACAAAGTCCTTGAATTGGCTTGGAAGACAGAAAACAGTTTTCAAGTTTCTTGAGTTTTTTTTCAATGTTGTTATGGCTTCTCCTGCTGCAAATTCACGTCTGCATGAGTAGGGTTGGCTTGTGCATATATAGTAGAATGAAACTAGGTCAAATCTTTGCAAAGAAATCCATGGAATTGATGGTTGTATATTTGATTGAAAATCAAATATTTTTGAATCTTTTTTATTGGAAAAACTTGCTAAACTTGGAGATTCTTGTCCCTTTGATTTGCACACGAAATTTCCAGCATATATTGACCACTTTTGCTTCACAAAAAGATTGAAAAATCAAATCTTTGTATTTCCTACAATTTAAATTAATTAAATGAATTAAAATTGATTAAAAATCCAATTAATTAATAAAAAATAAGAAAATAATTCAATTTAAGCTTGATGGGTCGTGCATAGGCCTTGGATAAAGTTTCAAGAAGAAATTTGAGGCCCATTAGCAAAAACAAGGTGTTTTGAGCAAAGTTGACTTTTGCAAATTCATAAAAATTTCCCAACTTCTCCAATGCATATCTTGCTCAGTTTTGATCCTATGAACATGTTCTTGGACATTTTGGAAAGGTCTTGAAGTCCTCTAACCAATGCCTTTGGTCCCATGTCATTTTGATTTACCAATCTCAAGTTATGGTCTTTGACTTAAAGTGCCTTTTTGTTGACTTTTGAAATTGACCTATCATGTAGAAATTGATAACTTTTTGTGACAGCATTTATTGGACTTGGAATGTGAAGATGAGTTGTAGGAAATGTCATCCTCTTCAAAATGAGCATTGGATGGGATTTTTCTGATGAACCATGAAAAAGTTATGCCCTGGTCAAGATACAGTTGACTTTTCTACTGTCCAAAAATAGTAACTTCTTGCATCTTGATGATTTTTGAGCCATCCTTGTGGAATCATGATCAAGACTTGATCAAATAATGATTGTGGACTCAAAATAAGATGTTGACCAAATTTTTTGACTTTTGACTACAAAATGACCATTTTGCCCCTGTAGTTGACTGTGGGTCAAATAGGGCTTTTGACTGTGCAAATTGGCTCTGTGAGTCTTGAAACTTGACATGTATATGCTTGAGAATGCATATAGGCCTTTGAGACTTGATTGAGCCATTGAAAACCTAAAATTCCTTGAAAGAATCAAAACCCTAATTTTGACTGGCTTAGGAGGCATTTGGACTGTGCAACCCCTTGAGAAATCTTGAGCCCTTTGAAGATGATTCTTGACAAACTTTAAAGAATATGGGAGGGCAAATTTTGGGGTACAACAGTTGCCCCTGTTCAATCTTCTTAAACCTGAGGATGTAGATTGGCTTGCGTGCCTTTCGTGATCCGAAGGTGGAAGATGATTGAACACTAAAGTGCCCAGAAATTTGTACTCGCATAGTGTAGTATCAGCAGTGTGATGGCGAGAATGGGCTTATAGATGCCGTTTGGAGATATGATGGATAGGAGGATGGGCTTATAGATTCCATCTGGAAATGTAATGGATAGTTGTGGAGATGGGCTTAAAGATGCCATCTAGGGGTGTCGATCGCGTAGAGATTCCTTAGTGAGAACTTGCGTACCTGAGAAAGAAAGATAATTTCCTGGCCTGTTACAGGTGTTGATCTTCAAACTCTTCATGCAGATAATTTCCTGGCTAGATACAGGTATAGATCTACAATCAATCGCTCATAGATATACCCTGGCTAGATACAGGTATCGAATCTGGAACTTCAAAAAGTTGGCCGAGATAGCTTTCCTGGATGGATACATGTGTAGACCTTTGACCTGAGAATGAAAGATAATTTCCTGGCCTGTTACAGGTGTTGATCTTCAAACTCTTTATGTAGATAACTTTCCTGGCTAGATACAGGTGTAAACCTACAATTAATCGCTCACAGATATGCCCTAGCTAGATACAGGTATCGAATCTGGAACTTCAAAAGGTTGGTCGAGATAGCTTTCCTGGCTGGATACAGGTGTATACCTCTGACCTGAGAATGAAAGATGATTTCCTGGCTAGATACAGGTGTTGATCTTCAATCTCTTCATGCAGATACTTTCCTGGCTAGATACAGGTATAGATCTATAATCAATCGCTCACAGATATGCCCTGGCTAGATACAGGTATCGAATCCGGAACTTCAAAAGGTTGGTCGAGATAGCTTTCCTGGCTGGATACAGGTGTAGACCTCTGACCTGAGAATGAAATATAATTTCCTGGCTAGATACATGTGTTGATCTTCAATCTCTTCATGCATATACTTTCCTGGCTAGATACAGGTATAGATCTACAATCAATCGCTCACAGATATGCCCTGGCTAGATACAGGTATCGAATCCGGAACTTCAAAAGGTTGGTCGAGATAGCTTTCCTGGCTGGATACAGGTGTAGACCTCTGACCTGAGAATGAAAGATAATTTCTTGGCTAGATACAGGTGTTGATCTTCAATCTCTTCATGCAGATACTTTCCTGGCTAGATACAGGTATAGATCTACAATCAATCGCTCACAGATATGCCCTGGCTAGATACAGGTATCGAATCTGGAACTCAAAGGGTTGGTCGAGATAGCTTTCCTGGCTGGATACAGGTGTAGACCTCTGACCTGAGAAAGAAAGATGGCTTCCTGGCTAGATATAGGTATTGATCTTCAATCTCTTCATGCATATACTTTCCTGGCTAGATACAGGTATAGATCTACAATCAATCATTCACAGATATGCCCTGGCTAGATACAGGTATCGAATCTGGAACTTAAAAGTTGATGGTAATCGTCTTTTGATTGACTTTTCCCTGAAAAGGCAAAACATTAGTTGTATGCAATGTCATGATGTATGAAATGCATGACGTCATGATGTTCTCAACATAAATGAGATTGTGTGATATGATGCGTATATGCAGGTATTATGATGTATGACAATGTGATGTTTATGAATGTATCTTCATCTGAGAAAATAAATCCTTGACGAATGCCGGGAAGTTCGTTGAATCCTGGGCTGATGTTGAAGAGTAAAGTTCTTCGTTTCCGCTGGGGATGATGAACGAAGATGATTGCAAGAATAAACCGGTAGGAGAAGATAACTCCGTTGGGGGATAAACCTGGTGAAGATATTACACTGCAGGGAATTACTCTGTGGAGAAGAGATGCTTCGCTGAGATTTTAACGATAACTCAGCTGGGGATTTCGTTGATAAGCTTTATTGGGGAATTTGATGAACTCCGCTGGGGATGGAATTAACTTCGCCGAGGACGGTCTTTCCGTTGCAATTTGCTGAGGATAACCCAGTTAGACTCTGGTGGGGAATAACCTTCTGAATATGGCTGGGAGAGATATTTGTACTCTGCAGGTGATAAGCTTCCAGCATCTGCCGGGGAGATGGTTCAACTCTCCTGGGGAAACTTTGGACTACACTGGGGAAATGGCTCCACTGGGGTGTCTGTATTCCGCCGGGGAACAATCTTATATTTCTGTCGAGGAATATTAAGACTGTCGGGGATGCTTGTTGAGGAATATATGTACTCCGCTGGGGAATGATAAGATTTACTGGGGATACCCAACTTCCTTAGGGCTGACAGTAGACCAAATCTGCTTGGGGGAGAGCATTGCTGACTTGCTGGGGATACTGTGCCTTTTTAGGGCTGATGGGAGACCAACTCTACTTGGGGAAAAGTATTGATGAATCTTGTCTTACTCTATAGGGAGTGAAAGTGTCCTGGTCGTACTCTCTAGCCGAATCTACCTTAGTACCTTGGTGGACAGAGCAGCTTGTACAGTTCGGAGAATTCTTATTGCCCCAGTTTCTGATGTCACCTGTAATTAGCCCTTTGTTTCGCATGCAAATATTTATGATAAGCAATTAATGTCAGATGCATATATCAAAAATGAACATTAGACGTCCTTTGCAAAACAAAACAGATAAAGGAAAAACAATTGGCAATTTGTCTGAAAAATGGATTTGTATTGATTTTGAAATTTTGCCTGTAAATAGGCGTTTTGTGTACAAGAGGCTGACGTCCTAGTAAGAGAACGTCGCCGAGCAAATGAAATTTATACAATTTTGTGAAAAGGAAAACAAAACAGCTATGTGAAAAATCCCACTGGGTTCCAATTCTGCTATCGCCTTTATGTCTTTGAGCGTCTCATCACTTTGCTGCTTAGTTGAAGATGAAGCTGACTGATTGGTGCCGTCTGAGCCTGATGGTTGATACCGAAGTCTGGATGCAGGGTGATCAATGAGACATAGTATTACGCTTATCCCTAACTTTTTCCTGGACCGCCCTTTCGGGTTTTCGGTCCACCGGGATACCCATTTTTGCCCAAGCCGCCTTTTCAGGTTTTCGACTTGCCGGGTGTACATATTTTTTTCATTTCATCCCTTATTTTTGCCCGAACCCTTTTGGTTCGCCGGGAAGCCCTTATTTTTGCCTAGGTGTGTCAACCTAGCGGGTCTTTAATCACGCGTAGTATCTTTTTACTATGTCTGCATTGGTGGGGTGAGGAAGGTCGTCACCATCCATGGTGGTTAGAATCGTTGCACCTCCTGAGAAGATGTTCTTAACCACAAATGGCCCTTCGTACGTAGGGGTCCATTTTCCCCTGGGATCACCTTGAGGTAGGATGATGCGCTTGATCACCAAGTCCCCAACTTGATACTCTTGTCGTCTGACTTTCTTGTTAAATGCCTTGATCATTCGTTTTTGGTACGTCTGACCATGACAAATAGCAGTGAGTCTCTTTTCGTCAATTAGGTTTAATTGATCAAGCCGAGTCTGGATCCAGTCATCTTCGTTAAAACCTGCATCCTTCATTATCTGGAGAGAGGGTATCTGGACCTCAATAGGCAAGACTGCCTCCATGTCGTAGACCAAGGAAAAGGGTGTTGCCCCTGTTGACGTCCTTGCTGAGGTACGGTACCCATGAAGAGCAAACGGTAACATCTCGTGCCAATCTTTGTAGGTCACTGTCATCTTCTGCACAATCTTCTTGATATTCTTATTCGCCGCTTCTACAACCCCATTCATCTTCGGCCGGTAAGGAGAAGAGTTGTGGTGTTGTATCTTAAATTGCTCGCAGAGTTCAGTGATCATCTTGTTGTTAAGATTGGTACCATTATCCGTAATAATCCTTTCCAGGACACCGTATCGACAGATCAGGTTATGCCGAATGAACCGTGCCACGATGTTCTTGGTTACCGTAGCGAAGGAAGCTGCTTCAACCCACTTCGTAAAGTAATCAATCGCTACCAGGATGAAGCGATGTCCGTTGGATGCCGTAGGTCTGATCTCGCCGATCATATCAATGCCCCACATTGCAAAAGGTCAAGGCGCTGTCAAGATGTTCAGAGGAACTGGAGGAACGTGCACCTTATCGGCGTAGATCTGGCATTTGTGACACGTCCGAGAATGCTGATAACAGTCGGCTTCCATTGTGGACCAGTAATATCCTGCCCGAAGGATTTTCTTTGCCATGGTATGCCCACTGGAATGAGTTCCGAAGGTACCTTCATGCAGCTCTGCCATGATCTTCTCTGCTTCAGTCTTATCCACACAACGCAGTAAAGTTGAATCATGGTTTCGTTTGTACAGAATGTCATTGCTGAGGAAGAACTTTGCCGCGAACCTTCTCAGAAACTTTTTGTCATTAACGGATTCACCCTCGGGGTATTCTTGGGTTTCAAGGTACCTCTTCACTTCATGATACCAAGGCTTTTCTGTTACCCCTTCGGTCTCAAGATCACAGCAATGTGCAGGTTCATCCAATTTCCAAATAATGATCTGGGGAGCCTCGTTGTCCCATTTGACTTTGAATATAGAAGACATCGTAGCCAGCGCGTCCGCCAACTGATTGTCCTCTCCTGGGAAGTGTTCAAAGGTTATCTCCTCGAAATGGGGAATAAACGTCAACACATACTCCTTGTAAGGAATAAGATTTAGGTGTTTCGTATCCCACTCGCCTTTGATATGACTGATCACAAGAGCGGAATCTCCGAAGACACTCAAAAACTTGATCCTTAGGTCAATTGCAGCTCGAAGACCCATAATGCATGCTTCATACTCCGCCATGTTGTTGGTGTAGTTGAAACATAGTCGGGCGGTAAGTGGAGTATGATTGCCTTTAGGAGATATGATCACATCGCCAATACCATTACCCAAAGCGTTTGAGGCCCCGTCAAAGTGCATAGACCATCGGGATCCTTCCTCAGGTCCTTCATCCGGTCCAGGTACTTCACAATCAGTCACTACCATGATATTCTCGTCTGGAAATTCAAAGTTCATTGACTGGTAATCATCCACTGCCTGATGTGCCAAATGGTCTGCCAACACACTTCCCTTGATTGCTTTTTGAGTCGTGTACTGGATGTCATATTCCGTCAAGATCATCTGCCATCTTGCTATTCTTTCGGACAAGGCAGGCTTTTCGAAGATGTACTATATTGGATCCATTTTTGAAATCAACAGAGTAGTGTGAGTCAACATATACTGTCTCTACCAGCGAGCAGCCCATACCAAAGTGCAACAAGTTTTCTCGAGCAGTGAGTATCGGGTCTCACAGTCGGTAAACTTTTTGCTAAGGTAATAAATAGCGTGCTCTTTTCGGCCAGACTCGTCATGCTGCCCCAGCACACACCCCATTGAGTTGTCCAATACTGTCAAGTATAAGATTAGAGGTCTCCCTTCAACCGGTGGCATTAGAATGGGTGGCTCTTGGAGATACTCTTTGATTCTTTCGAAAGCGGCCTGACATTCATCGTTCCAACGTACTACTTGATCTTTCTTCAGCAACTTGAAGATTGGTTCACAGGTAGCAGTTAGGTGCGAGATGAATCAGGCGATGTAGTTCAGCCGTCCTAGAAAGCCTCTGACTTCTTTCTCTGTCTTAGGAACTGGCATCTCTTGTATGGCTTTCACTTTGGCAAGGTCCACATGAATACCTTTGTCGCTCACGACGAAACCTAGTAATTTTCCAGATCTTACCCCGAAGGTGCACTTGTTCGGGTTTAACCTCAGCTTGTACAACTTCAAACGGTCAAACAGCTTCTGCAGATGGTCAAGGTGTTCCTCCTCAGTTTGGGACTTTGCAATCATATCGTCGACGTATACTTCGATTTCATGATGGATCATATCATGAAACAAAGCAACCATGGCACGCTGATACGTTGCCCTAGCATTTTTCAACCCAAAAGGCATGACCTTGTAGCAAAAGGTGCCCCACTGAGTAACGAAAGTGGTCTTCTCCATGTCTTCAGGAGCCATCTTGATTTGATTATAACCGGAGAACCCGTCCATGAAGGAGAATACCTTATGCTGAGCAGTGTTATCAACCAGAACGTCGATGTGAGGCAGAGGGAAGTCATCCTTGGGGCTCGCCCTGTTCAAATCCCTGTAGTCAACACACATTCTGACCTTACCATCTTTCTTCGGCACTGGAACCACGTTGGCAACCCACTGAGGGTAAGAAGTCACTGCTAGAAACCCGGCATCAAATTGTTTCATAACCTCAGCCTTGATTTTCTCGGACATTTTTGGACGCATACGGCGGACCTTCTGTTTTATCGGAGGACAGTCTTCCTTGGTAGGCAGATGATGAACCACAATGTCGGTATCCAACCCAGGCATATCCTCGTAAGACCAGGAAAAGATTTCCACATAATCATGCAGCATCTGAATCAACCGTTGTTTCACACTAGACTCTAGATTGGCACCAATCTTGACTTCCTTTCTGTCTGTCTCCGTACCCAGATTTACCGTTTCCACTGGCTCTTCATGTGGCTGAATGGCCCTCTCTTCCTGGAAAAACAGTCTTGCAAGCTCACCGGGCACTTCACAATCATCTTCACCTTTGTCTTCGGCTAAGTTGATCGGATTTTCGAAGTCATAACCGGCAGTAGCAGAGTCGTTACCAGTGAGATCCAGAGTGGATTGAAACCTGTATATGTGAGTGTGTGTAAATATAGTTGTTTTGCAATAAATAAAGAAAGACAAGGAGCGCAAGATTTGAAATGCAAAAAACGTCCAATGCTTTTATTAATGATATATGAAAATGACACACAAAAGCCCTCACAAATGAAGCCACGGTGCCCCGGGTAAGGCACCGGGCCATAAAGTTTCAAATTATTGTCTGTTACAAATTCAAAACAAAGGAGTTCATTACTGAGTGACAAAAGTAATAGGTATGGAGTCTTTCGCAGTCCAGTTGTTCGGTCCACCGTCGGTCGTGGGGTAGATCCAGCTGTCGAATTCAGATTCCTCCACGTCATCATCATCCCTAATAGCATTTACTCCATGATTGGGTATGAGAGCAGTCACAACATTGGGCCTCTCGGGCGCTTCGAACTCAACCTCTTTTGCATCGATAAGGTCCTGAACCTTATTCCTCAGAGCCCAACAATCATCTGTAGTATGCCCCGGGCTGTCAGAGTGATAAGCGCAGCGGGCGTTAGGATTGTACTTTGGAGATGTTGTGTTCACTACTTTTGGAGCTTCCTTTATAGTTACCAGATTGGTTGACAATAGTTGCGGCAATATCTGGGACAAGGTCACACTGAGCCGAGTGAACTGCCTTTTAGGTCTCTCACCCCTTGGTTGGTTATATTGCTGAGGGGCAGCAGCAGGCTTTGAAATTACCACCGCGTTGACAGCTTAGCGGCGTTCCAGTTTATTCTGTCTCCTTGAACCATAGACAACACTAGACTCTTTCTTGAAGGGCATCTTTTTAGTACTCGAGGAGGCACCTTTCTGTATCTTCCCAGACTTGATACCAGATTCTATTCTCTCACCAGTCAAGATCAGATCTGTAAACCCAGAAGAAGAATTTCCAATCAGATGGTTGAAGAACGGACCAGACAGGGTCCCCAAGAACATATCCACCATCTTACGGTCAGTCAAAGGTGGCTGCACCCTTCCAGCCAGGTCTCTCCACTTTTGAGCATACTCCTTAAATCCTTCACCCGTCCCTAGTGACATACCCTGAAGTTGGGTACGCGTAGGAGCGAGGTCGGAATTATACTGATACTGCTTATAAAACGCAGTAGCCAAGTCCTCCCAGTTACGGATACTGGTTCCATCCAGCTGATAGAACCATTCGAGTTGAGTCCCTGAAAGACTATCCTGGAAGAAATGGATCCACAAATTCTTGTCTGCCGTGTAGGGCTGGATCTTCCTTACGTACGATCGGAGGTGCAACTTAGGACAGGAAGCTCCGTCGTACTTTGCAAAAGTAGGTGCCTTGAACTTATGTGGGATTACCACCCCAGAGGATAAGCCTAGGTCTCCAAAATCCAACTCGGGCACATGTTGAATCTCCATAGCACTTAAGCGGTCTTCTATCTATTTGTACCTATCCTCAGCGGGAGGATACTGTTCATCATTATAATCCGTCTCATTCTCGGAGACCACGGGACTAGGAACCCTTCTCTCTTGGGGACTATCTTTCCCTACAGAGGAAGTAGTCAGGTCAACCTCATTTTGTAGTCCATTCCCAAATCTGCGTCCAGTGTTGAACAGCACAGTCCTCTTCTTCTTCTTCTTCAGAATCAGAGTCTTCAACTCTTGTTGACCCTGGGCTAAGCTCGTGACCAACTCTTGGAACTGGGCGTTCTGGGCCTGGAGGGCCTTGATAGCTTGTTCAGTAGTAGGTTCAGAAGTCATGATGATTGCTGAAATAAACAGCGAAGAAGATAAGTGACCTGTAAAAGAGAGGGTACCTGTTATGCATATGATGCATGGTATGCTATTTATGCAATGCATTCAAGGGTTCGAAAGTTCAAATTCGTTGTAAACAAAAAGGAACACACGTTATATTAAGAAATAAGTTGTTTAGTACATCAGTGCCTCATGGGCGAAATATTACAAAATACTTAATGCCAAAAGATACTGCGCATCCTCTTTGGAGCGATGTAAGTGTTGAGGGTCTTTTCCCCGTGCAGTAGGCGGGTGAGCTCCAAGACCTTCTTCTCACTGGCATGTAAACTAGTTTCAAGAGAATTCCGTTCTTCCTTGAGTTGGATCCAGCTCTTATGCATTTCTTCCCAAGATGTTGGCATGTCTGGATGTAGAATGGTGTAGGGCACCTCTCCTTCCAAAACAGGCTCTTTGATCACGGGGAGGATGTGAGGATATGGCATTATAAGCTTCTGGGAGCGGGCTCGTACCCACTTGAGGTAAGGCTCAAGGGGGATGGAATTCTTGTGCCCCAGTGTCTTACTATCTACCTTGTTAGGCATCCTCCAAGCTCTGATAAACCTCTGGCGAAGTCCTTGCGTATCGTTGTCGAAGTCAAAAACTATGTCAGGAATCAACATGTCATGAGGGCCATCCCTCCTAGCATATCCAAATTGCCTCAAAGCCAAACAGGGGTTGTAAGTAATGCCTCCTCTAATTCCAAGTAAAGGAACATTAGGAAATTCTCCGCAACGATCAATGATAGTGACATTTTCTATGGACCGAGAACACCAATGTATATCAGAATGTGTAAGAGTCATTAATCGTTGCGACCATCTCAAACCCCGCTCGTTCTTCAAAACTGAATGTGGAAGGTGCGAAATAAACCACCTTGCCAGGAGAGGAGTGCAGCACATGAGAACACCTCTTTTTCTCATTGTTCGAGTGTAAAATGAGTGGAGGATGTCCCCAAGAAATGTAGGTATGGGATTCATGGACATGAAAATCTTGACAGCATTGATATCTATAAGCTGATCCGGATTCGGGAACAACACCAACCCATAGACAAGGAGTGCCACAATTTCTGCAAAGGCTTGTAGGTCAAGAGAATTCCAACATTCTTGTGCCTTCTCAAACAGGAACTTTGCCAAGAATCCTTTGATACCACTTCTGATTTCCCAATGTCCCTTGATGTCAGATGGTTGCAGACGTAATGCTTTAGCAACCTCTTCAAGTTTTGGTTCCTTTTCTATACCGTTGTAGGGTAGTTGACTAAGAATAGGAACCTTCAGAAGTTGAGAAAACTCTTCCAAAGTAGGCACCAATTGATAATCCGGGAAAGTAAAACAGTGGTGCAAGGGGTCGAAGAATTGGAAGAGAACCTTTATCATATCTTCTTCAATGTTGGTGTTAACCAAGCTGAGTAGTCTACCATGCCTTTCACTGAAGGAAGAGTTCTCGGGAATCCTGGATGTAAGCTCTTTAAGCTGAGGAGGGATCCTTACAAGGTTGACCTGAATTGTCTTTCTGCGGAGAGATTCCATGTCCTACAAAACAAGAACAAAGATGAAGATTCGAACCCTTGAAGTGGTTAGTAAATGCATATTGTGATCGGTGGATCTGGAACTGACTGTTTAACGCTGGTTCGCGAAATGTCGCGGTAAGCAAGAGTCGCCACCGTCTTTTATTTTCTCCAAATGGAAAGGACAAAAGCACAGAAAAATTTCTTAAAGAGATTGCTCTCGGTTCGGGAGGTAGGTTATAGAAAGGGAAGGTGTTAGCACCCTTTCTATCCATGGTTATCCATGGGCTCTTAGATACTTGCTCATTGTGTTTTCAAAATGGTTTGTTTGCTTTTCAACTGTGGGTTTTAAAAAGTTTCTTTGAAAATTCCAGTTCGACTCTTGTATCGGTCCTCAAGAGTGTTTGAAAAAATTGCTTTCGAAAGCTTTTTGAAAAGGTGTCGGTGTGAAAAGTATTTTTGAATTTGTTTTGAAATTAGAGCAAGTATCTACGAGTTCTCTACCTACCCTAAGGAATTCGTCTGTGTAGATGTCCTTTAAAGTAGTGTCATCCCACCATTGAGAGGTAGGTAGCACCACCGTTGGAGGTGTTCGGGTCAATTCGAGGTTCGGGACATGGTGATCACCAGAGCAATGAGAAGACACCTTAGAAGCTACCCTCATGCCAGGTTCCCGGATCATGAGGACTTACTAAGACATCCTCTACTCGACGATCACCTTTCGAGACAAGGCAACAGTGAGGCGTACCCTAGGGGTGGTGTGTGATTTGTGTGTCAGATTCGTTTATTTTTGTCTTGTTCATGTCAAAGGTGATCTACGCGTTTGTTTTTATTTCGTCATTCATTCTTGCATGCCATTATTTAACAGTTAAAAAATTGCGGAAAGATAAAATTCCTAAACTATTACAAAAGGCGCGGGTCCACATCGCCAAAATTTCTTGAACCCGATTTGACAGAAAAATAAAGAATTAAAAGTAAAGTATTAAAAGTGCGAGAAATTAATTACAAGGTCTTGGGAGAGATACATAAATATTTAAACGAAATAAAATAAATATGCGAATTAAATGGGAATTAAAAACGAGGGCGTTGGACCCTTTTTGCAAAATTAAATTAAACGATGAATTAATTAATTAAAAAAGAAAGGAAATTGTTATTTTGGTATTTTATGATTTTTAGGATTTTAATGAAAAAGAATTAATTAAGATAAATGCTAACCCTAATTCTAGTTATTTTAATTTATTGAAAAAAAGAAGATTAAAGTTTTACCCTAAAATTAACCCTAATTAATTTACATGCAATTTAATTACAAAAATAAATATTTAATTATTTAATTATTATGGAAGAAAAATAAAAAAGGATAAAAAATTAATATGAACCCTAGTTCTATGTTTTTTAGATTTTTATTAAAAGAATTAAAATTAAAACCTAATTTAAAACTAAATTTAATTATATGCAATTTAATTACAAAAATACTTAAAATAAAATATTTATCATTTTTTCATCTTTTTCTAATTTTTTTTTATGTGTTTTTTATATTTTATGAAAACATTAAATTAATTAAACAAACAATAATTAAAAGGGAATAAAAATTATAAAAAATAAAGAAAGTGAAGAAAATTTGCAAACCAAAGGGGGGTCTGCCCCTAATTTGAGGTGTTTCTTTTAGCAATCTGGCCCAAGATTCTGAGGCCCTTTTGACTTTTTCCAGGCAGCGTGTGATGCATTGACTAGGGTCCAATATACTCTCCAATTCATGGCCTTTGATCTGATGCTCTGGGACGCGTGGACGTTGGATTTTGAAGATGCATGATACGCTCCAGCCTTGAAATTGCATGGGAATATTGATTGCAAAATAATATGGGAATAATGAAGACCTGGGGCTCGAACCCAGGTCTTGAACGTTAACACACACATGCCTTGCCAATCGTACCAAGCGCGTTTTCTGTATAATAAAGAACAAACAAATATTATAAGAATAAAAACATGAGTTAGTGCTTTTTAGCGCGAAATTTTAAACTAGCCAATCCACTGATGCCACGAGGTCATCTTCTTCCTCGTTCCTGAAACATAAAACATAGGCCACGGTTTTCATGGTGTTCCCTTAGGCATGTTTCTGGAAAATAGCGAATAGGCGTTGGATGCTCATAAATTGAGCGCGAGGATGGCTTCCTGATCATCTCATCGCACTGGATTGAATGGCCTTAGTTTCACACTCCAATTTTTCCTCATTTAAAAAAACCCCAATCCGTAGCTTGTAAAACCCTAGAAAACAATAATGGCAGATTCGCCTATGGGTGATGAAAATTCAATTGGAGCACACCGTTAGCTTCAGAAAAGTCTCATTAGTACAAATCCATGAATAAAATGCAATGATATGATCTAAATAATAGAATACGATTATGCAAAAAGAGTGATACAGTTCACCCTTGAATTACCAATTCTTTGAGTATGGGGCTAAGTTTTTGATTGGAATCGTTTACTGGCAACCCTGGCAAGCTAATGGAATAGGTTTTGAGGCTTGAATCGACCTGCAAGTGTGTTTTCAGATTTTTACTTTTTTGTGAAAAAGTCAAGTTTTGTTCTCTTGATATGGCGCAGCCTGGAGACCAAAAGCATGAGGGTTTGCTTTGTATATATGTGTGGAACAATTAGGTCAAGGAATTTGATCCAAAAGATCCATGAATTGATGAAGGAATATTTGATTTTTTATGCCATAACTTTCAAATCTTTTTCATGCAATTTGAGCTCTCAATCATATCCAATCATCCTAATTCTTCCCTAATTTGCTTTGCACGAAATATTAGAGATATTATGTGCACAAAAAGATTTGGAACATTAGGTTTTATATTTTTCATATATTTAATTAATTTAAATGAATTATTATTAATAAAAATTCAAATAAATGAATAAAAAATGAAGAAATACTTCCCTTTGGGCCAAGTGGTCGTGCACATGCCTTGGATAATGAATTGTGGAAGAAAAATAGGCCCATTAGCAATTTTAGGTCATTTGAAGCAATGTTGACTTTTCAAAATATCCAAAAATTTCCCAACTTCCACAAGGCATAACTTGCTCAATTTTTAAGCTTTGCTCATATTTTTGGACATTTTGGAAAGGTCTTTGAGTCCTCTAACCAATTCCTTTGGTCCTATGTCATTTTTATTTACCAATCTCAAGTTATGGCCTTTGACTTAAAGTCCCTTTTTGTTGACTTTTGAAAATGACCTATAATGTTGAAATTGATAACTTTTTGTGAGAGCATTTCTTGGACTTGAAGTATGAAGATGAGTTGTAGGAAATGTCTTTCTCTTCAAAATGAGCTTTGGATGGGATTTTTCTGATAATCCATGTGAAAGTTATGCCCTGGTCAATTTACAATTGACTTTTTCAACTGTCCAAATAAGGAAACTTTTGCATCTTGATGATTTTTGAGCCAAGCTTTGAGAATCATGATCAAGCATTGATCAAATGATGTTTGTGGCTTAAAAATGAGATGTTGACCAAAAATTTGAACTTTTGACTGTCAAATGACCATTTTGCCCCTACAGTTGACTGTAATGCAATTAGGGTTTCTGACTGTGCAATTTTGTGTTGAATGTCTTGAAACTTTGTATGAGGATGCTTGACCATATTTATAGGCATGTGAGACTTGATTGGGCCCTTGGAAACTTCATTTTCTTGATCAGAATCAAAATCCTAGTTTTGACTGCTTAGGATACCCTTGCACTGTGCAACCCTTGGAGAATTTTGAAGCTTGACTTGGCAAATCTTTGAAGAATATGGGAGGGCAAATTTTGGGGTACAACAGTTGCCCCTGTTCAATCTTCTTAGACCTGAGGATGCAGATTGGCTGACGTGCCTTTCGTAATCCGAAGGTGGAAGATGATTGAACACTAGAGTGCCCAGAAATTTGCGCTCACATAGTAGCAGTGATGGTGGAAATGGGCTTATAGATGCCATTTGGAGATGATGGATAGGATGATGGGCTTATAGATGCCATCTGGATGTTGATCGCGTAAGAGATTCCTTAGCGAGAACCTGCGTACCTGCAAAAGAAAAAATGAGTACCTGACATGTTGCAGGAGTTGGTTTTCAGATGCTTTGTATAGATGTGTCCTGACTGGTTACAGGAGCTGGATCTGGAGCTTCAAACGGCGATGAATGAACCAGGGATAGTTACTACCTCAGCATGAACGGTGAGAGAACCTTGGATAACTTCAGCTTCAACAATAGTTGTTGAGAAAGTCTTGGTGGGAATTACCGTTTCCGCAGCATCGGGAAGAGAACCATAGGCAATTATAATCTCAAAAGCGGACGTTTGAGAAAAACCTGGAATGGAATTATCGTCTCCGCAGCATTGGGGAGAGAACCATAGGAAATTATAATCTCAAAAGCGGACGTTTGAGAAAAACCTGAAATGGAATTATCGTCTCCGCACCGCTGGGGAGAGAACCATAGGAAATTATAATCTCAAAAGCGGACGTTTGAGAAAAACCTGAAATGGAATTATCGTCTCCGCACCGCTGGGGAGAGAACCATAGGAAATTATAATCTCAAAAGCGGACGTTTGAGAAAAACCTGAAATGGAATTATCGTCTCCGCACCGTTGGGGAGAGAACCATAGGAAATTATAATCTCAAAAGCGGATGTTTGAGAAAAACCTGGGATGGAATTATCATCTCCGCACCGTTGGGGAGAGAACCATAGGAAATTATAATCTCAAAAGCGGACGTTTGAGAAAAACCTGAAATGGATTTATCACCTCTGCACCGTTGGGGAGAGAACCATAGGAAATTATAATCTCAACAGCGGACGTTTGAGAAAAACCTGGGCTGGAATTATCATCTCCGCACCGTTGGGGAGAGAACCATAGGAAATTATAATCTCAAAAGCGGACGTTTGAGAAAAACCTGGTAACTTCTACTAAGTCTTCATCATAAAAATCTGTTGGGAGTCGATTTAGCTGGACTAGAGAAGGCCTTGGACTGGATAAGAAATCTTCGGAGTCGATTAGCTGAACCGGTCTAGGTTTTGAAATATGATTGAGAATTTAACTGCATCTTTCCTGAAAGGTAGAGGTCAGTCATATGCCATGCATGATATAGACCAAGCAATGATGTTCTCAACATAAATGAGATTTGTATGATATGATGCGTACATGCATGCTATAATGATGTATGTGATGTTTATGTATGCTTTCGTCTAGGAAATTAAATCCTTGACGGGTGCCGGGAAGTCACTCCTAGGCTGATGTTGAAGAATAGGTTTTGCTTCCGCTGGATGATAGTTGCAAGAATACCGGCAGGAGAAGATGACTCCGTTGAGGAATAAACTTGGCGAATAGAATAACTGCGGGGAGAAAAGTACTTTGACGATCTTGCTGGGAAGCAATACTCTGTGGGGAGAGAGATGCTTTGCTGAGCTGTTGATGATAACTTTGCTGGGGATACCTTTGTTGTATTGGAAGTGTGAATAGACTTCGCTGGCGATAAGAAAGAACTGTATTGACGACGACCTTTCCGTGGCTTTTGGCTGAGGATAACCCAGTTATATCCTGTTAAGGAAATAACTCTTTAAATAAAGCCGGACGACGCGTTCGTGCTCTACGGGGATAAGCTTCCAGAATATACTGGGGATAAGCTTACTGCTTGGGGAGATGGATTCCAACTTTTCCTGGGGAAACTGGATTGGACTCTCTTGGGGAAGTTTTGAATTGCGGGGGAAGTGATTCCTTTGAACGTTTGATATGCCGCCGGGGAACAATCTTTAGATCAAGACTGCCGGGGATGCTTGTTAAGGATATATATGCTGCTGGGGAATGTTGATGTCTGATGGAGGATACTCAACTTCCTTAGGGCCTGATAATATAACTTGGAGAGAGTATACTGCTTGCTGGCTCACTCTCTGGGGAATTAAGGTATGCCGGTTATGTTCTTTAGCTGAACCTACCTTGGTACCTTGGAGGATAGAACAATTAGATCGCTTAGACAACTCCTTATTGCCCCTGCTTCTAATGTTACCTGTAATTAATCCTTTGTTTCGTATGCAAATATTCACGAGTTAGCAAATTATTGTCAATGCATATATCACAAATTGAACCTTGGACGTTCTTCGCAAAACAAAACAGAAAAAAGAAAAACAAGTGGCACTTTTAACTGAAAAGTATATTTGTATTGATTTTGAATGGCCTGAAAATAGGTGTTTTGTGTACAAGAGGCTAACGTCCTAGTAAGAGAACGCCGCCGAACAAAAGAGTTTATACAAATTTTGTACAAAAGAAAATAAAACAGCTGTGTGAAATGAATGATCCCACTGGGTTTCAACTCTGCTATTGCCGTTATAACTCCGAGCGTCTCATCACTTGATGACCTAAACGAAGACTGAAGCTGACTGATCGATGCTGTCTGAACTTGATATAGATACCGGATTCTGGATGCAAAGTGATCAATGAGACATAGTATTACGTTTTTATCCCTAATTTTTGCCTGGACCGCCCTTTTGGGTTTTCAGTCCACCGGGATACCCATTTTTGCCCAAGCCGCCTTTTCAGGTTTTCGACTTGCCGGGTGTACAGATTTTTCATTTCATCCCTTCATTTTGCCCGAACCCTTTTGGTTCGCCGGGAAGCCCTAATTTTTGCCTAGGCATGCCAGCCTAGCGGGTCTTTACTATGCGTAGTATCTTTTTACTATGTCTGCATTGGCGGGGTGAGGAAGGTCGTCACCATCCATATTGGTCAATATCATTGCTCCTCCTGAGAACACATGCTTAACCACAAATGGCCCTTCGTATGTAGGAGTCCATTTGCCCCTTGGATCACTCTGAGGAAGGATGATTCGCTTGATTACCAGATCCCCAACTTGATATTCCTGTGGTCTGACCTTTTTGTTAAATGCCCTGATCATCCGTTTCTGATACGTCTGACCATGACAGATAGCAACAAGTCTCTTTTCATCAATGAGGTTGAGCTGATCAAGTCGTGTCTGGATCCAATCGTCTTCGTTCAGATTTGCATCCTTCATTATCCGGAGAGAGGGTATTTGCACTTCGATCGGTAAGACTGCCTCCATACCATAAACCAAAGAGAAAGGAGTTGCCCCGGTTGACGTCCTAGCTGAGGTACGATACCCATGTAGAGCGAACGGTAACATCTCGTGCCAATCTTTATAAGTCACTGTCATCTTCTGCACGATTTTCTTGATGTTCTTATTTGCTGCTTCGACAGCCCCATTCATCTTCGGTCTGTAAGGAGAAGAATTGTGGTGCTGTATTTTGAACTGCTCGCAGAGCTCAGCGATCATCTTATTGTTCAGATTGGTACCGTTGTCTATAATAATTCGTTCAGGGACGCTGTACCGACAGATCAGATTATGTCGAATGAACCGTGCCACAACAGTCTTGGTTACCGTAGCGTAGGAAGCTGCTTCAACCCACTTTGTGAAATAATCAATCGCCACTAGGATGAAACGATGCCCATTAGATGCCGTAGGTTTAATCTCGCCGATCATGTCTATGCCCCACATTGCAAACGGCCAAGGCGCAGTCATAACATTCAGCGGAACCGGAGGAACATGCACCTTGTCTGCATAAATCTGGCACTTATGGCATGTCCTAGAATGTTGGTAACAGTCAGCTTCCATTGTGGACCAATAATATCCTGCCCGAAGGATCTTCTTAGCCATTGTATGTCCACTGGAATGTGTACCAAAGGTCCCTTCATGTAGCTCTTCCATGATCCTTTCTGCTTTAGTCTTATCCACACAACGCAGTAAGGTTGAATCATGGTTTCGCTTGTACAAGATGCCGTTGCTAAGGAAGAACTTTGCCGCGAACCTTCTCAGGAACTTCTTATCATTGATAGATGCACCTTCAGGGTATTCCTGAGCTTCCAGATATCTCTTCACCTCGTGGTACCAAGGCTTCTCAGTCACCAATTCAGTCTCGAGATCGCAACAGTATGCCGATTCGTCCAGTTTCCAGATGATGATCCGGGGAGCCTCATTATCCCATTTGACCTTGAACATAGAAGACATTGTAGCTAACGCGTCCGCCAGCTGATTCTCTTCTCTTGGAAAGTGCTCAAAGGTTATCTCTGTGAAGTGGGGAATCAAGGTCAACACCCATTCTCTGTAAGGAATAAGGTTCGGATGTTTCGTATCCCACTCTCCTTTGATCTGATTGATCACAAGAGCGGAATCTCCGAAGACACTCAGAAACTTAATCCTTAGGTCGATCGCAGCTTGAAGACCCATGATGTATGCCTCATACTCCGCCATGTTGTTGGTACAGTTGAAACATAGTCGGGCAGTGAGCGGAGTATGAGTGCCTTGAGGAGATATGATTATGGCGCCGATACCGTTTCCCAAAGCGTTGGAGGCTCCGTCAAAGTGCATAGACCATCGGGATCCTTCCTCAGGTCCTTCATCCGGTCCAAGTACTTCACAATCTGTCACTATCATGATGCTTTCATCCGGAAACTCGAAGTTCATTGACTGATAATCATCTACGGCCTGATGTGCCAAGTGGTCTGCCAATACACTTCCCTTGATGGCTTTCTGGGTCGTATACTGAATGTCATATTCCGTCAAGATCATTTGCCATCTTGCAATTCTCCCAGACAGAGCAGGCTTTTCGAATATGTACTTTATAGGATCCATCTTTGAGATCAACAAGGTGGTGTGAGTCAGCATATACTGTCTCAGCCGGCAAGCAGCCCATACCAAAGCGCAGCAAGTTTTCTCAAGCAGTGAGTATCGGGTCTCACAGTCGGTAAACTTTTTGCTAAGGTAATAAATGGCATGCTCTTTTCGGCCAGACTCGTCATGCTGCCCCAGCACACACCCCATTGAGTTGTCAAGCACTGTCAGGTATAGTATCAGAGGTCTCCCTTCAACCGGTGGCATAAGGATGGGTGGTTCTTGGAGATACTCCTTGATTCTGTCAAAAGCAGCCTGACATTCATCATTCCAAAGTACTACCTGATCTTTCTTCAGCAGCTTGAAGATTGGCTCACAGGTAGCAGTCAGATGTGAGATGAATCGAGCAATGTAATTCAGACGTCCTAAAAAGCCTTTGACTTCCTTCTCTGTCCTAGGAACTGGCATCTCTTGAATAGCTTTGACCTTGGCAGGGTCCACTTGAATGCCCTTGTCACTTACCACGAAGCCTAGCAACTTTCCAGATCTTACCCCGAAGGTGCACTTATTCGGGTTCAACCTCAGCTTGTATAGTTTCAACCGGCCAAACAACTTTTGCAGATGATCTAGGTGCTCTTCCTCAGTCTGGGACCTTGCGATCATGTCGTCAACATACACTTCTATCTCATGATGGATCATGTCATGAAATAAAGCAACCATGGCACGTTGGTAGGTTGCCCCAGCGTTCTTTAGTCCAAAAGGCATGACCTTGTAACAGAAGGTGCCCCACTGAGTAACAAATGTAGTCTTTTCCATGTCTTCAGGTGCCATCTTGATCTGATTGTAACCTGAAAAGCCATCCATGAAAGAGAACACCTTATGCTGAGCTGTATTATCAACAAGGACATCAATGTGAGGTAGAGGGAAGTCATCTTTGGGGCTGGCCCTGTTCAGATCCCTGTAGTCGACACACATTCTGACTTTACCGTCCTTCTTTGGTACCGGCACCACGTTAGCAACCCACTGAGGGTAAGAAGTCACTGCAAAGAACCCAGCGTCAAACTGTTTCATAACCTCGGCCTTAATCTTCTCAGACATCTCTGGGCGCATACGACGGACCTTTTGTTTAACTGGAGGGCAGTCTTCCTTAGTTGGCAAGTGATGGACCACAATATCGGTATCCAACCCGGGCATGTCTTCGTAGGACCAAGCAAAGATCTCCATATAATCATGTAACATCTTGGTTAACCGTTGCTTCACGCTGAGCTCTAGGTTGGCACCAATCTTTACCTCTTTCCTGTCTTCTTCAGTACCCAGGTTTATTGTTTCCACTGGCTCTTCATGGGGTTGAATCGCCCTCTCTTCCTGAAGTAACAGTCTTGCAAGCTCACCAGGCACTTCGCAATCATCTTCACCTTTGTCTTCGGCTAAGTTGATCGGATTTTCGAAGTCATAACTGGCAGTAGCAGAGTCGTTATCAGTGAGATCCAGAGTGGATTGAAACCTGTATGAGTGAGTGTGTGTGTAAATACAGCTGTTTTGAAATATATGTAAAAGAAAGAAAGACAGAAAAGGAGCATAAGATTTGCAATGCGAGAAAACGTCCAAGATTTTCATTCATGATATATGAAATGACAATTTATATGCCCTCACAAATGAAACCACGGTGCCTCGGGTAAGACACCGGGCCATAGAGTTTATTTATTGTTTATTACAAATAACGAAACAAAGAAATTTATTACTGCGTCACAAAGGTAACAGGAGTATGGTCCTTAGCAATCCAATTGGTCAATCCGCCTTCAGTCGTTGGATAGATCCAGCTATTGAACTCTGCATCATCCACTTCATTGTCTTCCCCAACAGCATTCACTCCTGGATTTGTAATGAACACAGGAGGTCTTCCGGTCTTCGCTTTCCGCATAGCTTTCTGACCTTCTGCAGTAAAGCCCAGCCCAAATTTGTCAGTCTTCTGTGTGAAGTCTGGAAGCCTGCCCCAGTTAGCACATTCGCCTTTCTGAACCACAGCCCGGGCATCCTTCAGGGAAGCCATCTTCAAAGGAACAATTTCTTCTGCTGCTGTTTCTGCTGCTGCTGCAATTCGAAGCACCTCCTCGAAATGCTGAAAGGGGGTTTCAATAAACTCCCCGTCCATCTCAATGTATCTGAAGGAATTCAGGTGGCTTACCATATACTCCTCCTCTCCTTGCACAGTGACGATCTTCCCTCTGACAGGGTACTTCAGCTTCTGGTGCAAGGTAGAGGTCATTGCCCCAGCTTTATGTATCCAAGGTCGACCCAGTAGACAAGAGTAAGATGGACGGATATCCATCACATAAAAAGTAGAGTCAAACACCTGAGAACCCACATGAATCGGAATGTCAACCTCTCCATGAACCATCCTTTTTGAACCGTCAAAGGCCCTGACGATGATATTGCTGGGTTTTAATTCCAGGCCTTCACAATCCAGACGGTCTAAAGCCTTCTTTGGTAGAACATTCAAGGACGAACCAGTATCCACCAATACATGTGCCAGAGTGGTGCCCCTGCATTCGATAGAGACATGCAGTGCGTCATTGTGGTCTCTTCCCTTCGCAGTCAGGTCAGCATCTGAGAAACCCAAGCCATTGTCTGCTGTCAGATTTGCTACGCAATCAGTGAACTGGACTGCAGATGTCTCTTGTGGCACATGGGCCGTCTTGAGGAACGAGATTAAGGCCTTAGCATGGGCCTCGGAGCACAGCAATAAAGAGAGCATGGAGATCTTGGAGGGTGTGTGCCCCAGCTGTTCCACAACGTTGAAGTCACTCTTCTTTATAATTTTCCAGATTTCCTCCATCTCTTGTTGGGAGGCCTCAGCAGTTATAGGTACAGGTGCCTCCATCTGGGCAGGCTCAACTTCAATTCCTTTGCCCCGAGCATTGGATGACTCGGCAGCAGGAGAAACAACTTGATCAGCAATAGGAACAGGTACACTTGCAGGAGTTATAAGAAGTGGTCTTCGAGCAGCAGGCGGTGCAATGTCAGGCGAGAAGAGCCTGCCACTGCGGGTGACTTTGGCTGGGCCAGTGATATCACAGATACTGGCGCCAGTGTTGAACTCTTGTTTAATCTCGTTTACATATACATCGGCCCCGTAGTGCCAGGGGACAGCTTTATCAGATACATAGGGAAGAGGCCCCGGAACAGTGATGACAACAGGTGCAACAGTCATGATTGAGACAGGCTTCTTCGGGAGAGCCTTGATTGGATGATTAAAGATGGTAACCACAAAAACTTCTTCTACCGGAACCAATTGAACAGCAGACTTCTTAAACAGAATCTCCTTGCTATCCATTAGGCTTTGTATGCCTAACTTCAGCAAGGGACAACCAGATAGGGAAACAACACAGAACATGCAACCCTCACTGCAACCCGGAAATAAACCGGCCCGCAGTAGGTTCTTCTTGACAGTCTTCAGAGGGGTGGCTAGATCATCCACAGAAACAGCATAAACATCTTCGTCCACAGCATTTACCCCATGCTGAGGCATAGGAGCAGTAACTACATTCGGCTTCTCAGGCGCTTTGAACTGTATCTCCTTCGCGTCGATAAGGTCTTGCACCTTACTCCTTAGTGCCCAACAGTCATCAGTAGAATGCCCCGGGCTATCTGAATGGTAAGCACAACGAGCATTCGGGTTGTACTTAGGAGATGTAGTATTTGGAAACTTCGGCGCCTCTCTGACAGTCACTAAGTTAGTTGAGAGCAACCGTGGCAAGATTTGGGATAGGGTCATGCTTAACCGGGTAAACTCTCTCCGGGGTCTTTCAGCCCTTTGAGGATTGGTCGGCTGAGGAGCGGCAGCAGGCTTGGCAATCGTTACCGCACTGACAGATTGGCGGCGCTCAAATCTTTCTGATCTCCGGGAGCCATATACAGCACTAGCCTCCTTTTTGAAGGGTTTCTTCTCAGAACTAGACGATGCACCCTTCGGAATCTTACCAGACTTTAACCCAGCCTCAATTCTTTCTCCAGTCAGAATCAAATCAGTGAATCCTGCAGACGAATTCCCAATAAGATGGTTGAAAAATGGCCCGGATAGGGTCCCCAAGAACATGTCTACCAACTCCCGATCAGTCAACGGTGGCTGCACCCTACCAGCCAGGTCTCTCCACTTCTGAGCGTACTCCTTAAAACCTTCGCTTGAACCTAACGACATACCCTGGAGTTGGGTACGTGTAGGGGCAAGGTCGGCATTATATTGATACTGCTTGTAGAAAGCAGTAGCCAACTCCTCCCAGTTACGAACCTTGGTCCCATCCAGTTGATAGAACCATTCGAGGTGAGTCCCTGAAAGACTCTCCTGGAAGAAGTGGATCCACAAATTCTTATCCGCTGAGTACGGTTGGATCTTCCGAACATAGGACCTGAGATGTAGATTGGGACAAGACGCCCCGTCATATTTAGTGAAAGATGGTGCTTTGAACTTCCTAGGAATGATCACACCAGTAGACAAACCCAGATCTCCGAAATCCAGCCCAGGTACCTGTTGTATTTCCATAGCATTCAGCCTATCCTCCAGCTGCTTGTAACGGTCTTCTGCAGGAGGATATTGCTCTTCATCAAAATCAGTCTCGTTGTCAGAGACTACCGGACTAGGAACCCTTGCCTCTTGAGGAGTACCCTTGCCAACAGAAGAACCAGCCTCTTCATGCTACAGAGTATTGCCGAACCTTCGGCCCGAGTTAAACAGAACAGTTCTTCTCTTCTTCTTCTTCTCCTTCTTCAGGAGGAGAGCCTTCAGCTCTTCTTGGCCTTGAGCCAAACCCTTGATTAATTCCTGGAACTGCGCATTCTGCGCCTGAAGAGCTTTGATGGATGTCTCAGTTGATGACGAGTCAGGATTCATGATGCTGAAATAAACAGCGAAGAACGGTAAGCAACCTGAAAAGAAGAAACCTGCTATGCACATGATGAATGGAATGCGTATGATTTATGTTTTCAAAGACAATCGGGAATCAACTTTGTAAACAAAAAGGAACACACTTCATTAGATTCAACTTTGAAACTGAAATTATTCAACAGGTTGCCCTTAGGCGTTACATGAAAGGAAATACTGAAAAGGGAAATAAAACTGTAAAAGAACATCCGGAGCTCCTTATTGATCCCATGGTCTCCTCTTCTCAGTACGGATGTAGGCATTCAGAGCTCTCTCATTCTCCAACTGCTTTGTCAGCTTCTGGATCTTTAGTTCCTGCTCGTTGAACTTTTCCCGGTAAGCATCCCGCTCTTCTCGCAGTTGCGACCAAGATCTCTTCAATGTCTCATAATCAGTAGGTATCTGAGGAGGAAGGACAGTTGGAGGAACACCATCTTTGTCAGGACACTCAAGAATGACGGGTCTGACAGCTTCATACGGCATACCTAATTTCTGAGCACGGATGCGAACCCATTTGTAGTAGGCTTCCATAGGTAAAGAAGTCTTTGGCCCTAACTCTTGTGGGTCAGCTTTATGAACTTTGTCCCAAGCCTTGATGAACCTACGACGCAGCTCGTCACTATCCACCTGAAACTCAAAACTGATGTGAGGCACCAACATCTCATGGGGGCCTGCTCTTCTTGCTCTTCCAAACTGACGGAGTGCTAGACATGGATTGTAAGAGATTCCTCCTTGGGTACCAATCAGAGGAACATTAGGGTATTCCCCGCATCGATCAATAACAGCTATCTCATCCAAACCTCTGCAAGTCCAAATGATGTCTTTGTCAGTGAGAGACATTAACCTGTGAGCCCAACCTCTTCCTTCTTGGTTCTTCAGTACGAACTTGGGGAGGTGCGAAATAAACCACCTCACCAACAAAGGGATACAGCACCATAGGGTTCCTCGTCTTCGGGTAGTGCGGGCATGAAGTTGTTGCAAGATGTCACCCAAGAGAGTGGGCACAGGATTCCGAGACATAAAGATCCTTATGGCAGTGACACTGATGAAGTTGTCAGGATTAGGAAACAAGACTAACCCATAGATTAGGAGAGCCAAGATGTCTTCATATGCCCTAAAGTCCAGGTCATTCCAGAAACTGTTAGCTTTACCAATCAGAAACTTGGCCAAGAAACCCTTAACTTCGCTTCTAGTTACCCAGTTGTCTGTTACCTCTTGATGGGTCAAAGGAAGAGCTGCAGCAACATCCTCAATTCTGAGGGTCCCTTCCCAACCAGTAAAGGGAGTCTGATCCAAGATAGGGATACCAAGCAAATCAGAGAACTCTTCCAGGGTAGGGACCAGCTGGAAGTCTTGAAAGGTGAAGCACTGGTACAGAGGGTCATAGAACTGGGTCAGAACACTCATCAACTGTTGATCCCGCTTTGCAGTGACTAAACTGAGAAGAGAACCATGCCTCTGAATGAAGGACGTGGTATTTGGAATTCTGCTAACCAACTCATCAAGCAACTCAGGTGAACGAACAAAGTTGAACCAGATAGTATTCCTTCGCACAGGCATCATAATGTCCTACAAAACAGAGCAAAGGTGAAACCCTCTTGTCTTTGAAACTGCCAGTCCTTATGCAGGATGCATGCAATGCTCATGATGTTATGATGTTATGATAAAGCACACCACAAATAGATACAAAGGCAAACATGGTAAGGCACACAAGTCACACAAGGCAAGCCCTTAAAGTTTAGGCCAGCATGAGGTCTAGGTACTACCCTCTTTCAGTTTGTTGGTTCATACCTGTCCTATCAAAGTAACCGGGTTCTTAGAGGATCCCAATATCATTGACTACCCTCAATCGGTCATAACTCCAGCATCGCAATCTTTTCTTGCGGCCAGAACCATCACGAGAGTTTAGCCTCAATGGGCGTAGCATACTGCTACAATTCTAAAGGCCAAGTTGTGTCAATTAAGGTTCTAAGGTTGTTGGTGCTTAATGACTCCTTAGAAGACCCATATTCTCCTCGTTGCAACACAAGGGATATCGGTACAGACCAAGGTGCCACACCAACGTAGCCACTGCTTCACCCGTGTCGGTCTACGCCGGACAGGTCCCTCACAGCTCATGCTACCTAAACAGGGTATCCCCAGATCCGGGTTAGGATCTATGTAACTCCCATGCAACCCACAATTTAAAGCACACAAGGAAAACAATTGAAAACACAGTTATGAACTAACCCTAAGGTACGCCTCACTTTAAATTTAAGTCCCCAGCAGAGTCGCCAGTTCTGTGATCGGTGGATCTGGAACTGACTGTTTAACGCTGGTTCGCGAAATGTCGCGGTAAGCAAGAGTCGCCACCGTCTTTTATTTTCTCCAAATGGAAAGGACAAAAGCACAGAAAAATTCCTTAAAGAGATTGCTCTCGGTTCGGGAGGTAGGTTATAGAAAGGGAAAGTGTTAGCACCCTTTCTATCCATGGTTATCCATGGGCTCTTAGATACTTGCTCATTGTGTTTTCAAAATGGTTTGTTTGCTTTTCAACTGTGGGTTTTAAAAAGTTTCTTTGAAAATTCCAGTTCGACTCTTGTATCGGTCCTCAAGAGTGTTTGAAAAAATTGCTTTCGAAAGCTTTTTGAAAAGGTGTCGGTGTGAAAAGTATTTTTGAATTTGTTTTGAAATTAGAGCAAGTATCTACGAGTTCTCTACCTACCCTAAGGAATTCGTCTGTGTAGATGTCATTTAAAGTAGTGCCATCCCACCATTGAGAGGTAGGTAGCACCACCGTTGGAGGTGTTCGGGTCAATTCGAGGTTCGGGACATGGTGATCACCAGAGCAATGGGAAGACACCTTAGAAGCTACCCTCATGCCAGGTTCCCGGATCATGAGGACTTACTAAGACATCCTCTACTCGACGATCACCTTTCGAGACAAGGCAACAGTGAGGCGTACCCTAGGGGTGGTGTGTGATTTGTGTGTCAGATTCGTTTATTTTTGTCTTGTTCATGTCAAAGGTGATCTACGCGTTTGTTTTTATTTCGTCATTCATTCTTGCATGCCATTATTTAACAGTTAAAAAATTGCGGAAAGATAAAATTCCTAAACTATTACAAAAGGCGCGGGTCCACATCGCCAAAATTTCTTGAACCCGATTTGACAGAAAAATAAAGAATTAAAAGTAAAGTATTAAAAGTGCGAGAAATTAATTACAAGGCCTTGGGATAGATACATAAATATTTAAACGAAATAAAATAAATATGCGAATTAAATGGGAATTAAAAACGAGGGCGTTGGACCCTTTTTGCAAAATTAAATTAAACGATGAATTAATTAATTAAAAAAGAAAGGAAATTGTTATTTTGGTATTTTATGATTTTTATGATTTTAATGAAAAAGAATTAATTAAGATAAATGCTAACCCTAATTCTAGTTATTTTAATTTATTGAAAAAAAGAAGATTAAAGTTTTACCCTAAAATTAACCCTAATTAATTTACATGCAATTTAATTACAAAAATAAATATTTAATTATTTAATTATTATGGAAGAAAAATAAAAAAGGATAAAAAATTAATATGAACCCTAGTTCTATGTTTTTTAGATTTTTATTAAAAGAATTAAAATTAAAACCTAATTTAAAACTAAATTTAATTATATGCAATTTAATTACAAAAATACTTAAAATAAAATATTTATCATTTTTTCATCTTTTTCTAATTTTTTTTATGTGTTTTTTATATTTTATGAAAACATTAAATTAATTAAACAAACAATAATTAAAAGGGAATAAAAATTATAAAAAATAAAGAAAGTGAAGAAAATTTGCAAACCAAAGGGGGGTCTGCCCCTAATTTGAGGTGTTTCTTTTAGCAATCTGGCCCAAGATTCTGAGGCCCTTTTGACTTTTTCCAGGCAGCGTGTGATGCATTGACTAGGGTCCAATATACTCTCCAATTCATGGCCTTTGATCTGATGCTCTGGGACGCGTGGACGTTGGATTTTGAAGATGCATGATACGCTCCAGCCTTGAAATTGCATGGGAATATTGATTGCAAAATAATATGGGAATAATGAAGACCTGGGGCTCGAACCCAGGTCTTGAACGTTAACACACACATGCCTTGCCAATCGTACCAAGCGCGTTTTCTGTATAATAAAGAACAAACAAATATTATAAGAATAAAAACATGAGTTAGTGCTTTTTAGCGCGAAATTTTAAACTAGCCAATCCACTAATGCCACGAGGTCATCTTCTTCCTCGTTCCTGAAACATAAAACATAGGCCACGGTTTTCATGGTGTTCCCTTAGGCATGTTTCTGGAAAATAGCGAATAGGCGTTGGATGCTCATAAATTGAGCGCGAGGATGGCTTCCTGATCGTCTCATCGCACTGGATTGAATGGCCTTGGTTTCACACTCCAATTTTTCCTCATTTAAAAAAACCCCAATCCGTAGCTTGTAAAACCCTAGAAAACAATAATGGCAGATTCGCCTATGGGTGATGAAAATTCAATTGGAGCACACCGTTAGCTTCAGAAAAGTCTCATTAGTACAAATCCATGAATAAAATGCAATGATATGATCTAAATAATAGAATACGATTATGCAAAAAGAGTGATACAGTTCACCCTTGAATTACCAATTCTTTGAGTATGGGGCTAAGTTTTTGATTGGAATCGTTTACTGGCAACCCTGGCAAGCTAATGGAATAGGTTTTGAGGCTTGAATCGACCTGCAAGTGTGTTTTCAGATTTTTACTTTTTTGTGAAAAAGTCAAGTTTTGTTCTCTTGATATGGCGCAGCCTGGAGACCAAAAGCATGAGGGTTTGCTTTGTATATATGTGTGGAACAATTAGGTCAAGGAATTTGATCCAAAAGATCCATGAATTGATGAAGGAATATTTGATTTTTTATGCCATAACTTTCAAATCTTTTTCATGCAATTTGAGCTCTCAATCATATCCAATCATCCTAATTCTTCCCTAATTTGCTTTGCACGAAATATTAGAGATATTACGTGCACAAAAAGATTTGGAACATTAGGTTTTATATTTTTCATATATTTAATTAATTTAAATGAATTATTATTAATAAAAATTCAAATAAATGAATAAAAAATGAAGAAATACTTCCCTTTGGGCCAAGTGGTCGTGCACATGCCTTGGATAATGAATTGTGGAAGAAAAATAGGCCCATTAGCAATTTTAGGTCATTTGAAGCAATGTTGACTTTTCAAAATATCCAAAAATTTCCCAACTTCCACAAGGCATAACTTGCTCAATTTTTAAGCTTTGCTCATATTTTTGGACATTTTGGAAAGGTCTTTGAGTCCTCTAACCAATTCCTTTGGTCCCATGTCATTTTTATTTACCAATCTCAAGTTATGGCCTTTGACTTAAAGTCCCTTTTTGTTGACTTTTGAAAATGACCTATAATGTTGAAATTGATAACTTTTTGTGAGAGCATTTCTTGGACTTGAAGTATGAAGATGAGTTGTAGGAAATGTCTTTCTCTTCAAAATGAGCTTTGGATGGGATTTTTCTGATAATCCATGTGAAAGTTATGCCCTGGTCAATTTACAGTTGACTTTTTCAACTGTCCAAATAAGGAAACTTTTGCATCTTGATGATTTTTGAGCCAAGCTTTGAGAATCATGATCAAGCATTGATCAAATGATGTTTGTGGCTTCAAAATGAGATGTTGACCAAAAATTTGAACTTTTGACTGTCAAATGACCATTTTGCCCCTACAGTTGACTGTAATGCAATTAGGGTTTCTGACTGTGCAATTTTGTGCTGAATGTCTTGAAACTTTGTATGAGGATGCTTGACCATATTTATAGGCATGTGAGACTTGATTGGGCCCTTGGAAACTTCATTTTCTTGATCAGAACCAAAACCCTAGTTTTGACTGCTTAGGATACCCTTGCACTGTGCAACCCTTGGAGAATTTTGAAGCTTGACTTGGCAAATCTTTGAAGAATATGGGAGGGCAAATTTTGGGGTACAACACATATGATGCTTTATGATGTTATGATGTTATGATAAAAGCACACCATAAGTATTCACAAAAGGCAAACATGATAAGGCACACAAGTCACACCAGACAACCCTTAGAGTTTAGGCCAGCATGAGGTTTAGGTACTACCCTCTTGAAGTTGGTTGGCTCAAAACCTGTCCTATCCAAAGTAACCGGGTTCTAAGGAGCTCAATATCATTGGATTGTTTTCTATGTTCATTGTTTTGATTTAGCCACTGAACTGGCAACCAAAATATTCCAAGAAAACAACCCTCAATGAGTGTAGTATCGAGTTTCTACCAACTTTGGACTGCACCAAAGTCGGTCATCTCACTACACCTAAAGAGGCCAGGATGGTCAAGTAAGGTTCCTAAGGTCAGTTGATGCTTCGCGACACCACGCGGCGGCCCCGTACTCTCCTTGACTTGACTCAAGGGTTACCGGTACTCACCAAAGTGCCACATCAACGTAGCAACTGCTTCAACCATGTCGGTATACCCCGCACAGTTCCCTCACAGTTTGTTGCTACTTCTAAAGGGTATCCCCCAGATCCGGGTTAGGATCTATAAAACTCCGATGCAAGCCCACAATATTAAAACATTCAAGGCATACAATTGAAAACATGGTGATCTAATCCTAAGGTACACCCCACTAATATATATTTCCCCAGCAGAGTCGCCAGTTCTGTGATCGGTGGAAATAGAACTGACTGTTTTGAAATGCTGGTTCGCGAAATGTCGCGGTAAGCAAGAGTCGCCACCGTCTTTTATG
Organism: Vicia faba; assembly: GCA_948472305.1. NCBI lineage: Eukaryota > Viridiplantae > Streptophyta > Magnoliopsida > Fabales > Fabaceae > Vicia > Vicia faba. The sequence goes on along the minus strand of OX451738.1, from coordinate 1,557,255,000 downwards.
TTCTCCAACAAGGAAAGGACAAAAGCACAGCAAAATTCCTTTTCGAGATGTTTCTCGGTTCGGGAGGTAGATTATAGAAAGGGAAGATGTTAGCACCCTTTCTATCCGTGGTTATCCACGGGCTCTTAGGTACTTGCTCACTATGTTTTCAAAAATGTTTGCTTTTCTTGTGTTTGTGGGTTTTGAAAAAAAGTTTAGTTTGAAAACTTCTAGGTAACTCTTGTATCTGTCCTCAAGAGTGTATGAAGTATTTATTTGAAAACTTTTGTCAGAAAAGTGTAGGTGCGAAAAGTATTTTTGTTGTTTTGAAAGAGCAAGTACCCAGGAGAAATCTACCTACTCAAAAGAAATTAAGCTGTGTAAATATCCTTTAGACAGTACTATCCCACTATTGAGAAGTAGGTAGCACCGTCGTTGGAGTTACTCGGGTCAATTCGATTATAAGGGACATGTGTGGTCACCAAAGCAATAGTAGGACGCCTTAGCGGTAACCCTAATGTCCTAGATCCTTTTTTATCTGAGGCAACCGTTTCGAGGCAACTTGGATCTTTAGACAAGAGGGCGACCTCTAAAACACCCTATACTCAATGACCACGTCGAGGCAACCAAGTGAGGCGTACCCTAGGAGTGGCATGTGCGAGTGTGTCAGGTTTCATGTTAAGTTATCTTGTACATGTTATTGGTGAGCTACGAGTTGATTTTAATTTTCAGGCAAGTCTTGTCATGCATAGTTAACAATTAATAATTATGCGGAAAGTAAATTGCGGAAAGTAAATCTACGCTATTACAAGGCGTCAGGTATTTACATCGCCAAAAACATAACCCTTGAAAAGTAAATTGCGAGGAAATAAAGAAAGCGATAAAAGGTCCTAATTATCTATTACATTCTCGGAACAGTTACATAAATATGATCAAAAATTAATATGCGCGCGAGAAATTGAATAAGGAAAAGTCTTTAGGGTTTTGACCCTTTTTGAGAAAAGAATGAATTTTTTGATTATTTTAGCATTTAATTAAATTAATCCTAAAACTAATTAATTAATTGAAAGAAATGTTTTTTTAAGTTTTTTAATGTTTTAATGAAAATAAAATAAAATAAAGTCCAAAGTTAGTAAAACCCTAATTCTAATTTATTTTATTTATTATGAAAAAGTCAAAATTAAACCTAATTAAACTAAATTAATTTGTTAGAATTTATTTACAAAAAATAAAGTGAAATTAATAAATAATAATAATAATAAAAATATTAGTTTTCAGAATTTATTATGAAAAATATTATTTATATTAATTAAATACTAATAATAATAATTATAGTTAATAAAAGAAAATAAAAAGAGGAAAAGAAAATAAAAAGGAATAATAAACTAGGGGGGGTGTAATGGCCCAATTAGGAGGTAAATCCTGGAACTTTGTGGCCCACTAAGCTCAAGCCCTTCTGACTTTTTGAGATCCTCCATGGCATAGTTGACTGGGAACATGGTGGTCTTCCCATCCTGACCATTTGATTAATGACTGTGGCCACTTGGCGCTTGGATGGCTGGAGCACATGGTGGAACGCTCTTGGAATGTCTGCATGTGATCACATTAAACAAAATAATATAAGCGTTTGGGGTGGACTTGGGATTCGAACCCAGGTCCCAATGATTACCAGCCAACTCATCTTCCACTACACCATGTGCCTGCATTTGTTAATATACTAACAAACAATTATAATATTAAGAAACAATTAATATGCTGGACAAACAAATCAACGCGCGCTTTTTTTGAATGCTCCAACCAAACGCTTACACGTCTTCATCTCCTTCGCTGATGCCTGTAAATAACAAATAGATAGCGGGGGTTTTTAACCCCCACAAAACACCATGAGGAAAAATAGCGATTAGGCCTGTGTTCAATATAAATATTTCGCGAGGGTGGTTGTGTGTTCGTCTTGTCCTGATGGTCTCAACCAGATGCCTTAGAGATCCCAATTTTTCCTGGTTACTGAATCCCTAAATTCAAGGTTTATGAACCCTAAAATTTGTCAATGGCAATTCGTGATTCTGTGTGTTTCAATGCAATTAAACTATACCAATAGCTTCCTGTGGTCTTTAACAATACAAAACAAACAAGAAATCACATCAAATGCTTATGAATCATGAGTTTCGATTATGGGAAAAATATGCAAACCGTGAATTTATTCTTGACAGTTTCTTGAGCTTTGGCGCTTGGTTTCGATTGCAACACGTCCCTGACACTTCCAGCAATGTGTTAGAAACAAACAAAGTCCTTGAATTGGCTTGGAAGACAGAAAACAGTTTTCAAGTTTCTTGAGTTTTTTTTCAATGTTGTTATGGCTTCTCCTGCTGCAAATTCACGTCTGCATGAGTAGGGTTGGCTTGTGCATATATAGTAGAATGAAACTAGGTCAAATCTTTGCAAAGAAATCCATGGAATTGATGGTTGTATATTTGATTGAAAATCAAATATTTTTGAATCTTTTTGATTGGAAAAACTTGCTAAACTTGTAGATTCTTGTCCCTTTGATTTGCACACGAAATTTCCAGCAAATATTGACCACTTTTACTTCACAAAAAGATTGAAAAATCAAATCTTTGTATTTCCTACAATTTAAATTAATTAAATGAATTAAAATTGATTAAAAATCCAATTAATTAATAAAAAAAAAGAAAATAATTCAATTTAAGCTTGATGGGTCGTGCATAGGCCTTGGATAAAGTTTCAAGAAGAAATTTGAGGCCCATTAGCAAAAACAAGGTGTTTTGAGCAAAGTTGACTTTTGCAAATTCATAAAAATTTCCCAACTTCTCCAATGCATATCTTGCTCAATTTTGATCCTATGAACATGTTCTTGGACATTTTGGAAAGGTCTTGATGTCCTCTAACCAATTCCTTTGGTCCCATGTCATTTGGATTTACCAATCTCAAGTTATGGTCTTTGACTTAAAGTGCCTTTTTGTTGACTTTTGAAATTGACCTATAATGTAGAAATTGATAACTTTTTGTGAGAGCATTTCTTGGACTTGGAATGTGAAGATGAGTTGTCGGAAATATCATCCCCTTCAAAATGAGCATTGGATGGGATTTTTCTGATGAACCATGAAAAAGTTATGCCTTGGTCAAGATACAGTTTACTTTTCTGCTGTCCAAAAATAGTAACTTCTTGCATCTTGATGATTTTTGAGCCATCCTTGTGGAATCATGATCAAGACTTGATCAAATAATGATTGTGGACTCAAAATAAGATGTTGACCAAAATGTTTGACTTTTGACTGCAAAATGACCATTTCGCGCCTGCAGTTGACTGTGGGTCAAATAGGGCTTTTGACTGTGCAAACTGGCTCTGTGAGTCTTGAAACTTGACATGTAGATGCTTAAGAATGCATATAGGCCTTTGAGACTTGATTGAGCCATTGAAAACCTCAAATTCCTTGAAAGAATCAAAACCCTAATTTTGACTGGCTTAGGAGGCATTTGGACTGTGCAACCCCTTGAGAAATCTTGAGCCCTTTGAAGATGATTCTTGACAAACTTTGAAGAATATGGGAGGGAAAATTTTGGGCTACAACACCCAGTCTTGAGGAAAGGTTGAAATGGAGAAAATATAGGGAGCACTATTAGTGGGTGGAGGAAAAATAGCAGAACGAGTCTGCCCTTGCGTTGCCCACGTCTCCACTCTTCACAACGCCCATCTTCACGCGCGTGACGGTCGTCACAGGTGGGTGACGGTCGTAACGCGCTTAAGTAGCGCATTACGCTCGTCAGTGGTGTGTGACGAGCGTTACTCCAAGTTGGGGGGTGTTACGCCCGTCACAAGGATACGACGACCGTCACTGCTCCAAAAATCTAAACTTTGTATTTTTTAGTTCTTTTTTCTCTTTGTTTATTGTCTAGCCTTCTTCATGTTGTACTTTTCCATTGGTTTGAGTTGACAAATGTTATACCTATAAAAAGACAACTAATCTCGGAATAATCGGGGGTTAGACGACTTAATGAAATATAAAATCGGTAAAAAGCGTGGTAATTATATGATATGTTTTCTCGTTATCAAATTCCCCCATACTTAAACCTTTGCTTGTCCTCAAGCAAATAGTCATTCGAAAGGTCAAACAAGTTTTGTCAAGCGCATAAGCATGACATACCTTGGATTTTTAAAGTAATTTCGGGAAATCCTCGTCGGTTCGGCCAATACTTGAGTAAAACACTAAAGATACGCTAATGACACAAGCAATAAGCTTAGTTGTAGGCTTCCATTTCAAACGAGCTATCCAATGGTTCCATTATAATTCTGCCCGGAGTTCCTCGTATCTATTTCACCCGGTTTCGTTCTGGCGCAATCACATTAAGCCCTTTGTCTTAGCACGCACGTAGTGGAGTAACCGATTAGTGACTTTGATCCTTTTAGCACGGGGTTTGGTACACGAATGTGGCAACCCTGCATATGTTATCCAAATTGGAGGTTGTGGGGGATCGGGCCGTAGCACGCCCTACCGAGTTCAGAACCAGATACCTCTGAACCAACCAACACTGGATTCCTTCATTATTTGCTCAGCTCCTATATGTGACCGTATATTTTGGTGCACAAAATTTCTTTTCTTTTAGCAGCGAGATAGGAAGGATATTTTTAGAATCAGGCATCAAACACTTATATTCATCGATTCTCCACGTGGTTTGTGTCAAGACGGTGCTGACTGCTAATATAAACTACTAGGGGTTACTCTAGAACTTAAAACTCCAGATATCGGTATAATGGTTATTGAAACGGATCACATAAGTAGGAAGTCTACGGTGTCATAACCGTATCGATCTTGTTATGTCGTTTTCGGCTTCCTCAACTGGGATTTCGTTAAAATAGGTATGTCGGGCTAATGCGAAGATAAAAAAATTTCGGTATGGCAAAATAAAGCGAAGAATTTGAATTGAGACATATCGTAAGAATTTACTAGTTTATAAAAGATTGAAAGGTACCTCTCCCACACAAAATACGACATTGTCCTCAATGTTGCGGTATATAGGTGGGGAAGTATAATTACAAAAACAAACGGAAAAGAAATGAAACAGAAAAATAATAAATTACATAGAAATTAAAGAAAGACTACTGGTGTCCACGTCCTCTACTCCTGGTGCGAGAGCGTCTGGTAGGAGTGGCTTCAGTGTTAGTGTCTTGGAACCCAAGGGTGCTGACGTCCATCCTTAAGGCGTTAAGCTCTGACAGGGCCTCATCTAACCTCTCATTCATGTTGCGCTGCCCAGTCAAGATCTGAGCGTTTTGAGCGCACAAAGACTCAAATTGTTCATGCTGCCTTCTTTCAAGTGTCGTGTTCATTTGGTTCTGCATATGGAGGGCACGGAGGATGTCTTCAAGATTAATAGGAGGAGGTGCAGATGAGGGTCCTATAATGTCATGGACTGGAGGAGCACTATCCAACTCTTCTTGCATTTCGTCTGCGGGGGCTGCAGGTTGGTCTTCATGAGCAGGTGCACGCTCTGCGGGAATTTTAGGCTCGAACAACCAGTTTGCTCGGTGTGATACGGTGGGAGAACTGACTTGAGGTTTTGTGTTTGTTTTCGCAAATGTTTCGGTTGAGCAAGAGTCGCCACCGACTTTTTATTTTATCCTAAGGAAAGGTTAAAAAGCACAGCAAAAACCTTTGAGATGTTTTCTTGGGTTCAGGGAGTAGATTATAGAAAGGGAAGGTATTAGCACCCTTTTTATCCATGGTTATCCATGGGCTCTTAGTTACTTGCTTAGATCAACTTGCCTTAATTTTCAATTGTTTGAGATGGTGCTTTGTGTGTGTGGGTTTGAAAAATGTTTTGAAAAGAGGCCAATGTGGTGGCAACCTTTTGTAATGATCCATGTTGGGATGTATACAAAGATGTATGTCTTTTGAAAAGGTTTTCATTTGTTTTTGAAAGTTGTTTTTGAAAGTGTAGTGATGTGTGTTTTGGAAATAGGCAAGTGTTTTATTTTGCAAGTTTGATTCAAGTAACTAAGAGGTTGTCTACTCCTAAATTTTTCAAAGATTTCTCCTATGTTTTTAACCCTTTTAGCAATTTTGTTCCACCATTGCATTTGGTGGACAATCTTGTGTTAGGATGTGAAAGGGACGGGTGCGGGTCATCGTTTAGACCATAATTGCAATGGTGCCAAGTATCTTTGGGCAATTTTCCTTGGAAGGACTTGATCATTTTTTTAGGCAACTTTCGAAAGCGTCATCGAGGGACTATGACCATTTGATTGTTTTGTTTTGCCCAAAGAGACCTAACATGCAATATGGCCCATTATTGAAGGCAACAAGTGGAATACCCTAGGGGTGCAAGTGTGATTAGTGTTGTCCATTTTCATGCTTGTTTATCTTGAAATTAGGTCAAACTATTTTGGTTAATTAATTTGCATACAAACCCTAATTCTAGCATGGTATAATTAGAAAGCATTAAAGTGCGAAAAATAAAGTTCCTAAGTTATTACAACACAATATATGGGAAGGGGGATACAAATGTTCAAATGGGGGTATTTTGACAAGGAATTTAAACCTAGACTATTACATCAAATTGGGAATTATACAAATTATTTAATATACAATAATTAAATAAAAATGGAATAAATATGCAAGATGCAAAAAAATGTTTTTTTATATGTATGAAAAAAAAAGTGTTTTTTATATGTCAAATAAACAAAAATAAAAAGTATTATTTTTTGGAGTTTTTATGTATTTAGGGCAAAACCCTAATTTATTAATTAAAAGGTATTAATTGTTTAATATATACAATATTTGTTAGTTATGTACAAAAAGTAAACAAAAAGAAGTATATTTGTCAAAAAGGTATTTTTAATGCTAAATATTAACAAAAATAAAAATGTATATATTTTGTATTTTTTAACCTAAATATACTAATATATATGTATATATTTGTATTATTTACTAAATATATTATATATATACAAAATAATAATATTTAATATTTATAAAAAATGTATATTTTATATAAGATATTTTCAGAAGATAAAATAAAATAAAAATTAGAAAATAAATGTGTTTGCATTATTTTTAGTATTTTAAGTAAAAAGTGTATTTTGCTTATTTATGTGTACAAACTTAAATAAAACAAATAAAATTCAAATAAAAATGCAAAAGGGTAAAAAAAATGTTTTTTTTAATATTTTTATATTTTTAGCAAAAAAATAATAAATCAGAAACAAAAAGAAAAAGTCAAAAAATAATAAAAATAAACACAATGGGCCAAGGGGGTGTGTGTGTGAAAATGTGGTGCAAAAAGGAAAAGAGATCTCAGGCCCAACCCAAGAAAGGTTGTCTTCAACCTTCAGACAACCATTTGAAAAAACACGCGCCTATGATGCTTCAACCATAACTCCTGATTCCTGGACTTTTAGCACAAACTTACAACATGAAAAATGTCAAGCATTGAACCACGAATCCAGACATATAAAGAACTCATCCTAACTCTCAGAAATGAGAGAGAATTTCTTCTCCCCCAATTCCTGACCTAGTTTTTATTCAATGTTCAGACTTAAAATTCTCTAAGCATACATAATATAAATGAAAACTAATGATATGGGCATGTTCAGGGCTATGAATGTGACATAATTTCTTCACAAACCTAAAGCTAACAATGCCTGGATAGAGAGATACGAGTTCATGAACTTACCTGTTCAGTTGGAATCGTATCTGGTGATGGAGGTGCTTTCAATGCAAGGTGATGGTTGGTACAGCTTCCTTGATGTCCAGGGATGCTATTCCAAGCTTTAGTTTGCTTTGAAACCTATTAAATCGTGTTATGGAACTTCAACTGCATAACAAGAAAATGAAAATGGTGATGTTGCTTGGGAGTGTTACAGGTCGTGTTTGAGGCTTGGAATAGTTTCAAGGGATGATGTGGGATATGTTTGAAGTGGTTTTAGCAAGAATGCATGAATGGATTGAGTTATGGAACTCAATCTGCAGCAGGTACCCTGTTTGGGCAGTTTGAGGGTGATTCTGTGTTTGAGAGGGTGTTAGAGATGGTTGGCTCGTGTTCTAGCTCAGGTTTGATGATTAGAAAGTGTTTGATAACTTTGCTTAAGCTCTGGTTTACAGGAATGAGAGTTGGTAGATGTTATGCTAGCTTTCTTCAACTTTAAGGAACAAAAGTTCAAGTTGTGTTTCTAGCTTGTACAGGCCCCCAATCTATGCTGCATACCTTGGCCTTGATCAGTGTAATTAGTTCATAAACTTGTGCCAAAAGGATTTGCATTGTACTTGCTTGGATTTGCATTTGACATAAAGTTCTACTTTTCTAAAATGGCAAAAATGCTTTATCTAAAAATGGCTTAATCTTGCATATAATGTTTGAACACACAAAATAAGGCCTTGGCACAATGAGTTAGCATTAAATTATTGAGTGCAAATGGGATATAGGACCTGTAATCAAGGAAAGCAAGCTGAATTCAAAATGGCACAAATGTATGAACATGTAAATTGGCCAAATCAAAAGTGAGTTTTTCCCAACTTGCCAAATTCGATTCTCCCTAACCATGAGGTTTTTTGATGAGTTCTTAGACATTTTGGAAAGCTTGGAATGTGTACTACAATCCATCTTTGAAATGCAAATTTAAATTCCAAGTGGAAGTAAGTGAAAAATGGTCTTGAAGTTAGGCAAAAATCCTGCCTAAAATGGTTCAAAATTTCTCTAAGTTAAGAATGGTTTGGTACCCTTGTTCCAAAAATTGTAACTTGAGCTACAAGCTTCTTTTGGGGAAACTTTGTGAATCAAAGTTGTATATTTTGCAATGGACTACAACTTTCATGTTTTGACTTTTCCTTGAATCCAAATGAATCTTGGTGAGAAAGTGGGACAAAGTTAGGAAAAAATTAGGGTCTTTCATAACTTAGGAAAATTCTAAGTTATGAAAAATCTTCATTTCAAACCCTAATTTGCAATTCTTGATTTCTTGATGAACAAGTTTCATGATTTGGCATGTTTTGATGAAAAATGAATCTTGACACTTGATTTTGACCAAAAAGTCAAAGTTTGACTTTTCAGTATACAGTCAAAATTGATCAATTGACTGGGAAATTCAACTGTCAATCTTGTGCATTTGGGATATTTTGAACTTGTTGAGTATGTCAAGACAATTCCATGGGGTCCTTGAGTCCACATGTGGGTTTGGTTTGCCATTGGCTAGGTCAAACAGTCAAAAATTGCCTTTGTGCAGTCAAAACCCTAAAAATGACCATTTTGCCCTTTTGGTGATTTGATCAAATTTCTTGTGGAATTGTGATCCAAACTTGATCAAATGGTCCATGTGAGTTCATAATGTTGATGTGGGTTAATTTTCATGAGGTTTGACTGTCAATTGGACACAGTTGACTTTTTCCCGATACAACTGATTTCTAGGTCAACTGTCCAATTGACTGGGCAAAGGTTGGAATCAAGGCTTGAAACTTGGTATGGATAAACTTGGGAGTCCAACATGAAGCATGAAAGTCATTTTAGGCATTTTAGGTCAAAATATCTTTGTGCAAACACAAACCCTAATTTGGGTCAATAGTGTTAGGAGAAGTCTTGCAGAGGAAACCCTAACTGGATCTTGAGCTCCAAGGGCCTTGTGATGAGAAAATGTTGAGAAAATGGGAGGGAAAATTTTGGGGTACAACAGTTGCCCCTGTTCAATCTTCTTGAACCTGAAGAGTTAGATTGGAAAGTTTGCCTTTCGTGACTCGAGGGTAAAAGGAGATTGGACACTAGAGTGCCCGGAAATTTGCACTCGCATGCTGGAGTATCGGCAATGTGATGTCGGGAATGGGCTTATAGATGCCATTTGGAGATATGGTGGATAGGGATATGGGCTTATAGATGCCATATGAAGGCGTGAGAGAACCTTGCCGGAAATGGGCTTATAGATGCCATTTGGAAGTGTTGATCGCATAAGGGATCCCTTAGCGAGAACTTGCGCACTTTGAGAAAGACAGATGTTTTCCTGGCTTGTTACAGGTGTTGATCTTCAATCTCTTCATGCAGATATGCCCTGGCTAGATACAGGTGTCGAGTCTACAATCGGTTGCTCACAGATATGCCCTGGCTGGATACAGAAATCGAATCTGGAATTAGTCGTCAACAGATATGCCCTGGCTGGATACAGGAATCGAATATGGAATTAGTCGTCAACAGATATGCCCTGGCTGGATACAGGAATCGAATCTTCAAACTCTTCAGATGTGCCCTGGCTGGATACAGGAATCGAATCTGGAACTGTCGTCAACAGATATGCCCTGGCTGGATACAGGAATCGAATCTTCAAACTCTTCAGATGTGCCCTGGCTGGATACAGGAATCGAATCCGGAAACTGATCACTCACAGATGTGCCCTGGCTAGATACAGGAATTGAATCTGGAATTGTGACAGTTGAAGGTAGTCGTCTTTTAGATTGTCTTTTTCCCTGCAAAGGCAAAACATCAGTTGCATGCAATGTCATGATGTATGAAATGCATGATGTCATGATGTTCAAAATGAGATAGTGTTGTATGCACTTTATCATGTATGTAAGCAAGATGTATGAAATGTGAAATGTTTATGAATGTATTTTCGTCTAGGAAAATAAATCCTTGACGACCGGCCGAGGCATTAAATCCTGGGCTGACGTTTGAAGAGTAGAGTTCTTCGTTTCCGCTAGGGATGATGGTTGCAAGAATACACCGGTAGGAGAAGATGACTCCGTTGGGGAATAAACTTGTTGGAGAGATTACTCTGAGGGGAATTACTCTGTGGGAAGAGATACTTCACTGAAGTTTTGACGAGAGCTCCGCTGAGGATTTCAATGATGGGCTCCGCCGGGGATAACAATGATAAACTCCACTGGGGATTCTGTTGATAAGTTATGTTGGGGAACTTTGATGAACTCCGTTGGGGATAGGAAGAACTTCGCCGAGGGCGATCTTCCGTGGTAATTAGCTGAGGATAACCCAGTTATAAGCCCTTGTGAGGAATAACTTTTGAATGAAAACGGGGAGGGACGTTCGTATTCTGCAGGGGATAAGCTTCCAGAGTCTACCGGGGATAAGCTTCAAGACCTGCTGGGGATATGGATTCCAATTTTCCTGGGGAAACTTTCGGACTGTACTGGAAAATGGTTCCACTGGGGTGTCTGTATTCCGCCGGGGAACAATCTTAGATCAAGACTGCCGGGGATGCTTGCTGAGGAATGCCTATAATCCGCTGGGGAATGTTGATATCTTCTGGGGATACCCAACTTCCTTTAGGCTGGCCGTAGACTAACTCTGCTGGAGGAGAGTATTGCTGACTTGTTAGGGGAACAGGGTGCCTATTGTAGGGCTGATGATAGACTAACTCTTCCTGGGGAGAGTATTACTGAATCTTGTCTTACTCTGTGGGGAGTTGAGGTAACTTAGTCACATTCTTCAGTTGAGCCTACCCTGGTACCTTGGCGGATAGAGCAACTAGACTGCCTGGACAACTCTACCTTGCCCCTGTTTCTGATGTCACCTGTAATCAGTCCTTTGTTTCGCATGCAAGTATTTATGAATTAGCAATTTACTGTCAAATGCATATATCAAAAATGAACATTGGACGTTCTTCGCAAGACAAAGCAGAAAAAGGAAAAACAATTGGCAATTTGTGTGGAAAAGTGAATTTGTATTGATTTTGAAATTTGCTTGTAAATAGGCGTTTTTGTACAAGAGGCTGACGTCCTAGTAAGAGAACGCCGCCGAATAACATAAAGTTTATACAATTTTGAAAAGGAAACAAAACAGCTATTGTGAACAATATTCCCACTGGTTCCAACTCTGCTATCGCCTTTATGTCTTCAAGCGTCTCATCACTTTGCTGCTTAGTTGAAGATGAAGCTGATTGATTGATGCCGAAGTCTGAGCCCGATAGTTGATGCCGAATTCTGGATGCAAGGTGATCCAATGAGACATAGTGTTACGCTTTATCCCTAACTTTTGCCTGGACCGCCCTTTCGGGTTTTCAGTCCACCGGGATATCCATTTTTTCCCAAGCCTCCTTTTCAGGTTTTCGACTTGCCGGGTGTACAGATTCTTTTCATTTCATCCCTTATTTTTGCCCGAACCTTTTTGGTTCACCGGGAAGCCCTTATTTTTGCCTAGGTATGTCAACCTAGCGGGTCTTTTATTCATGCGTAGTATCTTTTTACTATGTCTGCATTGGCGGGGTGAGGAAGGTCGTCCCCATCCATGGTGGTTAGAATCATAGCTCCTCTTGAGAAGACATGTTTAATCATAAATGGCCCTTCGTACGTAGGGGTCCACTTGCCCCAGGGATCACTTTGAGGAAGAATGATGCGCTTGATTACTAGGTCTCTGACTTGATACTCTTGTCGTCTGACTTTCTTGTTAAATGCCCTGATCATTCGTTTTTGGTACGTCTGACCATGAAAGATAGCGGTGAGTCTCTTTTCGTCAATTAGGTTTAATTGATCAAGTCGAGTCTGGATCCAGTCATCTTCACTCAAGTCTGCATCCTTCATTATCCGGAGAGAGGGTATCTGGACTTCAATCGGCAAGACTGCCTCCATGCCATAGACCAAGGAAAAAGGTGTTGCCCCGGTCGACTTCCGTGCTGAGGTACGGTACCCATGAAGAGCAAATAGTAACATTTCGTTCCAATCTTTGTAGGTCACTGTCATCTTCTGCACAATTTTCTTGATGTTTTTATTTGCCGCTTCGACAACTCCATTCATCTTCGGCCGGTAAGGAGAAGAGTTGTGGTGTTGTATCTTGAATTGCTCGCAGAGCTCAGTGATCATCTTGTTGTTAAGATTGGTACCATTGTCCGTAATGATTCTTTCCGGGACACCGTACCGACAGATCAGGTTATGCCGAATGAAACGTGCCACGACGCTCTTGGTTACGGTGGCGTAGGAGGCTGCTTCCACCCACTTCGTGAAGTAATCAATCGCTACCAAGATGAAGCGATGCCCGTTGGATGCCGTCGGTCGGATCTCGCCGATCATATCAATGCCCCACATTGCAAAAGGCCAAGGTGCCGTCAGGACGTTCAGAGGAACCGGAGGGATGTGCACCTTATCAGCATAGATCTGGCATTTATGACAAGTTCGAGAATGTTGGTAACAGTCGGCTTCTATTGTGGACCATAAATATCCTGCCCGAAGGATTTTCTTTGCCATGGTATGTCCACTGGAATGTGTTACGAATGTACCTTCATGTAGTTCTACCATGATCTTCTCTGCTTCAGTCTTATCCATACAACGCAGTAAAGTTGAATCATGGTTTCGTTTGTAGAGAATGTCGTTGCTGAGGAAGAATTTTTCCGCAAACCTTCTTAGGAACTTCTTGTCATTGACCGATGCACCTTCGGGGTATTCTTGAGCTTCCAAATATCTCTTCACCTCATGATACCAGGGTTTTTCGATTACCTCTTCGGCCTCAAGATCACAGCAGTATGCAGGTTCGTCCAACTTCCAGATAATGATCCGGGGAGCCTCGTTGTCCCATTTGACTTTGAACATTGAAGATATTGTAGCTAGTGCGTCTGCTAACTGATTCTCCTCTCTTGGGAAGTGTTCAAAATTTATCTCTTCAAAGTGGGGAAGCAAAGTCAACACATACTCCTTGTAAGGAATAAGATTTGGGTGTTTCGTATCCTACTCGCCTTTGTTCTGATTGATCACGAGAGCGGAATCTCTGAAGACACTCAGAAACTTGATCCTTAAGTCGATTGCAGCTTGAAGGCCCATGACACATGCCTCATATTCTGCCATGTTGTTGGTGCAGTTGAAACACAGCCGGGCGGTGAGTGGAGTATGAGTACCTTTAGGAGATATGATCACAGCGCCGATGCCGTTACCCAAAGCATTTGAGGCTCCGTCAAAATGCATAGACCATCGGGATCCTTCCTCAGGTCCTTCATCCGGTCCAGGTACTTCACAATTAGTTACTACCATGATATCTTCATCTGGAAATTCAAAGTTCAACGATTGGTAATCGTCCACCGGTTGGTGTGCCAGATGGTCTACCAATACACTTCCTTTGATAGCTTTATGAGTTGTATACTGGATGTCGTATTCTGTCAAGATCATCTGCCATCTTGCTATTCTTCTGGACAAAGCAGGCTTTTCGAATATGTACTTGATCAGATCCATTTTTGAAATCAACAGAGTAGTGTGAGTCAACATATACTGTCTCAGCCGGCGAGCAGCCCATACCAGAGCGCAGCAAGTTTTCTCGAGCAGTGAGTACCGAGTCTCACAGTCGGTAAACTTTTTGCTCAGGTAATAAATAGCGTGCTCTTTTCGGCCAGACTCGTCATGCTGCCCCAGCACACACCCCATTGAGTTGTTAAGTACTGTCAAGTATAGTATTAGAGGTCTCCCTTCCACTGGTGGCATAAGAATGGGTGGTTCTTGGAGATACTCTTTTATCTTTTCGAAAGCGGCCTGACATTCATTGTTCCAACGTACTACTTGATCTTTCTTCAGCAGCTTGAAGATTGGCTCACAGGTAGCAGTTAGATGCGAGATGAATCGGGCAATGTAATTCAGTCGCCCTAGAAAGCCTCTGACTTCTTTCTCTGTCTTGGGAGTCGGCATCTCTTGTATGGCTTTCACCTTGGAAGGGTCCACTTGAATACCTTTGTCGCTTACAATGAAACCTAGCAATTTTCCAGACCTCACCCCAAAGGTGCATTTGTTTGGGTTCAACCTCAGCTTGTACAACTTCAGACGGTCAAACAACTTTTGTAAATGGTCAAGGTGTTCCTCCTCAGTTTGGGACCTTGCAATCATATCATCGACGTACACTTCAATCTCATGGTGGATCATGTCATGAAATAAAGCAACCATGGCACGTTGGTAGGTTGCCCCAGCATTTTTCAACCCGAATGGCATGACCTTGTAGCAGAAGGTGCCCCACTGAGTAAAAAAGGTAGTCTTTTCCATATCTTCAAGAGCCATCTTGATCTGATTATAACCGGAGAAGCCGTCCATGAAAGAGAAAACTTTATGCTGAGCAGTATTATCAACCAGAACGTCGATATGAGGCAGAGGGAAATCATCCTTAGGGCTGACCCTGTTCAAATCCCTGTAATCAACACACATTCGGACTTTACCATCTTTCTTTGGCACTGGAACCACGTTGGCCACCCACTGAGGATAAGAAGTCACTGCTAGAAACCCGGCATCAAATTGTTTCATAACCTCAGCTTTGATTTTCTCGGACATCTCTGGGCGCATGCGGCGGACCTTCTGTTTTACCGGAGGGTTGTCTTCCTTGGTAGGCAGGTGATGAACTACAATGTCGGCATCCAAACCAGGCATGTCTTCGTAAGACCAATCAAATATTTCCATGTAATCATGCAGCATCTGAATCAATCGTTGTTTCACGCTGAGCTCTAGATTGGCACCAATCTTGACTTCCTTTCTGTCTGTCTCAGTACCCAGATTTACCGTTTCCACTGGCTCTTCATGCGGCTGAATGTCCCTCTCTTCCTGGAGTAGCAGTCTTGCGAGTTCACCAGGCACTTCGCAATCATCTTCACCCTCGTCTTCGGCTAAGTTGATCGGATTTTCGAAGTCATAACTGGCAGTAGCAGAGTCGTTACCAGTGAGATCCAGAGTGGATTGGAACCTGTATAAGTGAGTGTGTGTAAATATAGCTGTTTTGCAATATATAAGAAAGAAAGAAAAAGAGCACAAGATTTGAAATGCAACAAACGTCCAATGTTTTGATTAATGATATATGAAAATGTCATACAAAAAGCCCTCACAAATGGAGCCACGGTGCCCCGGGTAGGACACCGAGCCATAAAAGTTTCAACATATTGTTTGTTACAAATTGAAAATAAAAGAGTTCATTACTGAGTGAAAAAAGTAATAGGTGTAAAATCTTTTGCCGTCCAGTTTCTTGGTCCATTGTTGGTTGTCGGGTAGATCCAGCTGTCAAATTCTGCTTCCTCTACGTCATCCTCAATAGCATTCACTCCTGGGTTGGTGATGAACACAGGAGGTTTTCCGATCCTTGCTTTGCGAACAACCCTCTGAGCCTCTGTAGTGAAGCCCAGCCCAAACTTGTCAGTCTTTGGAGTGAAGTCAGGAAGCCGACCCCAGTTTGCGCACTCGCCTTTCTCAATTACAGCCCGGGCATCCTTCAAGGAAGCCATCTTCAAAGGAGGGTCTTCAATCACAGTTTCAGTTGACACCAACGTCTGGGGCACCTCTTCAAAGTGTTGAAAGGGAGTTTCAATAAACTCCCCGTCCATCTCAATATACCGGAATGAATTCAGATGACTAACCATGTATTCTTCCTCCCCCTGCACAGTAACAATCTTCCCTCTGACAGGGTATTTGAGCTTCTGGTGTAGAGTGGATGTTACAGCCCCAGCCTTGTGAATCCAAGGTCGTCCCAGCAAACAGGAATAAGATGGACGAATAACCATCACATAGAATGTTGAGTCAAAGACTTGGGAACCCACACGAATAGGAATGTCTACCTCACCATGCACCATCCTCTTAGAACCGTCGAAGGCTCTAACAATGATGTT
Organism: Vicia faba; assembly: GCA_948472305.1. Lineage (NCBI taxonomy): Eukaryota > Viridiplantae > Streptophyta > Magnoliopsida > Fabales > Fabaceae > Vicia > Vicia faba. The sequence continues at coordinate 1,557,238,457 of OX451738.1, read as the reverse complement.
ACTAGGCTTCAATTCCAGGCCCTCACAATCCAAACGGTCTAAGGCCTTCTTGGGCAATACTTTCAGGGAAGAACCGGTGTCCACCAACACGTGTGCAAGAGTAGTGCCCCTGCATTCTATGGAGACATGCAGGGCATCATTGTGGTTTTTTCCCTTGGCGGTCAGATCGGCATCCGAGAAACCCAAACCATTGTCAGCGGTCAAATTAGCCACACAGTCAGTGAATTGATCTGCAGATGTCTCTTGTGGCACATGGGCCGTCTTCATAAATGAAATCAGGGCCTTGGCATGGGCCTCTGAGCATAGCAGCAATGATAGCATGGAGATCTTGGAGGGAGTATGCCCCAACTGTTCTACGACGTTGAAATCGCTTTTCTTAATAATCTTGAGGATCTCCTCCATCTCTTGTTGGGAGGCTTCAACAGCGGTCGTCTTCGGTGCCTCCATCCGGGCAGGCCAATCGGTAGCAATTCCTTTTCCCCGAGTATCAGAGGACTCGGCGGCAGGGGTAGACATAGGAACTTGATTTGGAAGGGAAACATGCACACTTGCGGGTGTGATGATAAGAGGTTTTCGGATAACTGGTGGTGCAATGTCAGGCGAGAAGAGCCTGCCACTGCGAGTAACTTTGGCGGGACCAGTAATGTTACTGATACTGGTACCGGTGTTGAACTCCTGCTTCACTCCAAGCACATATACATCTGCCCCATAGTGCCATGGGACAACCTTGTTAGATTCGTGGGGGAGGGGCCCCGGAACAGTAATAATAATGGGCGCAACAGACATGATTTTGACTGGCTTCCTCGGGGGAGCCTTGGTAGGATTGTTGAAAATTGTGACGACATATACTTCTTCAGCGGAAACAAATGGAACAGCGGTTTTCTTGAACAGAATTTCCTTGCTATCCATCAGGCTTTGGACGCCTGACTTCAGCAACGGACAACCAGTAAGGGAAACAGCACACAGAAGGCAACCCTTGCTACAACCTGGAAATAAACCGGCTAGCAACAGGTTCCTCTTAACAGTCAATAGAGGGGTAGGAACATCATTCACAGAAACTGCATACAAGTCTTCATCAACAGCATTTACTCCATGCTGGGGCATAGGAGCAGTCATAACGTTAGGCCTCTCAGGCACCTCAAACTGTATTTCCTTCGCATCAATAAGGTCTTGAACCTTATTTCTCAGGGCCCAGCAATCATCAGTAGTATGCCCGGGGCTATCAGAGTGATAAGCGCACCGGGCATTGGGGTTGTATTTTGGAGATGCAGTATTCACGACCTTCGGGGCCTCTTTGATGGTCACCAAGTTGGTTGATAACAGTTGCGGTAAGATTTGTGACAAGGTCATACTCAGCCGAGTGTATTGCCTCTTGGGCCTCTCACCCCTTTGTTGATTGTACTGCTGAGGAGCAGCAACAGGCTTTGAAATGACCAAGGCATTGACGGCTTGGCGGCTTTCTGGCTTGACTTGTCTTCTAGGACCATAGACGACACTAGCATCCTTCTTGAAAGGTCTCTTCTCAGTACTTGCGGAGGCACCTTTCTGTATCTTTCCTGACCTGATGCCATCTTCTATCCTTTCACCTGTCAGGATCAAATCCGTAAACCCAGCGGAGGAATTACCAACCAGATGATTGAAGAATGGACCAGACAAGGTCCCTAGAAACATGTCAACCAGCTCACGGTCAGTCAATGGAGGTTGCACCCTGCCAGCCAAATCTCTCCATTTTTGTGCATATTCTTTGAACCCTTCGCCCGTTCCTAGAGACATACCCTGAAGTTGGGTACGCGTAGGAGCGAGGTCAGAATTGTATTGATATTGTCTATAGAATGCGGTAGCCAAATCTTCCCAATGTCGGATACTGGTTCCATCTAGCTGATAGAACCACTCAAGTTGTGACCCCGAAAGGCTATCTTGGAAGAAATGGATCCAGAGGTTTTTGTCTGCCGTGTAAGGTTGGATCTTCCTTACGTACGACCTGAGATGCAGCTTTGGACAGGAAGCCCCGTCATATTTGGCAAAGGCAGGCGCCTTAAACTTGTGTGGGATTACCACCCCAGAAGATAACCCTAAATCTCCGAAATCCAGCCCCGACACATTTTGAATCTCCATGGCACTCAAGCGGTCTTCTAATTGCTTGTATTTGTCAGCAGCGGGAGGGTATTGTTCGTCATTGTAATCCGTCTCGTTGTCAGAGACTGCAGGACTAGGAGCTCCTCCCCCTTGGGGACTGTCTTTCTCTGCAGAGGAAGTAGTTGGATCAGCCTCGTTATGGAGTGTGTTCCAAAACCTGCGTCCAGTATTGAACAACGCAGTCCTCTTCTTCTTCTTCTTCTTTAGGAGCAGAGCCTTCAACTCTTGTTGCCCTTGGGCCAGGTTCATCACTATCTCTTGAAACTGGGCACTCTGGGCCTGGAGGGCCTTGATTTCTTGTTCACTGGATGATTCTGGATTCATGATGACTGTTCAAAATAAACAGCGAAGAAGATTAAGCAACCTGTAGAAAAAAAAGGGTACCTGTTGTGCACATGATGCATGAGATGCTATCTATGCAATGCATTCAAGGATTTTAGAAATTCACAGTTGTTGCAGACAAAAAGAACGCACGTCATATTAATAAGAAGAAATTTGTTAGTACATAAGTGCCCCATGGGCCAAATATTACAAAAACAACTTCTCAAGGTAAAAAGACGTTGCGCATCCTCTTTGGCGCAATGTAGGTGTTGAGGGCCTCCTGCTCATGGAGTCGGCGGGTGAGCTTTAGAACCCTATTCTCGCTGGCGTAGAAGCTGGCTTCAAAAGTGTTCCGTTCCTCCTTGAGTTGGATCCAACTCTTCTGCATCTCCTCCCACGATGTAGGCATGTCAGGATGTAGGATGGTGTAGGGAACCTCTCCTTCCTTGACAGGCTCTTTAATCACAGGGAGAACATGAGGATAAGGCATCATTAGACTCTGGGCTCTGGTTCGTACCCACTTGAGATAAGGTTCAAGAGGGATGGAGTTCTTGTGCCCCAGTGTCTTGCTATCAACCTTGTTGGGCATCCTCCAAGCTCTGATGAATCTTTGGCGAAGTCCTTGCGCATCGTTGTCGAAGTCAAAAACTAGGCCAGGAATCAACATGTCGTGAGGGCCATCTCTCCGTGCATATCCAAATTGCCTCAAAGTTAGGCAAGGGTTGTAGGTGATACCTCCTCTGATTCCAAGTAAATGAACATTAGGAAACTCTCCACAACGATCGACAATGATGACATTTTCTCTGGACCGAGAACACCAATGTACATCAGAGTGAGTAAGAGTCATCAACCGTTGGGACCACCTTGAACCTTGGTCATTCTTCAAGACAGATTGTGGAAGGTGCGAAATGAACCACCTTGCAAGGAGAGGAGTACAGCACATGAGAACACCCCTCTTTCTCATTGTTCGTGTGTAAAATGAGTGAAGGATGTCCCCAAGCAATGTTGGTATTGGATTTCTGGACAAGAAGATTTTGACAGCGTTGACCTCTACAAGCTGGTCAGGATTTGGGAACAGGACCAACCCATAGATAAGGAGTGCCACAATTTCTTCAAAGGCTTGTAGGTCCAATGAATTCCAACATTCTTGTGCCTTCTCAAACAAGAATTTTGCTAAGAAACCTTTGACGCCGCTTCTCGTTTCCCAATGCCCCTTGATATCGGAGGGCTGTAGATGTAATGCTCGAGCAACATCTTCAGGCTTTGGTTCCTTTTCCGTACCGTTGAAAGGTAGTTGCTTAAGGATAGGAATTCTCAGGAGTTGAGAAAATTCCTCCAAAGTGGGCACCAACTGGTAGTCAGGGAAAGTGAAACAGTGATGAAAAGGGTCAAAGAACTGGAATAGCACTTTCATCATATCTTCTTCAATGTTGGTGTTGACTAAGCTGAGTAGTCTACCATGTCTTTCACTGAAGGATGAGCTTTCCGGAATTCTTGAGGTGAGCTCCTTGAGTTGAGGAGAGATTCTCACAAGGTTGACTTGGATGGTTTTTCTGCGAGGAATTTCCATGACCTACAAAACAAGAACAAAGATGAAGATCTAAACCCTTGAAGTGGTTAGTAAATGCATATGATGCTTTATGATGTTCATGATGTATGCACAAACATATGTACAAGCAAATCACACCAAACCCTAGTTTCAGGCTTGCATGGGGTTTCATAGGTAAGTACCCTCTTGAGTGTAGTTGGCTTAAAAACCTGTCCTATAAATAGTAACCGAGTTCTAAGGAGCTCAATATCATTGGATTGTTTTCATTGTTCATTGTTTTGGTTTAGCCACTTAACTAGCGACCAAAATATTCCAAGAAAACAACCCTCAATGAGTGTAGTATCGAGTATCTACCAACTTCGGACTGCACCAAAGTCGGTCATCTCACTACCCCTAATAAAAGGCCAAGATGGTCAAGTATGGTTCTAGGTCATTAGTGCTTAGTGACATCACTCAGCGGCCCCGTACTCTCCTTGATTGAACTCAAGGGTTACCGGTACTCACAAATATGTCGCACTAATATAGCTATTGCTTCAACCGTGTCGGTATACCCCGCACAGTTTCCACAACGTATTGCTATCTATGAATGTTTCCCAAAATCCGGGTGTAGGATTGCAAACCCAAACAAGAGAGCCAAGATATAAAGCAATCAAGACAAACAATTAGTCATGCAAGAGGGTGATCTAAGCCCTAAGGTTACTCCACTTTTAAAATAATTCCCCAGCAGAGTCGCCAGTTCTGTGATACGGTGGGAGAACTGACTTGAGGTTTTGCGTTTGTTTTCGCAAATGTTTCGGTTGAGCAAGAGTCGCCACCGACTTTTTATTTTATCCTAAGGAAAGGTTAAAAAGCACAGCAAAAACCTTTGAGATGTTTTCTTGGGTTCGGGGAGTAGATTATAGAAAGGGAAGGTATTAGCACCCTTTCTATCCATGGTTATCCATGGACTCTTAGTTACTTGCTTAGATCAACTTGCCTTAATTTTCAATTGTTTGAGATGGTGCTTTGTGTGTGTGGGTTTGAAAAATGTTTTGAAAAGAGGCCAATGTGGTGGCAACCTTTTGTAATGATCCATGTTGGGATGTATACAAAGATATATGTCTTTTGAAAAGGTTTTCATTTGTTTTTGAAAGTTGTTTTTGAAAGTTGTTTTTGAAAGTGTAGTGATGTGTGTTTTGGAAATAGGCAAGTGTTTTGTTTTGCAAGTTTGATTCAAGTAACTAAGAGGTTGTCTACTCCTAAATTTTTCAAAGATTTCTCCTATGTTTTTAACCCTTTTAGCAATTTTGTTCCACCATTGCATTTGGTGGACAATCTTGTGTTAGGATGTGAAAGGGACGGGCGTGGGTCATCGTTTAGACCATAATTGCAATGGTGCCAAGTATCTTTGGGCAATTTTCCTTGGAGGGACTTGATCATTTTTTTAGGCAACTTTCGAAAGCGTCATCGAGGGACTATGACCATTTGATTGTTTTGTTTTGCCCAAAGAGACCTAACATGCAATATGGCCCATTATTGAAGGCAACAAGTGGAATACCCTAGGGGTGCAAGTGTGATTAGTGTTGTCCATTTTCATGCTTGTTTATCTTGAAATTAGGTCAAACTATTTTGGTTAATTGATTTGCATACAAACCCTAATTCTAGCATGGTATAATTAGAAAGCATTAAAGTGCGAAAAATAAAGTTCCTAAGTTATTACAACACAATATATGGGAAGGGGGGTACAAATGTTCAAATGGGGGTATTTTGACAAGGAATTTAAACCTAGACTATTACATCAAATTGGGAATTATACAAATTATTTAATATACAATAATTAAATAAAAATGGAATAAATATGCAAGATGCAAAAAAATGTTTTTTTATATGTATGAAAAAAAAGTGTTTTTTATATGTCAAATAAACAAAAATAAAAAGTATTATTTTTTGGAGTTTTTATGTATTTAGGGCAAAACCCTAATTTATTAATTAAAAGGTATTAATTGTTTAATATATACAATATTTGTTAGTTATGTACAAAAAGTAAACAAAAAGAAGTATATTTGTCAAAAAGGTATTTTTAATGCTAAATATTAACAAAAATAAAAATGTATATATTTTGTATTTTTTAACCTAAATATACTAATATATATGTATATATTTGTATTATTTACTAAATATATTATATATATACAAAATAATAATATTTAATATTTATAAAAAAAGTATATTTTATATAAGATATTTTCAGAAGATAAAATAAAATAAAAATTAGAAAATAAATGTGTTTGCATTATTTTTAGTATTTTAAGTAAAAAGTGTATTTTGTTTATTTATGTGTACAAACTTAAATAAAACAAATAAAATTCAAATAAAAATGCAAAAGGGTAAAAAAAATGTTTTTTTAGTATTTTTATATTTTTAGCAAAAAAATAATAAATCAGAAACAAAAAGAAAAAGTCAAAAAATAATAAAAATAAACACAATGGGCCAAGGGGGTGTGTGTGTGAAAATGTGGTGCAAAAAGGAAAAGAGATCTCAGGCCCAGCCCAAGAAAGGTTGTCTTCAACCTTCAAACAACCATTTGAAAAAACGCGCGCCTATGATGCTTCAACCACAACTCCTGATTCCTGGACTTTTAGCACAAACTTACAACATGAAAAATGTCAAGCATTGAACCACGAATCCAGACATATAAAGAACTCATCCTAACTCTCAGAAATGAGAGAGAATTTCTTCTCCCCCAATTCCTGACCTAGTTTTTATTCAATGTTCAGACTTAAAATTCTCTAAGCATACATAATATAAATGAAAACTAATGATATGGGCATGTTCAGGGCTATGAATGTGACATAATTTCTTCACAAACCTAAAGCTAACAATGCCTGGATAGAGAGATACGAGTTCATGAACTTACTTGTTCAGTTGGAATCGTATCTGGTGATGGAGGTGCTTTCAATGCAAGGTGATGGTTGGAACAGCTTCCTTGATGTCCAGGGATGCTATTCCAAGCTTTAGTTTGCTTTGAAACCTATTGAATCGTGTTATGGAACTTCAACTGCAAAACAAGAAAATGAAAATGGTGATGTTGCTTGGGAGTGTTACAGGTCGTGTTTGAGGCTTGGAATAGTTTCAAGGGATGATGTGGGATATGTTTGAAGTGGTTTTAGCAAGAATGCATGAATGGATTGAGTTATGGAACTCAATCTGCAGCAGGTACCCTATTTGGGCAGTTTGAGGGTGATTCTGTGTTTGAGAGGGTGTTAGAGATGGTTGGCTCGTGTTCTAGCTCAGGTTTGATGATTAGAAAGTGTTTGATAACTTTTCTTAAGCTCTGGTTTATAGGAATGAGAGTTGGTAGATGTTATGCTAGCTTTCTTCAACTTTAAGCAACAAAAGTTCAAGTTGTGTTTCTAGCTTGTACAGGCCCCCAATCTATGCTGCATACCTTGGCCTTGATCAGTGTAATTAGTTCATAAACTTGTGCCAAAAGGATTTGCATTGTACTTGCTTGGATTTGCATTTGACATAAAGTTCTACTTTTCTAAAATGGCAAAAATGCTTTATCTAAAAATGGCTTAATCTTGCATATAATGTTTGAACACACAAAATAAGGCCTTGGCACAATGAGTTAGCATTAAATTATTGAGTGCAAATAGGATATAGGACCTGTAATCAAGGAAAGCAAGCTGAATTCAAAATGGCACAAATGTATGAACATGTAAATTGGCCAAATCAAAAGTGAGTTTTTCCCAACTTGCCAAATTCGATTCTCCCTAACCATGAGGTTGTTTGATGAGTTCTTGGACATTTTTGAAAGCTTGGAATGTGTACTACAATCCATCTTTGAAATGCAAATTGAAATTCCAAGTGGAAGTAAGTGAAAAATGGTCTTGAAGTTAGGCAAAAATCCTGCCTAAAATGGTTCAAAATTTCTCTAAGTTAAGAATGGTTTGGTACCCTTGTTCCAAAAATTGTAACTTGAGCTACAAGCTTCTTTTTTGGAAACTTTGTGAATCAAAGTTGTAGATTTTGCAATGGACTACAACTTTCATGTTTTTACTTTTCCTTGAATCCAAATGAATCTTGGTGAGAAAGTGGGACAAAGTTAGGAAAAAATTAGGGTCTTTCATAACTTAGAAAAATTCTAAGTTATGAAAAATCTTCATTTCAAACCCTAATTTGCAATTCTTGATTTCTTGATGAACAAGTTTCATGATTTGTCATGTTTTGATGAAAAATGAATCTTGACACTTGATTTTGACCAAAAAGTCAAAGTTTGACTTTTCAGTATACAGTCAAAATTGATCAATTGACTGGGAAATTCAACTGTCAATCTTGTGCATTTGGGATCTTTTGAACTTTTTGAGTATGTCAAGACAATTCCATGGGGTCCTTGAGTCCACATGTGGGTTTGGTTTGCCATTGTCTAGGTCAAACAGTCAAAAATTGCCTTTGTGCAGTCAAAACCCTAAAAATGACCATTTTGCCCTTTTGGTGATCTGATCAAATTTCTTGTGTAATTATGATCCAAACTTGATCAAATGGTCCATGTGAGTTCATAATGTTGATGTGGGTCAATTTTCATGAGGTTTGACTGTCAATTGGCCACAGTTGACTTTTTCCCCGATACAGCTGATTTCTAGGTCAACTGTCCAATTGACTGGGCAAAGGTTGGAATCAAGGCTTGAAACTTGGTATGGATAAACTTGGGAGTCCAACATGAAGCATGAAAGTCATTTTAGGCATTTTAGGTCAAAATATCTTTGTGCAAACATAAACCCTAATTTGGGTCAACAGTGCTAGGAGAAGTATTGCAGAGGAAACCCTAACTGGATCTTGAGCTCCAAGGGCCTTGTGATGAGAAAATGTTGAGAAAATGGGAGGGCAAATTTTGGGGTACAACACTCGGCTACTTGGATCTATTCGGTCCCTGCAAGGCAAAATGATGTTTTGATAGACAGTGTTCCTGATTACAGGGTGGAATCTGCCATCTTCCCGCTCGTAAATGAGATGTGCGGCTTTGCAGTGATCCAAAGTTAGCAAAGCCGGTGCCATAGAAGGCAAGGTTGCGAGAGAAGCACCATAGTTCAGACCTATGGCAATTGAAGTGACCAGCCCTCCGAAATAAAATGGCTTTCCGCCTCTAGCACAAATAGAGTGGATGTGAGCGAGTAAGAACGGGGCGGCATTGATCTTTTGCCCAGTGAACGCGCAATGCAAAAAGAAGAGCTCCTTGGAGTTGAGCTTATGGTTACTGTCGCGGGCGAAGATTGTGTTTCTAAGGATGCGGTGGAAATAGCGGATAGCCGGATTATGAATGTGGGTGGCATTCAGGTGGTCGTAGGATCCGGCACGGATATTCGTCAAACTGTGCCACAAGTTGAAAGCTTCCTCACCAAAATTATCCGGCACCCAGAGATGAGCACCTTCGTCCGAACAAAAGCCTAAAAGTCACGCGATGTCGGATTGAGGCAACTCGTGCTCAATGCCAAACATGCGGAATTTGGCCAGCCCCGACAGTTGGTTCGTGGCACCTGGCGGAGTGATGTAAACAAATGAACTCAAGAACTCGAGAGTAAGAGTTTCATAGACCGGTCTTGGTTCGCGGCATAGGTTCCACAAATCCACACTTTGCAATAATCGGCGGACACTGTCAAGTAGTCCCAAACTCCTCAGGCAGTCGATATCAACGTACCGTGTGGGTTGGAGACCTCGACGTTGAAATTTCTGAAACTTTGCCCGTTGATTCTCTCCTTGTTCATCGATTCTGAATGTGAGGGCGGGGGCTTGTGGGTTGTTTGCCATGGTGTAGGTAGAATTTGATTTTGGAATATGAAAATGGGGTATTGTATGGATGGTAATTTGGTGTTGGGAGTTTAGAAGTTAGAAGAAAAATGGAGTGGAGTGGGTAGTTTTCGTATGATGTGGTAACAATGGGGGAAATGGGTTTATGAAGAAAATGGTTGGAACGGTTCTGTAATAGCCGTTCTGATACATTGTATGCGTGACGGTCGTCACGAGGGTGTGACGGTCGTCATAAGGCAAAAAGGCGTGTTACGCTCGTCACAAGGGTGTGACGGTCGTAACGCGTTCAGCGTCATTAATGAGACGACCGTTACAGGACCGTTGGGGGTGTTTATATATTTTTATATTTTATTATTTTCTTGGCAATAAGGTTGTTTGAAGTAATTTAAATTTTTGAAATATTTTAATTAATTAAAGTTTTGAATATATTAAAGTAATCTAATAATTAAAGTTTTGTAACATTAGTTACCAGCTGTTGTACGCCAATTTTTGACCTAAGATCCCATTTTTATTTTTGCATTTTTTAAGATAAGTCAAGGTCACGAAATACGGTCGGTTTTAACGTCTCACTTTCAAGCTTTGACTATGCGAAGATTGTCAAGTTGTTTTGAACATTTTTAGCATATGTATCACTAATTTCTAATCGCATACAAAGGTGTATGTTCATGTTTTCTTTTGTGTCATGTGCAGAGACGGGTCTGAATCAAGAGCATCAGGTGTCGCGCCTCAATTAAGGTTTTGAGTCTCCCAAGCCAAAATTACGGTTGATTATGGATTCTCGAAGACTGATTTATCAAGGCACAACTGTCGCACCCCATTTTTCGCCCCTTCACATTTTTCGACTGGTGCATATTTTGTCGTTAATTTGAAAAATCGATCATTTCGCATACTTTCTTGTTTTTATTCATCATTTTAATTTCTATTTAAAAAAAAAAGAATTAAAATAGTTTATCATTTGCATTTTCTATCATATTTCCAATGAATTTGTTTTATTTCAAAAATATGTCTTATTAATATTTTTTCTTCTTATTTTAATCTATTTCTATTTCTTTTAGATATTACTAACTATTTTCCCTTTTTCTCATTATTATTATTATTATTATTATTAGTATCTTTATTGCATTTTATTATTTCATCTTTTATTGTTACTAATTATTTTTATTTTTGTTCTCATTATTGTTATTATCATTGTTGCATTTTATTATTTTATTTTATTTATTGTTACTAATACTTTTCTCTTCTTCTTATATTATTGTTACTATTATGTTATTAGTTGTTTGTTTTTGTCAAAAATGGAGAAAGAAAATTGCAGAGTGGGACCACATCAACATCATAAATCATTTTCTAAAAGCTGAAATCCTCACCATCCATTCAAATATTTATCAACTGTCTCAAACACTGCTCAAAAACTTCACGCGGATCGACATCCAACTTCACACAAAAAACAACAACAGTACTCACACACTTAAAACACCACAAAAACCTTCCATCAACAAAAAAAAACCCTTATTCAACAGCTCGTTTATCACACTCAATATTCAACTACTCTCTCCCCGTCACTCAAGGTCCTAAATTCCTCCGTCTCTTTTTCTACCCTTCTACCTATTCCAACGGTTTCAACCGTTACGGTGCTTCCTTCACCGTTGTATCTAACAGATTCACACTTCTTAAGGATTTTAATGCTTCGTTAAATGCTGATGTTGGAGATGCTGATACTATATTCAAAGAATATGTTATCAACGTTGGTGATGATCAAAGGCTTGATTTGAGTTTTATTCCAAGTAGTGGAAATTCTAATAACTATGCTTTCATTAATGGAATTGAAGTCTTATCCACACCTAATGATCTCTATTATACACCAACCACTGATCCTGGTTTTCCACTTGTGGGGTCCACCATCATACCAGCATATAGTATTTCAACCAACGTTGCACTTGAGACAGATTACAAAAGCAAAGTTGGAGTGCAAGCAAACTCACCAAAAATTCAAGACACAGGTATGCTCCGAAACTGGAACATAAACGACACAGACTACTTAAGAACTCCAACAACAGCCGCGAATCCCCTCCTCACAACCGCAACAACAACCACGGCACATCGCCGGAGCCATCTGACAGAAGAACCACCAACCTCTCCATATTTAGTGGCGTACACAAGCTCGAGAACTTTCTAGGAAACTCCACCGCCACCACATATGCACCGCCACAGGCTTACCATCTTTCCACCGATATATACGATTCTGAGCTGAAGAAAACAATAGCCGCTTGCTTCCCTCACGGCCATCCAACCGAACCAACTCTCCATCTCAATACTCCCCTCCGTCTAAACCCATTCCACCGCTCCCAACCATCCTCACCGTAACCCTCTCTCTGCTAATCAACAAACACCACCACCTACAAACTCCATTTCCCTCCCTTCTGCCTCCACGACAAACCCAGCTCCGCTCTCATATACCACCACTGGCTTCAACGAACAACATAGTGATGCATACTCCCTCTGTCGTGCTACTTCCGTGAGGTAATATTCTGCACAACAACTCGTCACAATACGAAACAAAAATCTTCTGCACACAGTGAACTTCCAAATCCACAATAGCACCTCACTTCCTCTTTGAGTGGTTTCCAAAGATATCTCAAACCCATTTTCCTATTAGCACCTCTGTGCCTTGCCATTTACCTTTTTTTTTTGTTATTTTAGTGTATTAGTTTATCATTTTGATTTAATGTGTAGTAATGTAAAAATACAATTAGACGTAACACTTTTAGTTATAAAAAAATAAAAAAAATATTAGTAAATCTTATAATTAATTTAGTTTAATATTAATTTAGAATTCTTTAATTAGTTTAGATTTATTTTATAACTTTAGAATTTTATTTCATTTAGTAAATTTTAGAATTTTATTTGTTTTAGTTTAGTTTAATAACTTTAGAATTTTATTTGATTTTATTTAGTTAACTTCAGAATTTTATTTGTTTAGTTTAGTTTAATAACTTTAGAATTTTATTTGATTTTATTTAGTTAACTTCAGAATTTTATTTGTTTAGTTTAGTTTAATAACTTTAGAATTTTATTTGATTTTATTTAGTTAACTTTAGAATTTTATTTGATTTTATTTAGTTAACTTTAGAATTTTATTTGTTTAGTTTTAGTTTAGTGACTTTAGAATTTTTATTTGATTTAGAATTAGTTTAATAAATTTATAATTTTTATTTGATTTAGAATTAGTTTAATAAGTTTATAATTTTTATTTAGTTTAATAACTTTAGAGTTTTATTTGATTTAAATTTAGTTTAGTAGTTTTAGAATTTTATTTGATTTAGATTTAGTTTAGTAACTTTGGAATTTTCATTTGTTTTAGATTTAATTTAGTAACCTTAGGATTTTAATTTAATCTAGATTTAACTTACTAAATTTTAAAACTTTAGTTTAGTTTAGATCAAATTCAATAATACTAGATTTTTTTTATAACCTTAGAATTTGTAATTAGTTTAGAATTATTTTAGTAAGTAATTTTTAATTTAGTTCGAATAACTTCTTTAGATAATTAGTTACATTCTCTTTTATTTTATTTAAATATCTTCGTCATTTTAATTTCTCGATGCCTTTAGGTCATTAATCTGTTTCGTTATATTTATTTTCTTATGAATTTTGATTGCTTATATTTTGATGTCTATTTCATTTTTCTCGCTCGATTTAATCCAAGGGAAATGTTTTAACTTTGTTGACTTCATGTTATCAAACACATCTCATCCAATCGTGCGAATACCCTCATTCATTTTTTTGCTTGTTTACTATTTTTTCCAAACCTAAGATAATTTTCCCAAAAGACTCCATTTTCAAACTCATACCTTTTAAGCCAAAACTTCGACACTAGGTCATCGAGTCTTCAAAAATCTCGTCCATACCCACCTTTTAGCCGAACGAATCATTTTAATCAAACAAACAATTTTAAACCAAAAAACAGATATTTCAAAAGGTTCCTGCGGAGTACCGCAGATGCATTGGATGCTAATACCTTCCCATTGTATAACCAACCCCCGAACTCTCGATCTCTTTCAAAAAACGCATTGTATTTTTATTACTTTTAAGCATTATTTTACATTGCATATTTTAGGGTTTTATTTCGCTCTTTTCCCTTTTCCCTTGGAAATAATAAAGCGCGGTGGCGACTCTTGCTTTTGTGAGTCAAGATTAATTAATAGCTTGATCTCCGATTTTCACCGCTACACCAGCACATAACGAAATAATAATATTGCGGTAAACATAAACAGTAAATAAAAAGAAGTAAACAGTAAGCTGGAAATGAAAAGAAATGAAAATAAATGAACTTGGTACTTTAAATAATTGAATAAATTCATAAGAAATTGTTTCGAAATAACTAGAAATAAAAAATGGTAAAATGCTGAAATAATAACTAGAATCCCTCCCACACTAAAACTAAACAGTGTCCCCACTGTACGTACAAATGCGAGAGAAAAGAATATGATAACAATGGTAACTCTAGCCACGGGGAGGCGGAAACATATGCTGGTGCATGTACTCCAGCTGATCGATCACCAAATCCATGAAGGCTATGAAGTCCACCCGGAGAGATGTCAGCTCGCCCCGCATGTCAGTAATTGCTTCATGTAAAGAGTGCAGGGTAACAGTAGGTGAAAGTGGTGTAATCTCCGGAGCCTGGTTGGCGGTCTCAGCGGAAGTAGCCTGCTGTTCCCAAGGATCGGGGAACTCATGGTATCCTGGTGGTGTGGTAGGATCTTCATCAGCATTAGTAGTGTTGGGGACCTCGTAAATGTCAACAGTAGATGGTGAGGAGGGTGGTGTAGCAGGATGGTGAAGGTCAAAAAGCCAGTTATCTCGGTTATGCACACTGATGATAGGGTCTGGAAGCTTAAACTGGTGGACGATCTGATGATTAACTAACAGGTCAAATTGATCTGGTCCAAGGTTTCCGATCAAGCTAGTGTTGAAACAGAATGCAATGTCCATCAACTTTATTCCATAAAGCGGGGCTGATCCTAGCATAGGCCTGCGGAGTCCAATTGCATTTGATAGCATGGTGACTAAACCACCCAATAGGATTGGTGCATTTGGAGTCTGAATGATACGCTCCATATTAGCGAGCATATAAGCGGCACCGTTTACCGGACGACTCTGGGATGCACAATACATAATGAATAGCTCATCGCGGGATACAGATGTGACATTCTGCTGTTTGCCAAAGATGGTGTGGGCGATGATCTTGTGAAAATACCTGATAGCCGGGTTATGGATGCATTCAGAATAAAGATCAGACGGCTCAGGATGGTTATTACCAGTGATGCTTCCCCAGAAAAAATCAAGATCAGATTCAGGCAAGAGGTCCTCCTGGGTCATATTGATAACATCAGGACCAAAAGGGAACCCAAGCAGGTGGCTAAACTCCCGGAGGTTATAAGTGTAGTCCATGTTAAACATCCTGAAAGTGATCAACCCACGGTTGAATCCTATCCCATGATTTGGAATGAAGCTCAGGGTGCTCAGGAACTCAAGGGTAAGCTTTTTGTAAGTACAGAACCGTCTTCGGATAGAAGCAGTGTCCCAGCCAATCTGATGCAGCAAGTACATGACACTCTCACGAATGCCAAGGGCGGTCATAGCATGGTCATCTGCGTAGATAGTAGGGCACATTTCCCGTTCATCCAGGTCTGCAAATCGTCTTCTTTGGTGTCTGCTTCTCAATTTGACATTCATGAAGTTTACACAGGCCATAGTGTTAAATATGAAAGCAAAAGAATTACCCCCCTGAAAATATTTGATAAATGTTTGAAAAAAAGGAGAAACTAAGTTAGTATTTTCGGGTTAAGAAATTGCCAAAGTTAAATCAAAAAGAAAAAGAAAGTTTAAAGGAAAAATAAAAACAGAAGAAAAAAATAGAAAGGAGCAAGAGATGCAATCATGAAAATGTTTTAAAGATCAATAAAAAGAAAAAAAAATAAAAACATGTTAAAGTAGTAAAAATAATTAAAGTAAAACATGGGTTGCCTCCCACGAAGCGCCTTTATTTTATGTCGACGACTCGACAGTTAATACCTATTCAGTTAGGTATTGGGGTAGGCGGCTCACTTAACTGAAGATAAGCCGAATAGTTGATATTTCCGACGTTAAAGTAGTGCTTTAGGCACTAGCCATTGACTATGAATGGTTCGATAGAACTGCCTTTAATTTCTATCGCACCACTTGGGAAAACTTTGTTAATTTCGAATGGTCCGGACCATCTGGAACGTAATTTTCCCGGGAAAAGTTTCAGTCTAGAGTTGAATAGGAGTACGATGTCTCCTTCCTTAAATTCTTTCCGCGAGATACGCTTATCGTGCCATTTTTTTGTTCTTTCTTTATAGATTCTAGCATTTTCATAAGTGTCTAAACACAATTCTTCTAATTCATGGATATCTAACACTCGTTTGTCGCCAGCACTCTTGTAATTTAAGTTGAGGGTTTTTATGGCCCAATAAGCTTTATGCTCTAATTCTACTGTCAAATGACAAGATTTTCCATAAACTAACTTGAACGGCGTTGTTCCGATAGGGGTTTTAAAAGCTGTCCGATATGCCCAAATAGCATCATTTAGCTTGAAGGACCAGTCTTTTCTGGATAAAGTTACGGTTTTCTCAAGGATTTTTTTTATCTCCCTATTTGACACTTCCACTTGGCCGCTCGTTTGAGGATGGTATGGTGTGGCTATGCGATGTTTAACGCCATATTTTGAAAGTAACTTTTCGAAGATTCTAGAGATAAAATGGGACCCACCATCACTGATTACTAGTCTTGGTACACCGAATCGTGGGACGATAATATGCTTAAATAGTTTTAGTACCACACGTGTATCGTTTGTGGGTGCGGCGATGGCTTCAATCCATTTTGATACGTAGTCGACGGCTACCAAAATATACTTATTTCCAAAAGATGCGGGGAAGGGTCCCATGAAATCAATTCCCCATACATCAAAAATTTCTACTTCGAGAATACCTTTTTGCAGCATTTCGTCGCGTCTAGATATATTTCTTGTGCGTTGACATCTATCGCAGTTCCCAATTGCAACGTGGACGTCTTTCCATAAGGTAGGCCAAAAGAAGCCAACTTGAAGTATTTTTGCACAGGTTTTCAACGTACTAGCGTGTCCACCATAAGGGGCGGAATGGCAATGGGAAATGACGTTGTCTATTTCATCGTTAGGGACGCAGCGACGGTATATACCATCGGCGCCTCTTTTAAAGAGTAATGGTTCATCCCAAAAGTAGTGTTTAAGATCATGGAAAAATTTCTTCCGTTGTTGGTACATTAAATTAGGTGGTAAAACACCGACAGCTAAATAGTTGACAAAGACAGTGTACCATGGTAATGTGGTGTTAGTACAAATGGCTTTTACTACCGCAGTTGTTAAAGGTTCATTGTGTTGATCTAAACTGTCGGTAGGGTTTATCTCTAGCTTAGCAACAAGGCGTTCATAAGGGAAGTCTTCGTTTATGGGAACACTCTCGGTTTAGATGCCATCTAATCTCGATAAATGGTCAGCTACCACGTTTTCAGTTCCTCTCTTGTCTTTTATTTCTAAATCAAACTCTTGTAGGAGTAAGATCCATCTGAGTAGTCGTCGTTTGGCGTCTTTCTTGCTTAGTAAGTATCAGATCACAACATGATCCGTGTATATAATGATTTTGGCACCTACTAAGTAGGAACGAAATTTATCCAATGCGAATACCACATCTAAGAGTTCCTTCTCCATAGTGGCGTAATTCATCTGTGCGGGATCGAGCGTTCTGCTTGCATAGTAGATAGCGTGAAGCTTTTTTTCTTTGCGTTGTCCTAGGACTGTACCTAGAGCATAATCGCTCGCATCGCACATTATTTCAAATGGTAGGTTCCAATCAGGAGGTTGCATAATAGGTGTTGAGATTAAGGCTTCTTTAAGTGTCTCAAATGCGTTCAAGCATTTATCGTCGAAAATAAACTCAGCCTCTTTCATCAATAATTCAGTTAGTGACTTGGTGATTTTAGAGAAATCTTTTATAAAACGTCGGTAAAAACCCGCGTGTCCTAGAAAGCTTCTTATTTCTCTAACTGTTTTGGGTGGTTGAAGGTTTTTGATAATTTCGATCTTTGCTTTGTCGACTTCAATCCCTCTGTTTAATACAATGTGACCCAACACAATTCCTTGTCTCACCATGAAGTGACATTTTTCCCAGTTGAGCACTAGGTTGACATTGACACAGTGTTTCAGTACTAATTCAAGATTTGATAAACATCCGTCGAAACTCTCTCCACAGACGGAGAAATCGTCCATGAATACTTCCATAATTCCGTCTAAAAAGTCTGCGAAAATCGCCATCATGCATCGTTGGAAGGTTGCAGGTGCGTTACATAGTCCAAATGGTATTCTTCGGTATGCAAAGGTACCATAGGGACATGTGAACGTAGTTTTCCCTTGATCATCAGGATGAATGGGAATTTGAAAGAATCTTGAGTACCCGTCAAGATAGCATAAATGGGAATGTTTGGATAAACGCTCGAGCATTTGGTCAATGAATGGTAATGGGAAATGGTCCTTGCGCATAGCTTTGTTTAGTTTTCTATAATCTATACACATTCTCCATCCTGTTTGGGTACGTTGTGCTACCGACTCGCCTTTTGTGTTCGTTATAACTGTAACACCTCCTTTCTTAGGCACCACGTGAACTGGACTTACCCAGTTGCTATCTGATATTGGGTATATGATGCCTGCCTCTAGTAGTTTCTGCACTTCCTTCTTAACGACTTCACTTAGGATAGGGTTTATTCGTCTTTGATGTTCTCTAGAAGTCTTGCAGTCCTCCTCCAGCATAATGCGGTGCATACAGAGAGAAGGGCTTATTCCTTTTAGATATGATATATTATAGCCTAATGCGGCTGGATATTTCCTTAACACACTAAGAAGTTTTTCAGTTTCGATCTCTCCTAATTTGGAATTGACTATGTTGTACCCCAAAATTTGCCCTCCCATATTCTCCAAGAAATGGCCAAGTCAAGTTGCAAAATTCCCCAAGGGTTGCACAGTGCAAAAGGTCTCCTATACAGTCAAGATTAGGGTTTTGTGTTCTGATCAAGAAAGGAAGTTTTCAAAGGCCCAATCAAGTCTCATATGTCTACAAATGTGGTCAAGCATCTTCATATCAAGTTTCAAGGCATCCAGCTCAAAATTGCACAGTCAAAAACCCTAATTGCACTACAGTCAACTGTAGGGGCAAAATGGTCATTTGGTAGTCAAAAGTTCAAATTTTTGGTCAACATATCATTTTGAAGCCACAAACATCATTTGATCAATACTTGATCATGATTCTCAAAATTTGGCTCAGAAAATCATCAAGATGCAAAAGTTACTATATTTGGACAGTTGAAAAAGTCAACTGAGATTGACCAGGGCATAACTTTCACATGGATTATCAGAAAAATTCCATCCAAAGCTCATTTTTAAGAGAAAGACATTTCCTACAACTCATCTTCATACTTCAAGTCCAAGAAATGTTCTCACAAAAAGTTATCAATTTCAACATTATAGGTCATTTTCAAAAGTCAACAAAAAGGGACTTTAAGTCAAAGGCCATAACTTGAGATTGGTAAATCAAAATGACATGGGACCAAAGGCATTGGTTAAAGGACTCAAATACCTTTCCAAAATGTCAAAGAACATGAGAAAAGCTTAAAAATTGAGCAAGTTATGCCTTGTAGAAGTTGGGAAATTTTTGGATATTTTGAAAAGTCAACTTTGATCCAAATGACCTAAAATTGCTAATGGGCCCATTTTTCTTCCATGATTCATCATTCTAAGCATGTGCACGACCACTTGGCCCAAAGGGAAGTATTTTGTCATTTTTTATTTATTTATTTGAATTATTATTCATATTAATTCATTTAAATCAAATTAAATATGTGAAAAATGTCTAACCTAATTTTTTCAATCTTTTTATACATGTTTTGAGCTCAATATTTCGTGCATATCCCAATATAGAAAGATTTGGATGGAATTGATCTTAATTGATACCAAGTAGCATGAAAAAGATATGAAAAAGATCTTGGAAAATCAATTTGCAAAACCATTGAATGAAAGAGATTTGATTGAATTTTTTGACCTAATCTGTTCAATACATAAGCATAGACCTAAACCTAATGCTGGGAGACTGAAAGCTGCGCAGAAAACCATTGGACAAAACTTGAAATTCTTGCCAAAAGTTCAAAACTGAAAAGCAGGTTCTAGGTCGATTCAAAGCACCATTCCTTTTCCAATAGCTTTCTCAAGGTTCCCAGAAGCGGTTCCAATCCCTAACATCAACTCAAACGCAAAGAATTGGTAAAACGAATTCAAACTGTACTAAGAAAAATCCATGATCGTATTTTGATTTCTAGGCATCCTCATTGCATTTTAATTGTATATTCATGTTCCTTGTGAAGTTTTGAAACTAACCATGTGGTCCAATTGCGTTTTTGTGCTGTATATTCGATTTTACCATTGCTGATCTTTAGGGTTTTCAGAGTTTCAATTTAGGGCTTTTCACCCAAGGCAAAATTATGACTCCAGACCAAGACCATTAAACTCAGCTCACCTGGACGAAGAGACCCCAACTCTCGCGATGAATTTATATTCAAGGATAGCCTATTCGCTATTTTCCCATAACTCATCTAAAACCACGCATGAAAAACTGTGGCCTTTGTTTTGTGTTTTCAGGAAAATTGAAGAAGACGACCTCGTGTCCAACAGCCAGTGGTTCCTTTGAATTACGCGCGTTTTTTGAAGCACTAACTTTCGTTTGTTTTATTACGTTCATTATTTATTAAATATACAAAAAGGTTCAGTAGCTCAGTTGGCAGGCGTTGATGTGGTTGACTTCCAAGACCTGGGTTCGAGTCCCAGGTCTGTATAAATTCCAATATTATTTTTCCATATGAATTCTCATGCAGCGCTCAAGGCCAGGACACAGCGTACACCTTCATCATCCATCTACCCACGCGTCCATCAGAAGCAATCCAAGGGCTGAGATTAAAGAACACCATAAGCCCTAGTCAAAAGTCCCATACGTGGCCTGGAAAAGTCAGCGAATTTCCAGCTTATTGGGCCCAAACTCTTGGATCAAGACCTCCACTTTGGGGCCTGAACCCCCCCTGGTTTGCTTTCTCTATATTTTTCTTGTTTTATTTTTAATTGTTATTTTATTTTCTTTATTTGTTTAAATTAATTATTATTTTTACAAAATATGAAAAAACATCATAAAAAAATCAGAAAAAGACAAAAATGTAATAAATATTTTTATTTTAATTATTTTCATAAATAAATTGTATAATTGAATTTAGTATAATTAGGGTTTTTGCAATTTTAATTCTTTTTAATAAATAAAAAAAAAAACATAGAATTAGGTAATTGATAATTTTTCCTTTTAATCTTTTTTTCCTTTTTTTACCATAATATTATTTACTTATTTCATTTTCATAATTAAATTGTACATAAAAGAATTTAGGTTTAATTTAGGTTAAAAACTTCAATATTTTCTTAATAACTTAAAAAATAATTAGAACTAGGTTTAACGTTCAATTTTAGTTTTAATTAATTTTTTTTCCATTAAATCTTAAAAAACATAAAAATACCAAAAAAAATATTCTCTTTTAATTTTTAATTTTAATTCCTCGTTAATTTTAATATTTTGCAAAAAAGGTCCAACGCCCTCGTTCCGATTTAATTAATTCGCATATTTATTTTATACCGCTTAAATAATTATGTATCTCTCCCAAAGCGTTGTAACATTTACTTTTCGCACTTTTATTTCCTTTGCTTTATTTATTTTCTGTCAAATCGGGTCCGGTTTAATTTTGGCGATGTGGACCCGCGCCATTTGTAATAGCGTAGATTTACTTTTTCCCGAAAATATTTTAATTGTTAAACAAAGCATGCAAGAATGAATGGCCTTAAATAAAATCAAGCGTAGATCACAATGAACATGACAAGACAAATATCAATGAAAACGACACACGTATCGCACACACCACCCCTAGGGTACGCCTCACTGTTGCCTTGCCCTTCGAAAGGTGATCGTCGAGTAGAGGATGTCTTAGTAAGTCCTCATGATCCGGGAACCTGGCATGAGGGTAGCTTCTAAGGTGTCTTCCCATTGCTCTGGTGATCACCATGTCCCTACAAACTCGAATTGACCCGAATACCTCCAACGGTGGTGCTACCTACCTCTCAATGGTGGGATGGCATTATTTTAAAGGACATTTACACAGACGAATTCCTTAGGGTAGGTAGGTTCTCAAGGATACTTGCTCTAATTTCAAACAAATAATACTTTTCACCAACACATTTTCAAAAGCTTTCAAAGCAAATTTTTCAAACACTCTGACGCACGAGTCGAACTGAAATTTTTCAAAGAAACTTTTTAAACCCACAGTTGAAAAGCAAACAAACCTTTTGAAAACACAAATGAGCAAGTATCTAAGAGCCCATGGATAACCATGGATAGAAAGGGTGCTAACACCTTCCCTTTCTATAATCTACCTCCCGAACCGAGAGCAATCTCTTTAAGGAATTTTTCTGTGCTTTTGTCCTTTCCATTTGGAGAAAATAAAAGACGGTGGCGACTCTTGCTTCCGCGACATTTCGCGAACCAGCGTTAAACAGTCAGTTCCAGATCCACCGATCACAGAACTGGCGACTCTGCTGGGGATACCTTTATAAAGTGAGGTGTACCTTAGGGTTAGTTCATAACTGTGTTTTCAATTGTCTTCTTTGCTTGCTTTACTATTGTGGGTTGTATCGGAGTTACATAGATCCTAACCCGGATCTGGGGATACCCTGTTTAGGTAGCATAAGCTGTGAGGGACCTGTCCGGCGTATACCGACATGGGTGAAGCAGTGGCTACGTTGGTGTGGCGCCTTGGTCTGTACCGATATCCCTCGTGTTGAAACGGGGAGAATATGGGTCTTCCAAGGAGTCATTAAGCACCAACAGACCTTAGAACCTTAAATGACACAACTTGGCCATTAGAACAGTAGCAGTATGCTACGCCAATTGAGGCTAAACTCTCGTGATGGTTCTGGCCGCAAGAAAAGATTGCGACGCTGGAGTTATGACCGATTGAGGGTAGTCAATGATATTGGGATCCTCTAAGAACCCGGTTACTTTGATAGGACAGGTATGAACCCGCCAACTTCAAGAGGGTAATACCCAGACCTCATGCTGGCCTAAACTCTAAGGGCTCTTTTGTGTGACTTGTGTGCCTTCGTACTTGACTACTTGCATGCTTGTTATCTGACACATGAACTATTTGCAGGTTTTGTTTATAGTCCTTAATTGGGACTCATAACAGGGTTTGCTAAACTTCTTGCAGGTTTTTGTTTATAGTCCTTAGCTAGGGCTCATAACTAAACTTCTCGCAGGTTTTTGTTTAGTCCTTAACTAGGACTCATAACCAGGTTTACCAAGTTTCTTGCAGGTTTCGTTTATAGTCCTTAATTGGGACTCATAACAGGGTATCTTAAGCTTCTTGCAGGTTTTAGTTTGTAGTCCTTAATAAGGGCTCATAACAGGGTTTATTCATATCACCCCATGCATAGCATGACATCATATCATTGCATACATCCTAACCCATTTCAAGGACCTCAAGGGCTTGTGATGCAGGTCATGATAAATCAAACATCTAGCAAGGGGCAAAGGGGACTTATCTTCCTCTAGCCAAGGTTGTCAGGGGCTATGACCCACTGGATATGGTGAGCCTTTGACCCTTGAAGAAGGGCTCTCTACAACAGGAAGTTCCTTAAATCAAGTTGCCAGTTTCCAACTCTAACAAGTTTCTCTGTTTACCCTGCGAGGTCCTTGAAATCATTGCATGCATGTCATACATCTCGTTGCATTGCAGGTGTCCCTTTGACAGGTTGCTTACCCTTCTTCGCTGTTTATTTCAGCCGATCGTCATGAATCCTGAATCATCAGCTGAGCAGTCCATCAAGGCCCTCCAGGCTCAGAACGCCCAGTTCCAAGGGTTGATCATGAACTTGACCCAGGGACAACAAGACCTGAAGGCTCTGCTCTTGAAGAAAGAAAAGAAGAAGAGGAGGACTGTTTTGTTCAGCCCTAGACGCAAATCTGGGAATGCACCGCAGATTGAAACTGAGAGGACAACTCCATCTGTGAGGGAAGGTAGTCATCAGGAGGAAAGGGTTCCCAGTCCAGTGGTCTCCGACAACGAGACAGATTTCAACGACGAACAATACCCTCCTGCCGAAGACAAGTACAAACAGTTGGAGGATAGGCTGAATGCTATGGAGATCCAACAGGTACCTGGGTTGGATTTTGGAGATCTGGGTTTGTCAACTGGTGTGATTATTCCTCGAAAGTTCAAAGCACCATCCTTTACCAAGTATGACGGGGCGTCTTGTCCCAAGTTACATCTCAGGTCCTATGTTCGGAAGATTCAACCATATACGGTGGACAAGAATTTGTGGATCCACTTCTTCCAGGAGAGTCTTTCAGGGACTCATCTCGAATGGTTCTATCAGCTAGATGGGACCAAGGTTCGTAACTGGGAGGAGTTGGCTACTGCTTTCTACAAGCAGTATCAATATAATGCCGACCTTGCCCCTACGCGTACCCAACTCCAGGGTATGTCGTTAGGATCAAGTGAAGGTTTTAAAGAGTATGCGCAGAAATGGAGGGATCTTGCTGGAAGGGTACAACCACCTCTGACTGATCGGGAACTTGTCGATATGTTCTTGGGGACCCTGTCTGGTCCGTTCTACAACCACCTAATTGGGAATTCGTCTGCTGGATTCACAGATCTTATCTTGACTGGAGAGCGAATAGAAGCTGGTATCCGGTCTGGGAAAATTCAAGAGGTTGCACCTTCTGATAAAAAACCTCATCATGGAAAGAAAGAATCCAATGCTGTGCACGGTAAAAAGAGCCGTCATGAGGTAGGGGCAATCCAGATCTCCAATCCTGGACCTGCTCAACAAGGACAGGGGCAGCAGCGCAAGGAGAAACGACAGTATACCAAACTCAACATGTCGCTGGATCAAGCACTACAACAAATGTTGAAGGCAGGGCTGATCACCTTAAGGGCTCCCCTTCGGAATCCGAACACTTCGGCTCCTAACTATCATCCCAACGATAGGTGCGCATATCATTCTGATAGCCCGAAGCATACTACGGACAACTGCTGGCCTCTCAAGAACAAAATTCAAGACATGATCGACGCCGGGGAGATTCAGTTTGAAGTGCCTGAGACTCCGAACATAATCACTGCTCCGTTACCCAATCGTTGAAGACCTTTTGTTTATTTGAATTTCTGAGTTGTGTTTTTCTTTGCTTATATAAACAATTAATGTCATAGCAAACTCTTTTATTCTATTAATGCATCGCATATGTCTGTTTTGGGAATTAATACAATTGTTTTCATTATATTCAAAATTCTTTTCATATTTTTTCTGATGATCAACTCTTGGTTAATAATTCTGAGCCTCTTGAGGGAGGATGACGAAAACGATACCGCTATCTTTACAGTATGCTTTTGAACAAACCCCGCTGATGAGGTACAGGAATTGTTTCAAATCCTAAACACTGGAGTTATAAGGAAGATAATCCCTCGTCAACCCATCTGAGCCAAAGAAGTAGGAGTTTTATTTTCGAAAATTGAAACCCTTAATCATAACCTGGGGCAGGGTAGGCTTCTCGGTTGATCCAAGTGCACAATGAATGGCACCAAATGAGTCTTTCCAAAAACAAAAAAACAGTGATGGTTCAGAACAATCATAAGGACAGGCAGTCATTATCAAAAACAAAATCATAAATGAAAAGCCCAAAAAGTCAAAACCTATAAAAGGGACTTACGAAACTGGGGCATCCCGCTGACTGTAATTCCGAAAAAGGAAACAGTTCAGGCAAAAAAGAAAGGGATAACGAAATCAAAAAAAAAAGGAAAGAGGTCCTACAAATCCTCAACAAAAACAAAAATGACCGCCTATTCAGAATAAATCATCAACATCTGAACCATCATTGGAATATCAAAACAAAGACTCGAACAAGGTCTAACGTATGATCAACTGAGTTTAGGTTTGGAGAACATTACGAAGATCGGGTGGGTACAAATAAAATTTGAGCCTTTATCCTTTGTTTCTTAAACCGTGAACCAGGCCACGTTATAACCCTTAAAAGTCCTAGCTGAAGCATGGGTTAGTCCGAAAGCATACTGTTACGAAAGGTATCCTGACTCCTTAAGGCTTACGGTAAATACGGAGTTGGCATCACGTTTTACAAACATTCACTTGTTTTATGAAAAAGAATGCATTTTTAAAATCTTCAAGACAGACATAAGCTTTGCATTTTTAACATAACTTTGTTCGCATATGACTTTTTGTTTGAGCAGCAGGGAAATTCGCACGAGGAATGCCTAATGAACAGAAGTACTTCCAATCCAGGGGCAGACATGATCATGGTCCATTATCTGGGGCAGTCCAATCAAGATTCGGAGAATCTCGCAAAAGCCAAATAGTCTGGGGCAAATCTCCATCTGGATCGTTTGGGGCATTGGACGATCAAACAAAGATCTTCTGGTAGTATGGCAACACTACACTTCTAACAGGGGCAACTCCTGACTTTCTGAGAACGGACATAGTCGAAAAAATACTACGCATAATCAAAGACCCGCTAGGTTGACACACCTAGGAAAAAATAAGGGCTTCCCGGCGAATCAAAAGGGTTCGGGCAAAATGAAGGGATGAAATGAAAAAAATCTGTACACCCGGCAAGTCGAAAACCTGAAAAGGCGGCTTGGGCAAAAATGGGTATCCCGGTGGACTGAAAACCCGAAAGGGCGGTCCAGGCAAAAGTTAGGGATTAAAGCGTACGACTATGTCCTGTCATCTTATCACCTGCCTACCAGAAGAAGGTTTGTCCATCAACAACTATCAAGCACCTCCACAGGTATCTTCCGCTCCCACATCAGAAACAGGGGCAATAATGGGTGGTCTAAGCAATCTGATTGCTCTGTCCTCTAAGGTGTCAAGGTAGGGTCCGTTGAAGAACATAACCAATACAGTTCAATACTTCCCCAGGAGAGTCTAATCTAGTTCCCCAGGAAAGTTGGAATCATCTCCCCAAGCAGTAAGCTTATCCCCAGTAAGTTACGGAAGCTTACCCCTCTCAAGGCACGAACGCGTCGCCCGGCTTTATTCAAAGAGTTATTTCCTTAACAGGATATAACTGGGTTATCCTCAGCCAAAAGCCACGGAAAAAGCGTCGTCTACAAAGTCTTCTGATCCCCAGCAAACTATTATCAACACTCAACAAGGTATCCCTCTTCCCACAGAGTATTGCTTCCCAGCATGGTCGCTAGAGTTTTTTCTCCCTGCAGAATCCTTCATTTGCCAAGTTTATTCCGCAACGGAGTCATCTTCTCCTACCGGTATACTTGCAACTATCATCCCCAGCGGAAGCAAAAGCTATTCTTCAACATCAGCCCAGGAGTGACTTCCCGACACCCGTCAAGGATTTATTTTCTTAGACAAATATACATTCATAAACATCACATCTTCATGCATATGCATCATGCTACACGAATCTCATCAATTTTGAAGACATACAGTCCATGCATCATGATCTTGCATACAATTATGTTTTGCCTTTTCAGGAAAAAGATCAATACAAAAAAGATTACTATCAACTATCGCAATTCTTTCTAGATATAGCTTCAGATATGACCCAGATATGGTGACGTTCTGATGCTGCTTCCAGATTTCCTTCTAGATATAGCTTCAGATATGACCCAGAGATGGTGACGTTCTGATACTGCTTCCAGATATCCTTCTAGATATAGCTTCAGATATGACCCAGATATGGTGACGTTCTGATGCTGCTTCCAGATATCCTTCTAGATATAGCTTCAGATATGACCCAGATATGGTGACGTTCTGATGCTGCTTCCAGATTTCCTTCTAGATATAGTTTCAGATATGACCCAGATATGGTGACGTTCTGATGCTGCTTCCAGATTTCCTTCTAGATATAGTTTCAGATATGACCCAGATATGGTGACGTTCTGATGCTGCTTCCAGATTTCCTTCTAGATATAGTTTCAGATATGACCCAGATATGGTGACGTTCTGATGCTGCTTCCAGATTTCCTTCTAGATATAGTTTCAGATATGACCCAGATATGGCGACTTTCTGATACTGCTTCCAGATTTCCTTCTAGATATAGCTTCAGATATGACCCAGATATGGTGACGTTCTGATGCTGCTTCCAGATTTCCTTCTAGATATAGCTTCAGATATGACCCAGATATGGTGACGTTCTGATGCTGCTTCCAGATTTCCTTCTAGATATAGCTTCAGATATGACCCAGAGATGGTGACGTTCTGATGTTGCTTCCAGATATCCTTCTAGATATAGTTTCAGATATGACCCAGAGATGGTGACGTTCTGATACTGCTTCCAGATATCCTTCTAGATATAGCTTCAGATATGACCCAGATATGGTGACGTTCTGATGCTGCTTCCAGATTTCCTTCTAGATATAGCTTCAGATATGACCCAGATATGGTGACGTTCTGATGCTGCTTCCAGATTTCCTTCTAGATATAGCTTCAGATATGACCCAGATATGGTGACGTTCTGATGCTGCTTCCAGATTTCCTTCTAGATATAGCTTCAGATATGACCCAGAGATGGTGACGTTCTGATGCTGCTTCCAGATATCCTTCTAGATATAGTTTCAGATATGACCCAGAGATGGTGACGTTCTGATACTGCTTCCAGATATCCTTCTAGATATAGCTTCAGATATGACCCAGATATGGTGACGTTCTGATGTTGCTTCCAGATTTCCTTCTAGATATAGTTTCAGATATGACCCAGATATGGTGACGTTCTGATGCTGCTTCCAGATTTCCTTCCAGATATAGTTTCAGATATGACCCAGATATGGTGACGTTCTGATGCTGCTTCCAGATTTCCTTCTAGATATAGTTTCAGATATGACCCAGATATGGTGACGTTCTGATGCTGCTTCCAGATTTCCTTCTAGATATAGTTTCAGATATGACCCAGATATGATGACGTTCTGATGCTGCTTCCAGATTTCCTTCTAGATATAGTTTTAGATATGACCCAGATATGGTGACGTTCTGATGCTGCTTCCAGATTTCCTTCTAGATATAGTTTCAGATATGACCCAGATATGGCGACGTTCTGATACTGCTTCCAGATTTCCTTCCAGATATAGTTTCAGATGTAAACCAGATATGGTGACGTGCTGATACTGCTTCCAGATTTCCTTCTAGATATAGTTTCAGATATGACCCAGAGATGGTGACGTTCTGGTACTGCTTCCAGATTTCCTTCTAGATATAGTTTTGGATATGACCCAGAGATGGTGACGTTCTGATACTGCTTCCAGATTTCCTTCCAGATATAGTTTCAAATATGACCCAGATATGGTGACGTTCTGATGCTGCTTCCAGATTTCCTTCTAGATATAGTTTCAGATATGACCCAGATATGGTGACGTTCTGATGCTGCTTCCAGATTTCCTTCTAGATATAGTTTCAGATATGACCCAGATATGGTGACGTTCTGATGCTGCTTCCAGATTTCCTTCTAGATATAGTTTCAGATATGACCCAGATATGGCGACGTTCTGATACTGCTTCCAGATTTCCTTCCAGTTATAGTCCAGATATGAACCAGATATGGCGACGTTCTGACACTTATTCCAGTTGAAGAAATTTCAAGACCTAGACCGGTTCAGTTAATCGACCCTAAGATTCTCTGTTGTTATCCCGTCCAAGGCCTTCTCTAGTCCAGCTAAATCGACTCCCAACAGATTTTTCTGATGAAGACTCAGTAGAAGTTATCCCAGATGTTTCCCTCTCCGACGATGAGTGTGAGGTGATAGTCTCTTATGGTTCCCTCTCCGACGGTGTGTGAGGTGGTAAGTCCTTTTCAGATGTTTCCCTCTCCGACGATGAGTGTGAGGTGATAGTCTCTTATGGTTCCCTCTCCGACGGTGTGTGAGGTGGTAAGTCCTTTTCAGATGTTTCCCTCTCCGACGATGAGTGTGAGGTGATAGTCTCTTATGGTTCCCTCTCCGACGGTGTGTGAGGTGGTAAGTCCTTTTCAGATGTTTCCCTCTCCGACGATGAGTGTGAGGTGATAGTCTCTTATGGTTCCCTCTCCGACGGTGTGTGAGGTGGTAAGTCCTTTTCAGATGGTTCCCTCTCCGACGTTGGGTGAGGTGATCATTCCTTTCAGATTATAATTGCCTATGGTTCTCTTCCCAATACTGCGAAGATAATAATCCCCATCAAGATTTTCTCAACGAGCGTTGTTGAAGTTAAAATCACCCAAGGTTCTCTTATCATTCATGCTAAGGTAGTAACCATCCCTGGTTCATTCATCGCTGTTTGAAGCTCCAGACTCAGCTCCTGGAACCAGTCAGGACACATCTATACCAAGCATTTGAAAACCAACTCCTGCAACGTGTCAGGTACTCATTTGTTTCTTTTGCAGGTATGCAGGTTCTCGCTAAGGAATCTCCTACACGATCAACATCCAGATGGCATCTATAAGCCCATCAACCTATCCAGCAACCTCCCAATGGCATCTATAAGCCCATTCCACCATCACTGCTACTATGTGAGCGCAAATTTCTGGGCACTCTAGTGTCCAATCATCTTCTACCCTCGGATTACGAAAGGCACGTCAGCCAATCTGCATCCTCAGGTCTAAGAAGATTGAACAGGGGCAACTGTTGTACCCCAAAATTTTCCCTCCCATATTCTCCAAGAAATGGCCAAGTCAAGTTGCAAAATTCCCCAAGGGTTGCACAGTGCAAAAGGTCTCCTATACAGTCAAGATTAGGGTTTTGTGTTCTGATCAAGAAAGGAAGTTTTCAAAGGCCCAATCAAGTCTCATATGTCTACAAATGTGGTCAAGCATCTTCATATCAAGTTTCAAGGCATCCAGCTCAAAATTGCACAGTCAAAAACCCTAATTGCACTACAGTCAACTGTAGGGGCAAAATGGTCATTTGGCAGTCAAAAGTTCAAATTTTTGGTCAACATATCATTTTGAAGCCACAAACATCATTTGATCAATACTTGATCATGATTCTCAAAATTTGGCTCAGAAAATCATCAAGATGCAAAAGTTACTATATTTGGACAGCTGAAAAAGTCAACTGAGATTGACCAGGGCATAACTTTCACATAGATTATCAGAAAAATTCCATCCAAAGCTCATTTTGAAGAGAAAGACATTTCCTACAACTCATCTTCATACTTCAAGTCCAAGAAATGTTCTCACAAAAAGTTATCAATTTCAACATTATAGGTCATTTTCAAAAGTCAACAAAAAGGGACTTTAAGTCAAAGGCCATAACTTGAGTTTGGTAAATCAAAATGACATGGGACCAAAGGCATTGGTTAAAGGACTCAAATACCTTTCCAAAATGTCAAAGAACATGAGAAAAGCTTAAAAATTGAGCAAGTTATGCCTTGTAGAAGTTGGGAAATTTTTGGATATTTTGAAAAGTCAACTTTGATCCAAATGACCTAAAATTGCTAATGGGCCCATTTTTCTTCCATGATTCATCATTCTAAGCATGTGCACGACCACTTGGCCCAAAGGGAAGTATTTTGTCATTTTTTATTTATTTATTTGAATTATTATTCATATTAATTCATTTAAATCAAATTAAATATGTGAAAAATGTCTAACCTAATTTTTTCAATCTTTTTATACATGTTTTGAGCTCAATATTTCGTGCATATCCCAATATAGAAAGATTTGGATGGAATTGATCTTAATTGATACCAAGTAGCATGAAAAAGATATGAAAAAGATCTTGGAAAATCAATTTGCAAAACCATTGAATGAAAGAGATTTGATTGAATTTTTTGACCTAATCTGTTCAATACATAAGCATAGACCTAAACCTAATGCTGGGAGACTGAAAGCTGCGCAGAAAACCATTGGACAAAACTTGAAATTCTTGCCAAAAGTTCAAAACTGAAAAGCAGGTTCTAGGTCGATTCAAAGCACCATTCCTTTTCCAATAGCTTCCTCAAGGTTCCCAGAAGCGGTTCCAATCCCTAACATCAACTCAAACGCAAAGAATTGGTAAAACGAATTCAAACTGTACTAAGAAAAATCCATGATCGTATTTTGATTTCTAGGCATCCTCATTGCATTTTAATTGTATATTCATGTTCCTTGTGAAGTTTTGAAACTAACCATGTGGTCCAATTGCGTTTTTGTGCTGTATATTCGATTTTACCATTGCTGATCTTTAGGGTTTTCAGAGTTTCAATTTAGGGCTTTTCACCCAAGGCAAAATTATGACTCCAGACCGAGACCATTAAACTCAGCTCACCTGGACGAAGAGACCCCAACTCTCGCGATGAATTTATATTCAAGGATAGCCTATTCGCTATTTTCCCATAACTCATCTAAAACCACGCATGAAAAACCGTGGCCTTTGTTTTGTGTTTTCAGGAAAATTGAAGAAGACGACCTCGTGTCCAACAGCCAGTGGTTCCTTTGAATTACGCGCGTTTTTTGAAGAACTAACTTTCGTTTGTTTTATTACGTTCATTATTTATTAAATATACAAAAAGGTTCAGTAGCTCAGTTGGCAGGCGTTGATGTGGTTGACTTCCAAGACCTGGGTTCGAGTCCCAGGTCTGTATAAATTCCAATATTATTTTTCCATATGAATTCTCATGCAGCGCTCAAGGCCAGGACACAGCGTACACCTTCATCATCCATCTACCCACGCGTCCATCAGAAGCAATCCAAGGGCTGAGATTAAAGAACACCATAAGCCCTAGTCAAAAGTCCCATACGTGGCCTGGAAAAGTCAGCGAATTTCCAGCTTATTGGGCCCAAACTCTTGGATCAAGACCTCCACTTTGGGGCCTGAACCCCCCCCTGGTTTGCTTTCTCTATATTTTTCTTGTTTTATTTTTAATTGTTATTTTATTTTCTTTATTTGTTTAAATTAATTATTATTTTTACAAAATATGAAAAAACATCATAAAAAAATCAGAAAAAGACAAAAATGTAATAAATATTTTTATTTTAATTATTTTCATAAATAAATTGTATAATTGAATTTAGTATAATTAGGGTTTTTGCAATTTTAATTCTTTTTAATAAATAAAAAAAAAAACATAGAATTAGGTAATTGATAATTTTTCCTTTTAATCTTTTTTTCCTTTTTTTACCATAATATTATTTACTTATTTCATTTTCATAATTAAATTGTACATAAAAGAATTTAGGTTTAATTTAGGTTAAAAACTTCAATATTTTCTTAATAACTTAAAAAATAATTAGAACTAGGTTTAACGTTCAATTTTAGTTTTAATTAATTTTTTTTCCATTAAATCTTAAAAAACATAAAAATACCAAAAAAAATATTCTCTTTTAATTTTTAATTTTAATTCCTCGTTAATTTTAATATTTTGCAAAAAAGGTCCAACGCCCTCGTTCCGATTTAATTAATTCGCATATTTATTTTATACCGCTTAAATAATTATGTATCTCTCCCAAAGCGTTGTAACATTTACTTTTCGCACTTTTATTTCCTTTGCTTTATTTATTTTCTGTCAAATCGGGTCCGGTTTAATTTTGGCGATGTGGACCCGCGCCATTTGTAATAGCGTAGATTTACTTTTTCCCGCAAATATTTTAATTGTTAAACAAAGCATGCAAGAATGAATGGCCTTAAATAAAATCAAGCGTAGATCACAATGAACATGACAAGACAAATATCAATGAAAACGACACACGAATCGCACACACCACCCCTAGGGTACGCCTCACTGTTGCCTTGCCCTTTGAAAGGTGATCGTCGAGTAGAGGATGTCTTAGTAAGTCCTCATGATCCGGGAACCTGGCATGAGGGTAGCTTCTAAGGTGTCTTCCCATTGCTCTGGTGATCACCATGTCCCTACAAACTCGAATTGACCCGAATACCTCCAACGGTGGTGCTACCTACCTCTCAATGGTGGGATGGCATTATTTTAAAGGACATTTACACAGACGAATTCCTTAGGGTAGGTAGGTTCTCAAGGATACTTGCTCTAATTTCAAACAAATAATACTTTTCACCAACACATTTTCAAAAGCTTTCAAAGCAAATTTTTCAAACACTCTGACGCACGAGTCGAACTGAAATTTTTCAAAGAAACTTTTTAAACCCACAGTTGAAAAGCAAACAAACCTTTTGAAAACACAAATGAGCAAGTATCTAAGAGCCCATGGATAACCATGGATAGAAAGGGTGCTAACACCTTCCCTTTCTATAATCTACCTCCCGAACCGAGAGCAATCTCTTTAAGGAATTTTTCTGTGCTTTTGTCCTTTCCATTTGGAGAAAATAAAAGACGGTGGCGACTCTTGCTTCCGCGACATTTCGCGAACCAGCGTTAAACAGTCAGTTCCAGATCCACCGATCACAGACTATAACTGGTCGTTCGAGTTCTTTATCTAAGAATTCATACCTAAGATCTTCAGGTAATGTTTTAAGTTCTATACTAGGTTTCTTATTAGTTGGGGCAGGATCGGGTGTTAAGGCTAAACATTCGCTTAGGTCAGCATCTAAGTGTTCTTGTTTCCAGTCCTCGTTCTTAAGGATAGTTGGTGTCTGAATTTTTAGCATCGCAGAATAGGTGTCCTCTTGGCATTCAAGTTCTTTGACACATTCATCAATAATATCTAGGAGACAACATGAGTCATCTATAGCAGGGGCTTTAAAGAATTGGGAAAGAATGAATCCTACTTTTTCTTCTCCTACCTCGAAGGTAAGTTTTCCTTTCTTAACGTCTATGATGGCTCCTGCAGTAGCTAAAAATGGTCTTCCTAGTATGATGGGAATGTTTGAATCTTCCTTGATGTCCATTATTATGAAGTCAGTCGGTATGTAAAATTGTCCTATTCGGACAGGAATGTTTTCTAGCATACCAACAGGAAATTTGACTGATCTGTCGGCTAGTTATAGGGACATCTTGGTAGGCCTCATGTCGCCTAATTTGAGCTTCTCGCAAATAGATAAGGGCATTAGAATGACACTGGCTCCTAAATTGCATAGAGCTTTGTCTATGACAGATTTTCCAATTACACATGGTATGGAGAAACTACCAGGATCTTTTAGCTTTGGAGGCATGTTATTTTGAATTATGGCGCTACATTCGGCAGTTAGCATAACGATTTCGTTTTCAATGATTTTTTTCTTATTAGACAATATTTCTTTTAGGAATTTAGCATATGACGACATTTGGGTTATAGCTTTTGTAAACAGAATAGTAACGTTTAATTGTTTCAGAAGTTCTACAAATTTCTTGAATTGTCCCTCGTTCTTGGATTTTGCAAGTCTTTGGGGGTATGGAATTGGTGGTTTATATGGTGGTGGAGGCACATAAGGTTTTTCTGAAGCCTCTCTGTTCTCATTCGCGTCTTCCTCTACATTTTCAGATTGATCTTTTGACTTCTCTATTTCTTTTTCAGGTTTTTGATACATGGTCGGGTTTTGGAGTCTAGGATCTACCGGTCCATCAAGGGCCGTCCCACTTCGTAATGTGATAGCATTTGCATGTCCTTTAGGATTGGGCTGTGGCTGTCCAGGAAATGTACCAGCAGATTTGGCAGAACTAACTTGGTGTTGTGCTACTTGGGAGATTTGGGTTTCTAACATTTTATTGTGAGTTTCTAGGGCATCTACCTTGCTTGCTAATAGCTTCAACTGTTCACCGGTGTGAACGTTTTGATTGAGGAATTCTTTGTTTTGTTGGGCTTGATTAGCGATAAAATTTTCCATTAGGATTTCAAGGTTAGATTTCTTAGGAATGTTAGGAACATTACCAGCGGGTTTTTGATACCCTGGAGGTACAGCAGGTGCTTGGCTAGGTGCATATAAAGCGTTATTGCTCTTGTACGAGAAGTTAGGATGGTTCTTCCAACCAGGATTATAGGTATTGGCATACAGATTACCTTGAGCGTAATTTACCTGATCAACTGATATTCCTGCTAAGATTTGACATTCCGTTCCAACATGACCAGGAAATCCACAAACTTCGCAGCTTGGGGTAACTGCAGCCTCGGTAGCTGCAGGAGGTAAGGCCAAGCTTTCTATATTTTGGGTAAGAGCATCTACCTTAGAATTTACTTTATCCAGGCTACTAATCTCGTACATCCCACCTTTGGGTTGAGTTTTCTCCACAGATGTTCTTTCTCCTCCCCACTGATAGTGGTTTTGAGCCATGTTTTCAATGAGTTGGTTAGCTTTGTCATAAGGCTTGTCCATTAGTGTACCACCTGCGGCGGCATCTATAGAGAGTCTTGTGTTGTACAAGAGTCCATTATAAAACGTGTGGATTATCAGCCATTTTTCTAATCCGTGATGTGGGCACATTCGCATCATATCTTTGTAGCGCTCCCATGCATCGAATAGCGATTCAGTGTCCTTCTGCCTAAATCCGTTGATTTGGGCTCTTAGTGCAGCGGTCTTGCTTGGGGGAAAGTATCGTGCTAAGAATACAATCTTCAGTCCTTCCCACGTAGTGACGGAATTTGATGGCAAGGATTGCAACCAAGCCCAAGCTCTATCTCTTAGTGAGAAAGGGAAAAGACGTAATCTTATCGCATCTTTACTAACACCGTTTGCTATAACTGTGTCGACAAATTGAACAAATTTTGTAAGATGTTCATTCGGATCCTCAGAGGGATCTCCAGAGAATTGGCGTTGTTGGATAGCTGATATCAATGACGGTTTCAACTCGAAATCGTTTCGGTTTATTGCTGGAGCAACAATGCTGTTGTGGGGTTCTTGTTGTGATGGAGCAGTGTACTCCTTCAGTGGACGGGTCCTTTGTTCTTCGGCCATGTCTAATTCTGGATTGGTTTCGGTTTCAGAGGAAGAATTAGAATCTGTTTCAGAATCAATCTTGATTTCGGGTTTGGGTAAAGGAATAGCGTGATTTAAACAGTAATCCCTGACTGCACATCTTACGAAAAGAATGCGTTCAGGTTCGTCCGTCGATTTGTCAAGTGGTTCGCCTTGATAGCGAGTCCTTGGCATACAAATCAAAAAAGGGTATCTGTTGCCTAGTCTAAACGCGCAACAGAAGAATCATGATTAATTGACTACCAGTCCCCGGCAACGGCGCCAAAAACTTGATCGGGACTTTATAAGTCTGTCGGGATACTAACTGCAAGTATACAGTTTAGTCGTTCTAGTTTTAAAAGATTATCGAACCCACAGAGACTGAGGATCAATCGCATACGATCTAATGCTACAGTTTGTTTAACTAAGCGATGAATATTCGACTTTTGGGGGAAACAGTTTGATTAAAAATAATAGTAATAGTTATACCGATATGTGATAATCGGACTTAGGGAATTCGGTGAATCGCTTGGTGTTGTACCCCAAAATTTTCCCTCCCACATTCTTCAAAGTTTTGCCAAGCATCACCTCAAATGGTTCAAAGTCTACTCAAGGGCTACTCAGTCAACCACTCTCCTAAGGCCAGTCAAATTAGGGTTTTGGTTCTTGCAAGGAAGTTGAGGTTTACAAGGGCTCAATCAAGTCCCATATGCTCATACACATTGTCAAGCACCTACATGTCAAGTTTCAAGGCTCACAAGGTCAAGTTGCACAGTCAAAAACCCTAATTGCTTCACAGTCAACTATAGGGGCAAAATGGTCATTTGGTAGTCAAAAGTCAAATTTTTGGTCAACATCTTATTTTTAAGCCACAATCATCATTTGGTCAAGTCTTGACCATTGATTTCACAAGAATGGCTCAAAAATCATCAAGGTGTCAAAAGTTTCTATTTTTGGACAGCTGAAAAGTCAACTGTAACTTGACCAAGGCATAACTTTTTCATGTTTCATCAGAAAAATCCCATCCAATGCTCATCTTGAAGGGGAATACATTTCCTACAACTCATCTTCACATTCCAAGTCCAAGAAATACTCTCACAAAAAGTTATCAATTTCAACATTATAGGTCATTTTCAAAAGTTAACAAAAAGGCACTTTAAGTCAAAGACCATAACTTGATATTGGTAAATCAAAATGACATGGGACCAAATACATTGGTTAGAGGACTTCAATACCTTTCCAAAATGTCCAAGAACATGTTCATAACTTCAAAATTGAGCAAGATATGCATTGGAGAAGTTGGGAAATATTTGTGAAATGGCCAAAATCATTTATCCTTGAAATTTCATTTTTGACAAAAGGGGCCCACTTTTTCCATTTGAATCAGCTTGACCATGCTTCCCACGTGTCCCACATTTTATTTCAAATTTTAAAATTAATTTTTTTCATTTTTATTTGATTTTATTGGATTTAATTCATTTTAAATCCTTTAAAATCAAATAAAAATCAAGAAGGTTAATTAAGGGGCATATTTGGTCTTGATTAGCTTTGAATCATCATTATACAACATCCCAAATTTGTTTCAAGGCCTAATCAAGCAAGAATTCAAAATTGGTACAAAGATGGAAAGTTTGTTAATGGAGGTTTATGGCAAAATCTTATGTATGAATGCAAGGCTTCAAGGCCCTTAATTCCAATTGAAATACATTACATAATGCATATGTAAGTGATCAAAAAAAGGGAACACAACCTAGAGAACTCTCTAAAACGAAAAAACAAAAAAATTCACAAAAAAAAACCTCATATTCTCTTATACAAAATCCTGTACGGAGGCCACTCGATGGAAACCCCCACTTTTCTTCTTGTTGCATTGTAAATTCACTTTTCACGTGCAATTTCCCATGAACCAACTTTAACAAAAATCTCATCAACCAAAACAGAAACCTTACACAAGCTCATGTTCATACCGTTGACACAAGCTCAAAACTGATGCAACCACAAATCATCATCCTCTTGACAACACCACAACAACATCATTGAGTCATGATAAAGCAACACAAAATTCTAACATTTTCAATTTCATTTATTCTATTTAATTTTCTTTTTGATTGTTTGAACTTTATCCATAAAATTCTTTGTGAAGATCAGGACTGGAATTTGGCTCTCTGAATCAGAAACAGGAGAACGAGAAGCGTCCAAATCGAAGTTCCGCCGCGCAACCGCTGACTCAACCGCCGCTTCCAGATCCGCTTCTGCCGCGACTTCGTGCTCCCTCCTAAATTGGGTCAACACCCCCATGGTTTGCATCACCTTTCATTTTTCCATTTTTCTTTTCTTCTTTTTATTTTAATTGTTTTTCTTTTGTTTTATTTAATTCACCAAAATTAATCTTAATAATAACACAAAACCAAAAAATCAGAAATCATTAAAAAATAAAAATATGTTTTATTTAATTTTTTTAATTCTTTAAATAGTTTTTGTAAATAAATTCCAATAAAACAATTAGTTTAAATTTAGGTTTTTAACTTTAATGTCTTTTTCTAAAATAATTATAAAAAAAACATAAAAATTAGGTTATTAGTATCTTTATTCTTTTCTCAATAAATAACTTTTTCTCCTTATTATTATTATTAATTAATTTTGTAAATAAAT
Source organism: Vicia faba (assembly GCA_948472305.1). Classification (NCBI taxonomy): domain Eukaryota; kingdom Viridiplantae; phylum Streptophyta; class Magnoliopsida; order Fabales; family Fabaceae; genus Vicia; species Vicia faba. Next base: position 1,557,199,068 of record OX451738.1, on the reverse strand, counting down.
ATGGCATTTAATTAATTAGGATAAATTAGGTTAAAACTTAAACATTTTTTTAATTAAAAACAAATTTAGAACTAGGCTTTTATTTTAATTTCTAATTTCAATTAATTCTCTTTAATTTCATAAATACAAAAACATAAAAAAAAAGTCTTTTCCTTTATTTAGTTTAATAATTTCAATTCAATTTCCTTAAAGGGTCCAACGCCCTCGCATTCGATTATATTTTCTTTTCGCGCGTTTTTATTTTATTTTATGAATGTAATGTAATTGCCCCAAAGCTTTTTAATAGATAATTAGGATATTTATTCTTCCGCATTTTTATTTATTTCAAATCGGGTCTTGGTTTAATTTGGCGATGTAGACCCGCGCCTTTGTAATAGCGTAGGACCTTTATCTTTTCCGCACTTTAAAATTCCCGCACCTTTTAATTGCTAATAATCACATGAAAGAATGAATGCCCAAATAAAATCAAAGCGTAGCTCACCCAATGCATGACAAGATAAATAATAACTGAAAATGACACACAATCCACACACCACTCTTAGGGTACGCCTCACTGTTGCCTTGCCCCTCGAAACATGGTCGTCGAGTACAGGACGTCTTAGTAAGTCCTTATGTCCATGAACATGGCATAAGGGTAGCTTCTAAGGTGTCCTACTGTTGCTCTGGTGATCACACTGTTGCCTTGCCCCTCGAAACGTTGTCGTCGAGTACAGGACGTCTTAGTAAGTCCTTATGTCCATGAACATGGCATAAGGGTAGCTTCTAAGGTGTCCTACTGTTGCTCTGGTGATCACACTGTTGCCTTGCCCCTCGAAACGTGGTCGTCGAGTACAGGACGTCTTAGTGAGTCCTTATGTTCCATTGATCTAGTTGCCTCGAAACAGTTGCCTCGAAACAAGTTGCCTCGAAACGGTTGCCTCGGAATAAAAAGATCAATGGCATAAGGGTAGCTTCTAAGGTATCTTACTATTGCTCGGTGACCACACTGTCCCTAACCCTCTAATTGACCCGAACACCTCCAACGGTGGTGCTACCTACCTCTCAATGGTGGGATGGCACTACCTTAAGGACATTTACACAGACTAATTCCTTAGGGTAGGTAGATGACTCGTAGATGCTTGCTCTAATTCAAAACAAATCAAAAACCTCTTTTCACACCGACACTTTGCAAAAAGCTTTCAAAAACAACTTTTCAAACACTCTTGAGGACTGATACAAGAGTCGATCTGAAACTTTCAAAGAAACTTTTTCAAACCCACTCACCTTGAAAAGCAAAAAAACATTTTGAAAACACAAGTGAGCAAGTATCTAAGAGCCCATGGATAACCATGGATAGAAAGGGTGCTAACACCTTCCCTTTCTATAAATCTACCTCCCGAACCGAGAACTAATCTCAATAAGGAATTTTTCTGTGCTTTTGTCCTTTCCATTTGGAGAAAATAAAAGACGGTGGCGACTCTTGCTTACCGCGACATTTCGCGAACCAGCGTTAAACAGTCAGTTCCGGATCCACCGATCACAGAACTGGCGACTCTGCTGGGGATCTTTTAAAGTGAGGTGTACCTTAGGACTAAGATCACTGTGTTTTCAATTGCTTTGACTTGTTTGCTTTAAATTGTGGGACTGTCTTGGGAGTTCTATAGATCCTAACCCGGATCTGGGGATACCTTCTTAGAAAGTAGCAACAAGGCTGTGAGGGAACTGTGCGGGGTATACCGACATGGTTGAAACAGTCTGCTACGTTGATGTGGCACTTTGGTGTGTACCGGTAACCCTTGAGTTCAGTCAAGGAGAGTACGGGGCCTCCGCGTAGTGTCATTAAGCATCAACCGACCTTAGGAACCTTAATTGAACTATCTTGGCCTCTTTAGGGTAGTGAGATAACTGACTTTGGTGCAGTCCGAGGTTGGTTGATACTCGATACTACACCCAATTGAGGGTTGCTTTCCTGGAATATTTCGGTCGCCAGTTCAGTGGCTAAATCGAAACGATGAACAATGAAAGCAATCCAGTGATATTGGGACCCTTAGAATCCGGTTACTTCTAATAGGACAGGTTGAGCCCACCAACTTCAATAGGGTAATACCCAGACCCCATGTTGGCCTAAACTTTAAGGGCTTCTCTTGTGTGACTTGTGTGCCTTCCAACTTGACTACTTGTTATCTGACACTTGAGTTTTCTTGCAGGTTTGGTTTATAGTCCCTAATTGAGACTCATAACAGGGTTTATTGAGTTTTCTTGCAGGTCTTGTTTATAATCCCTAATTGGGACTCATAACAGGGTTACTAAGTTTCTTGCAGGTTTTGTTTATAGTCCCTAATTGAGACTCATAACAGGGTTACTAAGTTTCCTGCAGGTTTTGTTTATAGTCCCTAATTGAGACTCATAACAGGGTTTACTGAAATTTCTTGCAGGTTTTGTTTATAGTCCCTAATTGAGACTCATAACAGGGTTTACTGAGTTTTCTTGCAGGTTTTGTTTATAGTCCTTAATTGGGACTCATAACAGGGTTACTGAGTTTCTTGCAGGTTTTGTTTACAGTCCTTAATTGGGACTCATAACAGGGTTTACCTACGTTACCCCATGCATAGCATAACATCATACCATTGCATACATCCTGCATAAGGACTAATCCGTTTCAAGGACCTCAAGGGCTTGTGACGCAGGTCATGATGAATCAACTATCCCAGCAAGGGGCAAAGAGGACTTATTTTCCTCTAGACAAGGTTGTCAGGGGCTATGACCCACTTGATATGGTGAGCTTTTACACTTGAGGAAAGTTCCCCGAGCCAAAGTTGTCAGGGGCTATGACCCACTTGATATGGTGAGCTTTGACACTTGAGGAAAGTTCCCCGAGCCAAAGTTGTCAGGGGCTATGACCCACTGGATATGGTGAGCTTTTGACCCTTGAAGAAGGACTCTCAACAACATGAAGTGCCTTCAATCAAGCCACCAGTTACCAGATTCTAATAATTTTTCTTGTTTACCCCGCGAGGTCCTTGAAAACATTGCATGCATATATAGACATCATTGCATTACAGGTACCTTTCTTTACAGGTCACTTACCATCTACGCTGTTTATTTCAGCAATGGCTTCCCAACAAGATAACCAGGGTCTTCATGCTCAAGAGACTCAGTTCAAGGAGATCTTCCTAAGCCTATCCAAGGGGCAGGAAGAGTTAAGGACACTCCTCATGGGGACTTTAGCCAGGAACAGTGCTGAAGATGACAAGGACGGACAGCTGAAACGTCTACAAGCTGAAGTAGATACATTGAAAACCCAGATGCTGGGGCAAAGGGCTCTCATCCAAGGTCTAACTCAGGAGCAAGAAGAGTTGAGGACCATAATCAGTCAGCTCCACCAAGAGAGACACCATATGAAGCAACCTGCCCAAGTCAGAGACCAGGTCTTTGATCAGTTTCCAAGAGGACAAGAACCTGACATGGTGAAGAATAGAACTCTCAAAATTGCTACTACCTCACATGTCCAACTACAACCTCGCCCAGAGCAACAGGTTGATCTGAGTAGGCCAAGCAGGTCCAAGAGGCAGTTCACCCAGATCAACATGCCTTTGTTTCAAGCTCTGCAACATATGCTGAGGTTGAATCTGATTACATTAAGGGCTCCTCCCCGGAACCCCAACATCTCTGCTCCTAACTATCATCCCAACAAAAGGTGTGCATATCACTCTGATAGTCCTGGACACGACACTGCCGATTGCTGGGCTCTGAAGAACAAGGTCCAGGATCTGATTAATGAAGGAGTAGTGGATTTCACCCAAGTGGGTCAAGCTGAGGTCTTCTGCCATCCCTACAAGATGCATCAGTTGAAGTAACAGGTCTTGAGACTAGAAGACTTTTGTTCATTAGAATTTTTCAAGTTGTAATTTTCTTTTGATTGTTCAAACATTTATTCATGTTAAACGTTGTTATTTCATTAATGCATCGCATATGTCTGTTTTGAAGCAATATATTCGTATTCACTATATGCAAATTATTTTCATATTTTTTTCTGATGATCAACACTCGATTAATAATTCTAAGCCTCTTGAGGGAGGATGACGAAAACGATATCATGACATTTACAGTATGCTTTTGAACAGACCCCGCTGATGAGGTACAGGCATTGTTTCAATCCCTAAACACTGGAGTTATAAGGAAGATAATCCCTCGTCAACCCCTCTGAGCCAAAGAAGTAGGAGTTTTTCTTTTCGAAATTTAAAACCCTTAATCATAACCTGGGGCAGGGTAGTCTCTCAGTTGATCCAAGTGCATAACAAATGGCACCAAAGAGGTCCTTACAAAAAAAGAAGACAGTGATGATTCCGAATAATCATAAGGATAGGCAGTCGTTATACCTCAAAAATAAAAACCCAATAAGTCAAAACCTATGAAGGAGACTTACAAAACTGGGGAATCCCACTGACTGTAATTCCAAAAAGAAACAGTTCAGGCAAAAATAGGGATAATAAAATCAAAAAAGAGGTCGCACAAACCCTCAATAAAAACACAAAAAATGACTGCCTATTCAGAATAAATCATCAATATCTGAACCATCATTGGAACATCAGGACAAAGACTCAAACAAGGTCTAACGCACGATCAACTAAGCTTAGGTTTGAAGAACATCATGAAGAGCGGGTGGGTACAAATAATTTGAGCCTTTATCCTTTGTTTCTTAAACCATGAACCAGGCCACGTTATAACCCTTAAAAGTCCTAGCTGAAGCATGGGTTAGTTCGAAAGCATACTGTTAGAAAAGGTATCCTGACTCCTTAAGGCCTACGGTAAATACGGAGTTGACATCACGTTTTACAAGCATTCACTTGTTTTATGAAAAAAGAATGCATTTTCAAAAACTTCAAGACAGACATAAGCTTTGCATTCTTGATATAATACTGTTTGCGTATGACTATTTGTTCGAACAGCAGAGAAATTCGCACGATGAATACCTAGTGAACAAAAGCACTTCCAATCAAAGGGCAGACGTGATTATTGTCCATCATCTAGGGCAATTAAATCAAGATTCAGAGAATCTCTCAAAGGCCGAACAGCCTGGGGCAAATCTCCGCCTGAGTCACTTGGTGCATTCCAACAACGAATCTTGTCTGATCAAACATCTTCTGGTGGCATGACAAAACACTTCTAACAGGGGCACCTCCCTACATCCTGAGAGCATGGACATAGTCGGAAAAAAATACTACGCGTAATCAAAGACCCGCTAGGTTGACACACCTAGGCAAAAATAAGGGCTTCCTGGCGAACCAAAAGGGTTCGGGAAAAAATAAGGGATGAAAAGAAAAAATCTGTACACCCGGCAAGTCGAAAACCTGAAAAGGCAGCTTGGGTAGAAATGGGTATCCCGGTGGACTGAAAACCCGAAAGGGCGGTCCAGGCAAAAATTAGGGATTTAAGCGTACGACTATGCCCTGGCATCTCGTCACCTGTCTACCAGAAGATTTGTCAACTACCCCCACATGTGCCTTCTCCCACTAAAACAGGGGCAATAATGAGTCGTCTAAGCGATCTAATTGCTATGTCCACCAAGGTACCAAGGTAGGTTCAGCTGAAGAACAACCAAGATGCCTTAATTCCCCAGAGAGTGAGCCAGCAAGTCAACATACTCTCCCCAAGCAGAATTAGCCTACTCAGTCAGCCTTATGGACGTTGGATTCTCCCCAGCGGATCTCAACATTCCTCAGCAGAGTCTACAAACACCCTCAACAAGCATCCCCGGCAGTCTTGATCTAAGATTGTTCCTCGGCAGAATCTAGACATCCAGCGGAGCCCTTCCCAGTACAGTCCAAAGTCTCCCCAGGAGAGTTAAATCATCTCCCCAGTAGGAAGCTTATCCCCAGTAGATTCTGGAAGCTTATCCTTTGCAGAGCATATCTCTCCCCGTCTTTATTCAGAAGGTTATTCCTCGCCAGAGCTTATAACTGGGTTATCCTCAGCTAATTGCCACGGAAAGATCGTCCTCGGCGAAGTATTCCTATCCCCAGCGGAATTCCTCAAACCTCCCAAATGTAACTCAACAATGGTATCCCCAACGGAGTTCTCATACAACATCTCAGCAAAGTACCTCTCTTCCCACAGAGTATTTTCCCCTGCAAGATCGCTAGAGTAATTTTCCCCGCAGAGTAATCTATTCGCCAAGTTTATTCCCCAGCGGAGTTATCTTCTCCTACCGGTATTCTTGCAACATCAGCCCAGGATAAGCTCCCGGCATTCGTCAAGGATTTATTTTCCTAGACAAAAATACATTCGCAAACATCACATTTTCATACATGATATAAACATCACATTCTACAATCCCATTGGTTATAAACGTCATGACACCGCGCATTCCATGTACCATGACATTGCATACAACTAATGTTTTGCCTTTTTTCAGGAAAGGTCAATACAAAGATGATTACTATCAACTATCGCAATCCCAGATTCGATTCCTGTATCTAGCCAGGGCATGTCTGTGAGCGATTGATTGTGGATTCGATACCTGCATCCGGCCAGGGCATGTCTACGTTAAAAAGATTAAAGAGATAGCTTGGAAATGCTCCAGATATGGATGCTTGTTCTTTTGCTTATTCAAAATTCCTTTCTAGATATGGTTCAGATGTGACCCAGGCATGGCGACGTTCTGATACTTATTCCAGATTTCTTCTCAGATATAACTTAGAGATGCTCCTGGCACGGAGGCTGTTCTGTTGTTTATTCAGAGATCGCCTTTCTAGATATGGTTCAGATGTGACCCAGGCATGGCGACGTTCTGATACTTATTCCAGATTTCTTCTCAGATATAACTTAGAGATGCTCCGGGCACGGAGGCTGTTCTGTTGTTTATTCAGAGATCACCTTTCTAGATATGGTTCAGATGTGACCCAGGCATGGCGACGTTCTGATACTTATTCCAGATTTCTTCTCAGATATAACTTAGAGATGCTTCGGGCACGGAGGCTGTTCTGTTGTTTATTCAGAGATCACCTTTCTAGATATGGTTCAGATGTGACCCAGGCATGGCGACGTTCTGATACTTATTCCAGATTTCTTCTCAGATATAACTTAGAGATGCTCCTGGCACGGAGGCTGTTCTGTTGTTTATTCAGAGATCGCCTTTCTAGATATGGTTCAGATGTGACCCAGGCATGGCGACGTTCTGATACTTATTCCAGATTTCTTCTCAGATATAACTTAGAGATGCTCCGGGCACGGAGGCTGTTCTGTTGTTTATTCAGAGATCACCTTTCTAGATATGGTTCAGATGTGACCCAGGCATGGCGACGTTCTGATACTTATTCCAGATTTCTTCTCAGATATAACTTAGAGATGCTCCGGGCACGGAGGCTGTTCTGTTGTTTATTCAGAGATCACCTTTCTAGATATGGTTCAAATGTGACCCAGGCATGGCGACGTTCTGATACTTATTCCAGATTTCTTCTCAGATATAACTTAGAGATGCTCCTGGAACGGAGGCTGTTCTGTTGTTTATTCAGAGATCACCTTTCTAGATATGGTTCAGATGTGACCCAGGCATGGCGATGTTCTGATACTTATTCCATATTTCTTCTCAGATATAACTTAGAGATGCTCCGGGAACGGAGGCTGTTCTGTTGTTTATTCAGAGATCACCTTTCTAGATATGGTTCAGATGTGACCCAGGCATGGCGATGTTCTGATACTTATTCCAGATTTCTTCTTAGATATAACTTAGAGATGCTCCGGGCACTGAGGCTGTTCTGTTGTTTATTCAGAGATCACCTTTCTAGATATGGTTCAGATGTGACCCAGGCATGGCGACGTTCTGATACTTATTCCAGATTTCTTCTCAGATATAACTTAGAGATGCTCCGGGCACGGAGGCTATTCTGTTGTTTATTCAGAGATCACCTTTCTAGATATGGTTCAGGTGTGACCCAGGCATGGCGACGTTCTGATACTTATTCCAGATTTCCTCTCAGAGATAGCTTGGAAATGCTCCAGATATGGATGCTGTTCTTTTGCTTATTCAAGACTCCTTCTAGAGATAGTTCAGATGTGACCCAGGCATGGCAACGTTCTGATACTCATTCCGGATTTCCTTTCAGAGATAGCTTGGAAGTGCTCCAGATATGGATGCTGTTCGTTTTCTTATTCAAGACTCCTTCTAGATATAGTTCAGATGTGACCCAGGCATGGCGACATTCTGATACTCATTCCATATTTCCTTTCAGAAATAGCTTGGAAATGCTCCAGATATGGATGCTGTTCTTTTGCTTATTCAATACTCCTTCTAGAGATAGTTCAGATGTGACCCAGGCATGGCGACGTTCTGATACTCATTCCGGATTTCCTTTCAGAGATAACTTGGAAGTGCTCCAGATATGGATGCTGTTCTTTTGCTTATTCAAGACTCCTTCTAGATATAGTTCAGATGTGACCCAGGCATGGCGACATTCTGATACTCATTCCAGATTTCCTTTCAGAAATAGCTTGGAAATGCTCCAGATATGGATGTTGTTCTTTTGCTTATTCAAGACTCCTTCTAGAGATAGTTCAGATGTGACCCAGGCATGGCGACGTTTTGATACTCATTCCGGATTTCCTTTCAGAGATAGCTTGGAAGTGCTCCAGATATGGATGCTGTTCTTTTGCTTATTCAAGACTCCTTCTAGATATAGTTCAGATGTGACCCAGGCATGGCGACATTCTGATACTCATTCCAGATTTCCTTTCAGAAATAGCTTGGAAATGCTCCAGATATGGATGCTGTTCTTTTGCTTATTCAAGACTCCTTCTAGAGATAGTTCAGATGTGACCCAGGCATGGCGACGTTCTGATACTCATTCCGGATTTCCTTTCAGAGATAGCTTGGAAGTGCTCCAGATATGGATGCTGTTCTTTTGCTTATTCAAGACCCCTTCTAGAGATAATTCAGATGTGACCCAGGCATGGCGACGTTCTGATACTTATTTAAATTTCCTTTCAGATATAGCCTAGAGATGCTCCAGATCCGGACACTATTCTATTGCTTATTCAGATTCAAACTTCTAAAGACAACTTAGAGATGCTCCATCCCGGATGTTATTCTATTGTTCAGTCCAGATACGATCCAGATTCGGATGACATTCTGTTACTCATGCAGCATGGATATACCCCAGACACGGCGGTCATTCTACCATTTATTCAGACGTTAGCAATCAGACACAGACTAGATATGCTCCAGACACGAAAGCTATTCTATTTCTTATTCAGATTCACCTATCCACCATCTTTCCAAATGGCATCTATAAGCCCATTCCCGACAAGGTTCTGTCACACTTCTAGATGGCATCTTTAAGCCTATCCTCCTATCCACCATCTATCCAAATGGCATCTGTAAGCCCATTCTCGCTATCACACTGCTGATACTCTACTACGTGAGTGCAAATTTCTGGGCACTCTAGTGTTCAATCATCTTCCACCCTCGGATCACGAAAGGCACACAAGCCAATCTACATCCTCGGGTCTAAGAAGATTGAACAGGGGCAACTGTTGTACCCCAAAATTTTCCCTCCCACATTCTTCAAAGTTTTGCCAAGCATCACCTCAAATGGTTCAAAGTCTACTCAAGGGCTACTCAGTCAACCACTCTCCTAAGGCCAGTCAAATTAGGGTTTTGGTTCTTGCAAGGAAGTTGAGGTTTACAAGGGCTCAATCAAGTCCCATATGCTCATACACATTGTCAAGCACCTACATGTCAAGTTTCAAGGCTCACAAGGTCAAGTTGCACAGTCAAAAACCCTAATTGCTTCACAGTCAACTATAGGGGCAAAATGGTCATTTGGTAGTCAAAAGTCAAATTTTTGGTCAACATCTTATTTTGAAGCCACAATCATCATTTGGTCAAGTATTGACCATTGATTTCACAAGAATGGCTCAAAAATCATCAAGGTGTCAAAAGTTTCTATTTTTGGACAGTTGAAAAGTCAACTGTAACTTGACCAAGGCATAACTTTTTCATGGTTCATCAGAAAAATCCCATCCAATGCTCATCTTGAAGGGGAAGACATTTCCTACAACTCATCTTCACATTCCAAGTCCAAGAAATGCTCTCACAAAAAGTTATCAATTTCAACATTATAGGTCATTTTCAAAAGTTAACAAAAAGGCACTTTAAGTCAAAGACCATAACTTGATATTGGTAAATCAAAATGACATGGGACCAAAGACATTGGTTAGAGGACTTCAATACCTTTCCAAAATGTCCAAGGACATGTTCATAACTTCAAAATTGAGCAAGATATGCATTGGATAAGTTGGGAAATATTTGTGAAATGGCCAAAATCATTTATCCTTGAAATTTCATTTTTGACAAAAGGGGCCCACTTTTTCCATTTGAATCAGCTTGACCATGCTTCCCACGTGTCCCACATTTTATTTCAAATTTTAAAATTAATTTTTTCATTTTTATTTGATTTTATTGGATTTAATTCATTTTAAATCCTTTAAAATCAAATAAAAATCAAGAAGGTTAATTAAGGGGCATATTTGGTCTTGATTAGCTTTGAATCATCATTATACAACATCCCAAATTTGTTTCAAGGCCTAATCAAGCAAGAATTCAAAATTGGTACAAAGATGGAAAGTTTGTTAATGGAGGTTTATGGCAAAATCTTATGTATGAATGCAAGGCTTCAAGGCCCTTAATTCCAATTGAAATACATTACATAATGCATATGTAAGTGATCAAAAAAAGGGAACACAACCTAGAGAACTCTCTAAAACGAAAAAACAAAAAAATTCACAAAAAAAACCTCATATTCTCTTATACAAAATCCTGTACGGAGGCCACTCGATGGAAACCCCCACTTTTCTTCTTGTTGCACTGTAAATTCACTTTTCACGTGCAATTTCCCATGAACCAACTTTAACAAAAATCTCATCAACCAAAACAGAAACCTTACACAAGCTCATGTTCATACCGTTGACACAAGCTCAAAACTGATGCAACCACAAATCATCATCCTCTTGACAACACCACAACAACATCATTGAGTCATGATAAAGCAACACAAAATTCTAACATTTTCAATTTCATTTATTCTATTTAATTTTCTTTTTGATTGTTTGAACTTTATCCATAAAATTCTTTGTGAAGATCAGGACTGGAATTTGGCTCTCTGAATCAGAAACAGAAGAACGAGAAGCGTCCAAATCGAAGTTCCGCCGCGCAACCGCTGACTCAACCGCCGCTTCCAGATCCGCTTCTGCCGCGACTTCGTGCTCCCTCCTAAATTGGGTCAACACCCCATGGTTTGCATCACCTTTCATTTTTCCATTTTTCTTTTCTTCTTTTTATTTTAATTGTTTTTCTTTTGTTTTATTTAATTCACCAAAATTAATCTTAATAATAACACAAAACCAAAAAATCAGAAATCATTAAAAAATAAAAATATGTTTTATTTAATTTTTTTAATTCTTTAAATAGTTTTTGTAAATAAATTCCAATAAAACAATTAGTTTAAATTTAGGTTTTTAACTTTAATGTCTTTTTCTAAAATAATTATAAAAAAAACATAAAAATTAGGTTATTAGTATCTTTATTCTTTTCTCAATAAATAACTTTTTCTCCTTATTATTATTATTAATTAATTTTGTAAATAAATATGGCATTTAATTAATTAGGATAAATTAGGTTAAAACTTAAACATTTTTTTAATTAAAAACAAATTTAGAACTAGGCTTTTATTTTAATTTCTAATTTCAATTAATTCTCTTTAATTTCATAAATACAAAAACATAAAAAAAAAGTCTTTTCCTTTATTTAGTTTAATAATTTCAATTCAATTTCCTTAAAGGGTCCAACGCCCTCGCATTCGATTATATTTTCTTTTCGCGCGTTTATTTTTTTTTTTATGAATGTAATGTAATTGCCCCAAGCTTTGTAATAGATAATTAGGATATTTATTCTTCCGCATTTTTATTTATTTCAAATCGGGTCTTGGTTTAATTTGGCGATGTAGACCCGCGCCTTTGTAATAGCGTAGGACCTTTATCTTTTCCGCACTTTAAAATTCCCGCACCTTTTAATTGCTAATAATCACATGAAAGAATGAATGCCCAAATAAAATCAAAGCGTAGCTCACCCAATGCATGACAAGATAAATAATAACTGAAAATGACACACAATCCACACACCACTCTTAGGGTACGCCTCACTGTTGCCTTGCCCCTCGAAACATGGTCGTCGAGTACAGGATGTCTTAGTAAGTCCTTATGTCCATGAACATGGCATAAGGGTAGCTTCTAAGGTGTCCTACTGTTGCTCTGGTGATCACACTATTGCCTTGCCCCTCGAAACGTGGTCGTCGAGTACAGGACGTCTTAGTAAGTCCTTATGTCCATGAACATGGCATAAGGGTAGCTTCTAAGGTGTCCTACTGTTGCTCTGGTGATCACACTGTTGCCTTGCCCCTCGAAACGTGGTCGTCGAGTACAGGACGTCTTAGTGAGTCCTTATGTTCCATTGATCTAGTTGCCTCGAAACAGTTGCCTCGAAACAAGTTGCCTCGAAACGGTTGCCTCGGAATAAAAAGATCAATGGCATAAGGGTAGCTTCTAAGGTATCTTACTATTGCTCGGTGACCACACTGTCCCTAACCCTCTAATTGACCCGAACACCTCCAACGGTGGTGCTACCTACCTCTCAATGGTGGGATGGCACTACCTTAAGGACATTTACACAGACTAATTCCTTAGGGTAGGTAGATGACTCGTAGATGCTTGCTCTAATTCAAAACAAATCAAAAACCTCTTTTCACACCGACACTTTGCAAAAAGCTTTCAAAAACAACTTTTCAAACACTCTTGAGGACTGATACAAGAGTCGATCTGAAACTTTCAAAGAAACTTTTTCAAACCCACTCACCTTGAAAAGCAAACAAACATTTTGAAAACACAAGTGAGCAAGTATCTAAGAGCCCATGGATAACCATGGATAGAAAGGGTGCTAACACCTTCCCTTTCTATAAATCTACCTCCCGAACCGAGAACTAATCTCAATAAGGAATTTTTCTGTGCTTTTGTCCTTTCCATTTGGAGAAAATAAAAGACAGTAGCGACTCTTGCTTACCGCGACATTTCGCGAACCAGCGTTAAACAGTCAGTTCCGGATCCACCGATCACAGAACTGGCGACTCTGCTGGGGATCTTTTAAAGTGAGGTGTACCTTAGGACTAAGATCACTGTGTTTTCAATTGCTTTGACTTGTTTGCTTTAAATTGTGGGACTGTCTTGGGAGTTCTATAGATCCTAACCCGGATCTGGGGATACCTTCTTAGAAAGTAGCAACAAGGCTGTGAGGGAACTGTGCGGGGTATACCGACATGGTTGAAACAGTCTGCTACGTTGATGTGGCACTTTGGTGTGTACCGGTAACCCTTGAGTTCAGTCAAGGAGAGTACGGGGCCTCCGCGTAGTGTCATTAAGCATCAACCGACCTTAGGAACCTTAATTGAACTATCTTGGCCTCTTTAGGGTAGTGAGATAACTGACTTTGGTGCAGTCCGAGGTTGGTTGATACTCGATACTACACCCAATTGAGGGTTGCTTTCCTGGAATATTTCGGTCGCCAGTTCAGTGGCTAAATCGAAACGATGAACAATGAAAGCAATCCAGTGATATTGGGACCCTTAGAATCCGGTTACTTCTAATAGGACAGGTTGAGCCCACCAACTTCAATAGGGTAATACCCAGACCCCATGTTGGCCTAAACTTTAAGGGCTTCTCTTGTGTGACTTGTGTGCCTTCCAACTTGACTACTTGTTATCTGACACTTGAGTTTTCTTGCAGGTTTGGTTTATAGTCCCTAATTGAGACTCATAACAGGGTTTATTGAGTTTTCTTGCAGGTCTTGTTTATAATCCCTAATTGGGACTCATAACAGGGTTACTAAGTTTCTTGCAGGTTTTGTTTATAGTCCCTAATTGAGACTCATAACAGGGTTACTAAGTTTCCTGCAGGTTTTGTTTATAGTCCCTAATTGAGACTCATAACAGGGTTTACTGAAATTTCTTGCAGGTTTTGTTTATAGTCCCTAATTGAGACTCATAACAGGGTTTACTGAGTTTTCTTGCAGGTTTTGTTTATAGTCCTTAATTGGGACTCATAACAGGGTTACTGAGTTTCTTGCAGGTTTTGTTTACAGTCCTTAATTGGGACTCATAACAGGGTTTACCTACGTTACCCCATGCATAGCATAACATCATACCATTGCATACATCCTGCATAAGGACTAATCCGTTTCAAGGACCTCAAGGGCTTGTGACGCAGGTCATGATGAATCAACTATCCCAGCAAGGGGCAAAGAGGACTTATTTTCCTCTAGACAAGGTTGTCAGGGGCTATGACCCACTTGATATGGTGAGCTTTTACACTTGAGGAAAGTTCCCCGAGCCAAAGTTGTCAGGGGCTATGACCCACTTGATATGGTGAGCTTTGACACTTGAGGAAAGTTCCCCGAGCCAAAGTTGTCAGGGGCTATGACCCACTGGATATGGTGAGCTTTTGACCCTTGAAGAAGGACTCTCAACAACATGAAGTGCCTTCAATCAAGCCACCAGTTACCAGATTCTAATAATTTTTCTTGTTTACCCCGCGAGGTCCTTGAAAACATTGCATGCATATATAGACATCATTGCATTACAGGTACCTTTCTTTACAGGTCACTTACCATCTACGCTGTTTATTTCAGTAATGGCTTCCCAACAAGATAACCAGGGTCTTCATGCTCAAGAGACTCAGTTCAAGGAGATCTTCCTAAGCCTATCCAAGGGGCAGGAAGAGTTAAGGACACTCCTCATGGGGACTTTAGCCAGGAACAGTGCTGAAGATGACAAGGACGGACAGCTGAAACGTCTACAAGCTGAAGTAGATACATTGAAAACCCAGATGCTGGGGCAAAGGGCTCTCATCCAAGGTCTAGCTCAGGAGCAAGAAGAGTTGAGGACCATAATCAGTCAGCTCCACCAAGAGAGACACCATATGAAGCAACCTGCCCAAGTCAGAGACCAGGTCTTTGATCAGTTTCCAAGAGGACAAGAACCTGACATGGTGAAGAATAGAACTCTCCAAATTGCTACTACCTCACAGGTCCAACTACAACCTCGCCCAGAGCAACAGGTTGATCTGAGTAGGCCAAGCAGGTCCAAGAGGCAGTTCACCCAGATCAACATGCCTTTGTTTCAAGCTCTGCAACACATGCTGAGGTTGAATCTGATTACATTAAGGGCTCCTCCCCGGAACCCCAACATCTCTGCTCCTAACTATCATCCCAACAAAAGGTGTGCATATCACTCTGATAGTCCTGGACACGACACTGCCGACTGCTGGGCTCTGAAGAACAAGGTCCAGGATCTGATTAATGAAGGAGTAGTGGATTTCACCCAAGTGGGTCAAGCTGAGGTCTTCTGCCATCCCTACAAGATGCATCAGTTGAAGTAACAGGTCTTGAGACTAGAAGACTTTTGTTCATTAGAATTTTTCAAGTTGTAATTTTCTTTTGATTGTTCAAACATTTATTCATGTTAAACGTTGTTATTTCATTAATGCATCGCATATGTCTGTTTTGAAGCAATATATTCGTATTCACTATATGCAAATTATTTTCATATTTTTTTCTGATGATCAACGCTCGATTAATAATTCTAAGCCTCTTGAGGGAGGATGACGAAAACGATATCATGACATTTACAGTATGCTTTTGAACAGACCCCGCTGATGAGGTACAGGAATTGTTTCAATCCCTAAACACTGGAGTTATAAGGAAGATAATCCCTCGTCAACCCCTCTGAGCCAAAGAAGTAGGAGTTTTTCTTTTCGAAATTTAAAACCCTTAATCATAACCTGGGGCAGGGTAGTCTCTCAGTTGATCCAAGTGCATAACAAATGGCACCAAAGAGGTCCTTACAAAAAAAGAAGACAGTGATGATTCCGAATAATCATAAGGATAGGCAGTCGTTATACCTCAAAAATAAAAACCCAATAAGTCAAAACCTATGAAGGAGACTTACAAAACTGGGGAATCCCACTGACTGTAATTCCAAAAAGAAACAGTTCAGGCAAAAATAGGGATAATAAAATCAAAAAAGAGGTCGCACAAACCCTCAATAAAAACACAAAAAATGACTGCCTATTCAGAATAAATCATCAATATCTGAACCATCATTGGAACATCAGGACAAAGACTCAAACAAGGTCTAACGCACGATCAACTAAGCTTAGGTTTGAAGAACATCATGAAGAGCGGGTGGGTACAAATAATTTGAGCCTTTATCCTTTGTTTCTTAAACCATGAACCAGGCCACGTTATAACCCTTAAAAGTCCTAGCTGAAGCATGGGTTAGTTCGAAAGCATACTGTTAGAAAAGGTATCCTGACTCCTTAAGGCCTACGGTAAATACGGAGTTGACATCACGTTTTACAAGCATTCACTTGTTTTATGAAAAAAGAATGCATTTTCAAAAACTTCAAGACAGAAATAAGCTTTGCATTCTTGATATAATACTGTTTGCGTATGACTATTTGTTCGAACAGCAGAGAAATTCGCACGATGAATACCTAGTGAACAAAAGCACTTCCAATCAAAGGGCAGACGTGATTATTGTCCATCATCTAGGGCAATTAAATCAAGATTCAGAGAATCTCTCAAAGGCCGAACAGCCTGGGGCAAATCTCCGCCTGAGTCACTTGGTGCATTCCAACAACGAATCTTGTCTGATCAAACATCTTCTGGTGGCATGACAAAACACTTCTAACAGTGGCACCTCCCTACATCCTGAGAGCATGGACATAGTCGGAAAAAAATACTACGCGTAATCAAAGACCCGCTAGGTTGACACACCTAGGCAAAAATAAGGGCTTCCTGGCGAACCAAAAGGGTTCGGGAAAAAATAAGGGATGAAAAGAAAAAATCTGTACACCCGGCAAGTCGAAAACCTGAAAAGGCGGCTTGGGTAGAAATGGGTATCCCGGTGGACTGAAAACCCGAAAGGGCGGTCCAGGCAAAAATTAGGGATTTAAGCGTACGACTATGCCCTGGCATCTCGTCACCTGTCTACCAGAAGATTTGTCAACTACCCCCACATGTGCCTTCTCCCACTAAAACAGGGGCAATAATGAGTCGTCTAAGCGATCTAATTGCTATGTCCACCAAGGTACCAAGGTAGGTTCAGCTGAAGAACAACCAAGATGCCTTAATTCCCCAGAGAGTGAGCCAGCAAGTCAACATACTCTCCCCAAGCAGAATTAGCCTACTCAGTCAGCCTTATGGACGTTGGATTCTCCCCAGCGGATCTCAACATTCCTCAGCAGAGTCTACAAACACCCTCAACAAGCATCCCCGGCAGTCTTGATCTAAGATTGTTCCTCGGCAGAATCTAGACATCCAGCGGAGCCCTTCCCAGTACAGTCCAAAGTCTCCCCAGGAGAGTTAAATCATCTCCCCAGTAGGAAGCTTATCCCCAGTAGATTCTGGAAGCTTATCCTTTGCAGAGCATATCTCTCCCCGTCTTTATTCAGAAGGTTATTCCTCGCCAGAGCTTATAACTGGGTTATCCTCAGCTAATTGCCACGGAAAGATCGTCCTCGGCGAAGTATTCCTATCCCCAGCGGAATTCCTCAAACCTCCCAAATGTAACTCAACAATGGTATCCCCAACGGAGTTCTCATACAACATCTCAGCAAAGTACCTCTCTTCCCACAGAGTATTTTCCCCTGCAAGATCGCTAGAGTAATTTTCCCCGCAGAGTAATCTATTCGCCAAGTTTATTCCCCAGCGGAGTTATCTTCTCCTACCGGTATTCTTGCAACATCAGCCCAGGATAAGCTCCCGGCATTCGTCAAGGATTTATTTTCCTAGACAAAAATACATTCGCAAACATCACATTTTCATACATGATATAAACATCACATTCTACAATCCCATTGGTTATAAACGTCATGACACCGCGCATTCCATGTACCATGACATTGCATACAACTAATGTTTTGCCTTTTTTCAGGAAAGGTCAATACAAAGATGATTACTATCAACTATCGCAATCCCAGATTCGATTCCTGTATCTAGCCAGGGCATGTCTGTGAGCGATTGATTGTGGATTCGATACCTGCATCCGGCCAGGGCATGTCTACGTTAAAAAGATTAAAGAGATAGCTTGGAAATGCTCCAGATATGGATGCTTGTTCTTTTGCTTATTCAAAATTCCTTTCTAGATATGGTTCAGATGTGACCCAGGCATGGCGACGTTCTGATACTTATTCCAGATTTCTTCTCAGATATAACTTAGAGATGCTCCTGGCACGGAGGCTGTTCTGTTGTTTATTCAGAGATCGCCTTTCTAGATATGGTTCAGATGTGACCCAGGCATGGCGACGTTCTGATACTTATTCCAGATTTCTTCTCAGATATAACTTAGAGATGCTCCGGGCACGGAGGCTGTTCTGTTGTTTATTCAGAGATCACCTTTCTAGATATGGTTCAGATGTGACCCAGGCATGGCGACGTTCTGATACTTATTCCAGATTTCTTCTCAGATATAACTTAGAGATGCTCCGGGCACGGAGGCTGTTCTGTTGTTTATTCAGAGATCACCTTTCTAGATATGGTTCAGATGTGACCCAGGCATGGCGACGTTCTGATACTTATTCCAGATTTCTTCTCAGATATAACTTAGAGATGCTCCTGGCACGGAGGCTGTTCTGTTGTTTATTCAGAGATCGCCTTTCTAGATATGGTTCAGATGTGACCCAGGCATGGCGACGTTCTGATACTTATTCCAGATTTCTTCTCAGATATAACTTAGAGATGCTCCGGGCACGGAGGCTGTTCTGTTGTTTATTCAGAGATCACCTTTCTAGATATGGTTCAGATGTGACCCAGGCATGGCGACGTTCTGATACTTATTCCAGATTTCTTCTCAGATATAACTTAGAGATGCTCCAGGCACGGAGGCTGTTCTGTTGTTTATTCAGAGATCACCTTTCTAGATATGGTTCAAATGTGACCCAGGCATGGCGACGTTCTGATACTTATTCCAGATTTCTTCTCAGATATAACTTAGAGATGCTCCTGGAACGGAGGCTGTTCTGTTGTTTATTCAGAGATCACCTTTCTAGATATGGTTCAGATGTGACCCAGGCATGGCGATGTTCTGATACTTATTCCATATTTCTTCTCAGATATAACTTAGAGATGCTCCGGGAACGGAGGCTGTTCTGTTGTTTATTCAGAGATCACCTTTCTAGATATGGTTCAGATGTGACCCAGGCATGGCGATGTTCTGATACTTATTCCAGATTTCTTCTTAGATATAACTTAGAGATGCTCCGGGCACTGAGGCTGTTCTGTTGTTTATTCAGAGATCACCTTTCTAGATATGGTTCAGATGTGACCCAGGCATGGCGACGTTCTGATACTTATTCCAGATTTCTTCTCAGATATAACTTAGAGATGCTCCGGGCACGGAGGCTATTCTGTTGTTTATTCAGAGATCACCTTTCTAGATATGGTTCAGATGTGACCCAGGCATGGCGACGTTCTGATACTTATTCCAGATTTCCTCTCAGAGATAGCTTGGAAATGCTCCAGATATGGATGCTGTTCTTTTGCTTATTCAAGACTCCTTCTAGAGATAGTTCAGATGTGACCCAGGCATGGCAACGTTCTGATACTCATTCCGGATTTCCTTTCAGAGATAGCTTGGAAGTGCTCCAGATATGGATGCTGTTCGTTTTCTTATTCAAGACTCCTTCTAGATATAGTTCAGATGTGACCCAGGCATGGCGACATTCTGATACTCATTCCATATTTCCTTTCAGAAATAGCTTGGAAATGCTCCAGATATGGATGCTGTTCTTTTGCTTATTCAATACTCCTTCTAGAGATAGTTCAGATGTGACCCAGGCATGGCGACGTTCTGATACTCATTCCGAATTTCCTTTCAGAGATAACTTGGAAGTGCTCCAGATATGGATGCTGTTCTTTTGCTTATTCAAGACTCCTTCTAGATATAGTTCAGATGTGACCCAGGCATGGCGACATTCTGATACTCATTCCAGATTTCCTTTCAGAAATAGCTTGGAAATGCTCCAGATATGGATGTTGTTCTTTTGCTTATTCAAGACTCCTTCTAGAGATAGTTCAGATGTGACCCAGGCATGGCGACGTTTTGATACTCATTCCGGATTTCCTTTCAGAGATAGCTTGGAAGTGCTCCAGATATGGATGCTGTTCTTTTGCTTATTCAAGACTCCTTCTAGATATAGTTCAGATGTGACCCAGGCATGGCGACATTCTGATACTCATTCCAGATTTCCTTTCAGAAATAGCTTGGAAATGCTCCAGATATGGATGCTGTTCTTTTGCTTATTCAAGACTCCTTCTAGAGATAGTTCAGATGTGACCCAGGCATGGCGACGTTCTGATACTCATTCCGGATTTCCTTTCAGAGATAGCTTGGAAGTGCTCCAGATATGGATGCTGTTCTTTTGCTTATTCAAGACCCCTTCTAGAGATAATTCAGATGTGACCCAGGCATGGCGACGTTCTGATACTTATTTAAATTTCCTTTCAGATATAGCCTAGAGATGCTCCAGATCCGGACACTATTCTATTGCTTATTCAGATTCAAACTTCTAAAGACAACTTAGAGATGCTCCATCCCGGATGTTATTCTATTGTTCAGTCCAGATACGATCCAGATTCGGATGACATTCTGTTACTCATGCAGCATGGATATACCCCAGACACGGCGGTCATTCTACCATTTATTCAGACGTTAGCAATCAGACACAGACTAGATATGCTCCAGACACGAAAGCTATTCTATTTCTTATTCAGATTCACCTATCCACCATCTTTCCAAATGGCATCTATAAGCCCATTCCCGACAAGGTTCTGTCACACTTCTAGATGGCATCTTTAAGCCTATCCTCCTATCCACCATCTATCCAAATGGCATCTGTAAGCCCATTCTCGCTATCACACTGCTGATACTCTACTATGTGAGTGCAAATTTCTGGGCACTCTAGTGTTCAATCATCTTCCACCCTCGGATCACGAAAGGCACACAAGCCAATCTACATCCTCGGGTCTAAGAAGATTGAACAGGGGCAACTATTGTACCCCAAAATTTTCCCTCCCACATTCTTCAAAGTTTTGCCAAGCATCACCTCAAATGGTTCAAAGTCTACTCAAGGGCTACTCAGTCAACCACTCTCCTAAGGCCAGTCAAATTAGGGTTTTGGTTCTTGCAAGGAAGTTGAGGTTTACAAGGGCTCAATCAAGTCCCATATGCTCATACACATTGTCAAGCACCTACATGTCAAGTTTCAAGGCTCACAAGGTCAAGTTGCACAGTCAAAAACCCTAATTGCTTCACAGTCAACTATAGGGGCAAAATGGTCATTTGGTAGTCAAAAGTCAAATTTTTGGTCAACATCTTATTTTGAAGCCACAATCATCATTTGGTCAAGTATTGACCATTGATTTCACAAGAATGGCTCAAAAATCATCAAGGTGTCAAAAGTTTCTATTTTTGGACAGTTGAAAAGTCAACTGTAACTTGACCAAGGCATAACTTTTTCATGGTTCATCAGAAAAATCCCATCCAATGCTCATCTTGAAGGGGAAGACATTTCCTACAACTCATCTTCACATTCCAAGTCCAAGAAATGCTCTCACAAAAAGTTATCAATTTCAACATTATAGGTCATTTTCAAAAGTTAACAAAAAGGCACTTTAAGTCAAAGACCATAACTTGATATTGGTAAATCAAAATGACATGGGACCAAAGACATTGGTTAGAGGACTTCAATACCTTTCCAAAATGTCCAAGGACATGTTCATAACTTCAAAATTGAGCAAGATATGCATTGGATAAGTTGGGAAATATTTGTGAAATGGCCAAAATCATTTATCCTTGAAATTTCATTTTTGACAAAAGGGGCCCACTTTTTCCATTTGAATCAGCTTGACCATGCTTCCCACGTGTCCCACATTTTATTTCAAATTTTAAAATTAATTTTTTCATTTTTATTTGATTTTATTGGATTTAATTCATTTTAAATCCTTTAAAATCAAATAAAAATCAAGAAGGTTAATTAAGGGGCATATTTGGTCTTGATTAGCTTTGAATCATCATTATACAACATCCCAAATTTGTTTCAAGGCCTAATCAAGCAAGAATTCAAAATTGGTACAAAGATGGAAAGTTTGTTAATGGAGGTTTATGGCAAAATCTTATGTATGAATGCAAGGCTTCAAGGCCCTTAATTCCAATTGAAATACATTACATAATGCATATGTAAGTGATCAAAAAAAGGGAACACAACCTAGAGAACTCTCTAAAACGAAAAAACAAAAAAATTCACAAAAAAAACCTCATATTCTCTTATACAAAATCCTGTACGGAGGCCACTCGATGGAAACCCCCACTTTTCTTCTTGTTGCACTGTAAATTCACTTTTCACGTGCAATTTCCCATGAACCAACTTTAACAAAAATCTCATCAACCAAAACAGAAACCTTACACAAGCTCATGTTCATACCGTTGACACAAGCTCAAAACTGATGCAACCACAAATCATCATCCTCTTGACAACACCACAACAACATCATTGAGTCATGATAAAGCAACACAAAATTCTAACATTTTCAATTTCATTTATTCTATTTAATTTTCTTTTTGATTGTTTGAACTTTATCCATAAAATTCTTTGTGAAGATCAGGACTGGAATTTGGCTCTCTGAATCAGAAACAGAAGAACGAGAAGCGTCCAAATCGAAGTTCCGCCGCGCAACCGCTGACTCAACCGCCGCTTCCAGATCCGCTTCTGCCGCGACTTCGAGTTCCCTCCTAAATTGGGTCAACACCCCATGGTTTGCATCACCTTTCATTTTTCCATTTTTCTTTTCTTCTTTTTATTTTAATTGTTTTTCTTTTGTTTTATTTAATTCACCAAAATTAATCTTAATAATAACACAAAACCAAAAAATCAGAAATCATTAAAAAATAAAAATATGTTTTATTTAATTTTTTTAATTCTTTAAATAGTTTATGTAAATAAATTCCAATAAAACAATTAGTTTAAATTTAGGTTTTTAACTTTAATGTCTTTTTCTAAAATAATTATAAAAAAAACATAAAAATTAGGTTATTAGTATCTTTATTCTTTTCTCAATAAATAACTTTTTCTCCTTATTATTATTATTAATTAATTTTGTAAATAAATATGGCATTTAATTAATTAGGATAAATTAGGTTAAAACTTAAACATTTTTTTAATTAAAAACAAATTTAGAACTAGGCTTTTATTTTAATTTCTAATTTCAATTAATTCTCTTTAATTTCATAAATACAAAAACATAAAAAAAAAGTCTTTTCCTTTATTTAGTTTAATAATTTCAATTCAATTTCCTTAAAGGGTCCAACGCCCTCGCATTCGATTATATTTTCTTTTCGCGCGTTTATTTTTTTTTTTATGAATGTAATGTAATTGCCCCAAAGCTTTGTAATAGATAATTAGGATATTTATTCTTCCGCATTTTTATTTATTTCAAATCGGGTCTTGGTTTAATTTGGCGATGTAGACCCGCGCCTTTGTAATAGCGTAGGACCTTTATCTTTTCCGCACTTTAAAATTCCCGCACCTTTTAATTGCTAATAATCACATGAAAGAATGAATGCCCAAATAAAATCAAAGCGTAGCTCACCCAATGCATGACAAGATAAATAATAACTGAAAATGACACACAATCCACACACCACTCTTAGGGTACGCCTCACTGTTGCCTTGCCCCTCGAAACATGGTCGTCGAGTACAGGATGTCTTAGTAAGTCCTTATGTCCATGAACATGGCATAAGGGTAGCTTCTAAGGTGTCCTACTGTTGCTCTGGTGATCACACTATTGCCTTGCCCCTCGAAACGTGGTCGTCGAGTACAGGACGTCTTAGTAAGTCCTTATGTCCATGAACATGGCATAAGGGTAGCTTCTAAGGTGTCCTACTGTTGCTCTGGTGATCACACTGTTGCCTTGCCCCTCGAAACGTGGTCGTCGAGTACAGGACGTCTTAGTGAGTCCTTATGTTCCATTGATCTAGTTGCCTCGAAACAGTTGCCTCGAAACGGTTGCCTCGGAATAAAAAGATCAATGGCATAAGGGTAGCTTCTAAGGTATCTTACTATTGCTCGGTGACCACACTGTCCCTAACCCTCTAATTGACCCGAACACCTCCAACGGTGGTGCTACCTACCTTTCAATGGTGGGATGGCACTACCTTAAGGACATTTACACAGACTAATTCCTTAGGGTAGGTAGATGACTCGTAGATGCTTGCTCTAATTCAAAACAAATCAAAAACCTCTTTTCACACCGACACTTTGCAAAAAGCTTTCAAAAACAACTTTTCAAACACTCTTGAGGACTGATACAAGAGTCGATCTGAAACTTTCAAAGAAACTTTTTCAAACCCACTCACCTTGAAAAGCAAACAAACATTTTGAAAACACAAGTGAGCAAGTATCTAAGAGCCCATGGATAACCATGGATAGAAAGGGTGCTAACACCTTCCCTTTCTATAAATCTACCTCCCGAACCGAGAACTAATCTCAATAAGGAATTTTTCTGTGCTTTTGTCCTTTCCATTTGGAGAAAATAAAAGACGGTAGCGACTCTTGCTTACCGCGACATTTCGCGAACCAGCGTTAAACAGTCAGTTCCGGATCCACCGATCACAGAACTGGCGACTCTGCTGGGGATCTTTTAAAGTGAGGTGTACCTTAGGACTAAGATCACTGTGTTTTCAATTGCTTTGACTTGTTTGCTTTAAATTGTGGGACTGTCTTGGGAGTTCTATAGATCCTAACCCGGATCTGGGGATACCTTCTTAGAAAGTAGCAACAAGGCTGTGAGGGAACTGTGCGGGGTATACCGACATGGTTGAAACAGTCTGCTACGTTGATGTGGCACTTTGGTGTGTACCGGTAACCCTTGAGTTCAGTCAAGGAGAGTACGGGGCCTCCGCGTAGTGTCATTAAGCATCAACCGACCTTAGGAACCTTAATTGAACTATCTTGGCCTCTTTAGGGTAGTGAGATAACTGACTTTGGTGCAGTCCGAGGTTGGTTGATACTCGATACTACACCCAATTGAGGGTTGCTTTCCTGGAATATTTCGGTCGCCAGTTTAGTGGCTAAATCGAAACGATGAACAATGAAAGCAATCCAGTGATATTGGGACCCTTAGAATCCGGTTACTTCTAATAGGACAGGTTGAGCCCACCAACTTCAATAGGGTAATACCCAGACCCCATGCTGGCCTAAACTCTAAGGGCTTCTCTTGTGTGACTTGTGTGCCTTCCAACTTGACTACTTGTTATCTGACACTTGAGTTTTCTTGCAGGTTTGGTTTATAGTCCCTAATTGAGACTCATAACAGGGTTTATTGAGTTTTCTTGCAGGTCTTGTTTATAATCCCTAATTGGGACTCATAACAGGGTTACTAAGTTTCTTGCAGGTTTTGTTTATAGTCCCTAATTGAGACTCATAACAGGGTTACTAAGTTTCCTGCAGGTTTTGTTTATAGTCCCTAATTGAGACTCATAACAGGGTTTACTGAAATTTCTTGCAGGTTTTGTTTATAGTCCCTAATTGAGACTCATAACAGGGTTTACTGAGTTTTCTTGCAGGTTTTGTTTATAGTCCTTAATTGGGACTCATAACAGGGTTACTGAGTTTCTTGCAGGTTTTGTTTACAGTCCTTAATTGGGACTCATAACAGGGTTTACCTACGTTACCCCATGCATAGCATAACATCATACCATTGCATACATCTTGCATAAGGACTAATCCGTTTCAAGGACCTCAAGGGCTTGTGATGCAGGTCATGATGAATCAACTATCCCAGCAAGGGGCAAAGAGGACTTATTTTCCTCTAGACAAGGTTGTCAGGGGCTATTACCCACTTGATATGGTGAGCTTTTACACTTGAGGAAAGTTCCCCGAGCCAAAGTTGTCAGGGGCTATGACCCACTTGATATGGTGAGCTTTGACACTTGAGGAAAGTTCCCCGAGCCAAAGTTGTCAGGGGTTATGACCCACTGGATATGGTGAGCTTTTGACCCTTGAAGAAGGACTCGCAACAACATGAAGTGCCTTCAATCAAGCGACCAGTTACCAGATTCTAATAATTTTTCTTGTTTACCCCGCGAGGTCCTTGAAAACATTGCATGCATATATAGACATCATTGCATTACAGGTACCTTTCTTTACAGGTCACTTACCATCTACGCTGTTTATTTCAGTAATGGCTTCCCAACAAGATAACCAGGGTCTTCATGCTCAAGAGACTCAGTTCAAGGAGATCTTCCTAAGCCTATCCAAGGGGCAGGAAGAGTTAAGGACACTCCTCATGGGGACTTTAGCCAGGAACAGTGCTGAAGATGACAAGGACGGACAGCTGAAACGTCTACAAGCTGAAGTAGATACATTGAAAACCCAGATGCTGGGGCAAAGGGCTCTCATCCAAGGTCTAGCTCAGGAGCAAGAAGAGTTGAGGACCATAATCAGTCAGCTCCACCAAGAGAGACACCATATGAAGCAACCTGCCCAAGTCAGAGACCAGGTCTTTGATCAGTTTCCAAGAGGACAAGAACCTGACATGGTGAAGAATAGAACTCTCCAAATTGCTACTACCTCACAGGTCCAACTACAACCTCGCCCAGAGCAACAGGTTGATCTGAGTAGGCCAAGCAGGTCCAAGAGGCAGTTCACCCAGATCAACATGCCTTTGTTTCAAGCTCTGCAACACATGCTGAGGTTGAATCTGATTACATTAAGGGCTCCTCCCCGGAACCCCAACATCTCTGCTCCTAACTATCATCCCAACAAAAGGTGTGCATATCACTCTGATAGTCCTGGACACGACACTGCCGACTGCTGGGCTCTGAAGAACAAGGTCCAGGATCTGATTAATGAAGGAGTAGTGGATTTCACCCAAGTGGGTCAAGCTGAGGTCTTCTGCCATCCCTACAAGATGCATCAGTTGAAGTAACAGGTCTTGAGACTAGAAGACTTTTGTTCATTAGAATTTTTCAAGTTGTAATTTTCTTTTGATTGTTCAAACATTTATTCATGTTAAACGTTGTTATTTCATTAATGCATCGCATATGTCTGTTTTGAAGCAATATATTCGTATTCACTATATGCAAATTATTTTCATATTTTTTTCTGATGATCAACGCTCGATTAATAATTCTAAGCCTCTTGAGGGAGGATGACGAAAACGATATCATGACATTTACAGTATGCTTTTGAACAGACCCCGCTGATGAGGTACAGGAATTGTTTCAATCCCTAAACACTGGAGTTATAAGGAAGATAATCCCTCGTCAACCCCTCTGAGCCAAAGAAGTAGGAGTTTTTCTTTTCGAAATTTAAAACCCTTAATCATAACCTGGGGCAGGGTAGTCTCTCAGTTGATCCAAGTGCATAACAAATGGCACCAAAGAGGTCCTTACAAAAAAAGAAGACAGTGATGATTCCGAATAATCATAAGGATAGGCAGTCGTTATACCTCAAAAATAAAAACCCAATAAGTCAAAACCTATGAAGGAGACTTACAAAACTGGGGAATCCCACTGACTGTAATTCCAAAAAGAAACAGTTCAGGCAAAAATAGGGATAATAAAATCAAAAAAGAGGTCGCACAAACCCTCAATAAAAACACAAAAAATGACTGCCTATTCAGAATAAATCATCAATATCTGAACCATCATTGGAACATCAGGACAAAGACTCAAACAAGGTCTAACGCACGATCAACTAAGCTTAGGTTTGAAGAACATCATGAAGAGCGGGTGGGTACAAATAATTTGAGCCTTTATCCTTTGTTTCTTAAACCATGAACCAGGCCACGTTATAACCCTTAAAAGTCCTAGCTGAAGCATGGGTTAGTTCGAAAGCATACTGTTAGAAAAGGTATCCTGACTCCTTAAGGCCTACGGTAAATACGGAGTTGACATCACGTTTTACAAGCATTCACTTGTTTTATGAAAAAAGAATGCATTTTCAAAAACTTCAAGACAGACATAAGCTTTGCATTCTTGATATAATACTGTTTGCGTATGACTATTTGTTCGAACAGCAGAGAAATTCGCACGATGAATACCTAGTGAACAAAAGCACTTCCAATCAAAGGGCAGACGTGATTATTGTCCATCATCTAGGGCAATTAAATCAAGATTCAGAGAATCTCTCAAAGGCCGAACAGCCTGGGGCAAATCTCCGCCTGAGTCACTTGGTGCATTCCAACAACGAATCTTGTCTGATCAAACATCTTCTGGTGGCATGACAAAACACTTCTAACAGGGGCACCTCCCTACATCCTGAGAGCATGGACATAGTCGGAAAAAAATACTACGCGTAATCAAAGACCCGCTAGGTTGACACACCTAGGCAAAAATAAGGGCTTCCTGGCGAACCAAAAGGGTTCGGGAAAAAATAAGGGATGAAAAGAAAAAATCTGTACACCCGGCAAGTCGAAAACCTGAAAAGGCGGCTTGGGTAGAAATGGGTATCCCGGTGGACTGAAAACCCGAAAGGGCGGTCCAGGCAAAAATTAGGGATTTAAGCGTACGACTATGCCCTGGCATCTCGTCACCTGTCTACCAGAAGATTTGTCAACTACCCCCACAGGTGCCTTCTCCCACTAAAACAGGGGCAATAATGAGTCGTCTAAGCGATCTAATTGCTATGTCCACCAAGGTACCAAGGTAGGTTCAGCTGAAGAACAACCAAGATGCCTTAATTCCCCAGAGAGTGAGCCAGCAAGTCAACATACTCTCCCCAAGCAGAATTAGCCTACTCAGTCAGCCTTATGGACGTTGGATTCTCCCCAGCGGATCTCAACATTCCTCAGCAGAGTCTACAAACACCCTCAACAAGCATCCCCGGCAGTCTTGATCTAAGATTGTTCCTCGGCAGAATCTAGACATCCAGCGGAGCCCTTCCCAGTACAGTCCAAAGTCTCCCCAGGAGAGTTAAATCATCTCCCCAGTAGGAAGCTTATCCCCAGTAGATTCTGGAAGCTTATCCTTTGCAGAGCATATCTCTCCCCGTCTTTATTCAGAAGGTTATTCCTCGCCAGAGCTTATAACTGGGTTATCCTCAGCTAATTGCCACGGAAAGATCGTCCTCGGCGAAGTATTCCTATCCCCAGCGGAATTCCTCAAACCTCCCAAATGTAACTCAACAATGGTATCCCCAACGGAGTTCTCATACAACATCTCAGCAAAGTACCTCTCTTCCCACAGAGTATTTTCCCCTGCAAGATCGCTAGAGTAATTTTCCCCGCAGAGTAATCTATTCGCCAAGTTTATTCCCCAGCGAAGTTATCTTCTCCTACCGGTATTCTTGCAACATCAGCCCAGGATAAGCTCCCGGCATTCGTCAAGGATTTATTTTCCTAGACAAAAATACATTCGCAAACATCACATTTTCATACATGATATAAACATCACATTCTACAATCCCATTGGTTATAAACGTCATGACACCACGCATTCCATGTACCATGACATTGCATACAACTAATGTTTTGCCTTTTTCAGGAAAGGTCAATACAAAGATGATTACTATCAACTATCGCAATCCCAGATTCGATTCCTGTATCTAGCCAGAGCATGTCTGTGAGCGATTGATTGTGGATTCGATACCTGCATCTGGCCAGGGCATGTCTACGTTAAAAAGATTAAAGAGATAGCTTGGAAATGCTCCAGATATGGATGCTTGTTCTTTTGCTTATTCAAAATTCCTTTCTAGATATGGTTCAGATGTGACCCAGGCATGGCGACGTTCTGATACTTATTCCAGATTTCTTCTCAGATATAACTTAGAGATGCTCCTGGCACGGAGGCTGTTCTGTTGTTTATTCAAAGATCGCCTTTCTAGATATGGTTCAGATGTGACCCAGGCATGGCGACGTTCTGATACTTATTCCAGATTTCTTCTCAGATATAACTTAGAGATGCTCCGGGAACGGAGGCTGTTCTGTTGTTTATTCAGAGATCACCTTTTTAGATATGGTTCAGATGTGACCCAGGCATGGCGACGTTCTGATACTTATTCCAGATTTCTTCTCAGATATAACTTAGAGATGCTCCGGGCACGGAGGCTGTTCTGTTGTTTATTCAGAGATCACCTTTCTAGATATGGTTCAGATGTGACCCAGGCATGGCGATGTTCTGATACTTATTCGAGATTTCTTCTCAGATATAACTTAGAGATGCTCCGGGCACGGAGGCTGTTCTGTTGTTTATTCAGAGATCACCTTTCTAGATATGGTTCAGATGTGACCCAGGCATGGCGACGTTCTGATACTTATTCCAGATTTCTTCTCAAATATAACTTAGAGATGCTCCGGGCACGGAGGCTGTTCTGTTGTTTATTCAGAGATCACCTTTCTAGATATGGTTCAGATGTGACCCAGGCATGGCGACGTTCTGATACTTATTCCAGATTTCTTCTCAGATATAACTTAGAGATTCTCCAGGCACGGAGGCTGTTATGTTGTTTATTCAGAGATCACCTTTCTAGATATGGTTCAGATGTGACCCAGGCATGGCGACGTTCTGATACTTATTCCAGATTTCTTCTCAGATATAACTTAGAGATGCTCCGGGAACGGAGGCTGTTCTGTTGTTTATTCAGAGATCACCTTTCTAGATATGGTTCAGATGTGACCCATGCATGGCGATGTTCTGATACTTATTCCAGATTTCTTCTCAGATATAACTTAGAGATGCTCCGGGAACGGAGGCTGTTCTGTTGTTTATTCAGAGATCACCTTTCTAGATATGGTTCAGATGTGACCCAGGCATGGCGACGTTCTGATACTTATTCCAGATTTCTTCTTAGATATAACTTAGAGATGCTCCGGGCACTGAGGCTGTTCTGTTGTTTATTCAGAGATCACCTTTCTAGATATGGTTCAGATGTGACCCAGGCATGGCGACGTTCTGATACTTATTCCAGATTTCTTCTCAGATATAACTTAGAGATGCTCCGGGCACGGAGGCTACTCTGTTGTTTATTCAGAGATCACCTTTCTAGATATGGTTCAGATGTGACCCAGGCATGGCGACGTTCTGATACTTATTCCAGATTTCCTCTCAGAGATAGCTTGGAAATGCTCCAGATATGGATGCTGTTCTTTTGCTTATTCAAGACTCCTTCTAGAGATAGTTCAGATGTGACCCAGGCATGGCGACGTTCTGATACTCATTCCGGATTTCCTTTCAGAGATAGCTTGGAAGTGCTCCAGATATGGATGTTGTTCTTTTGCTTATTCAAGACTCCTTCTAGATATAGTTCAGATGTGACCCAGGCATGGCGACATTCTGATACTCATTCCATATTTCCTTTCAGAAATAGCTTGGAAATGCTCCAGATATGGATGCTGTTCTTTTGCTTATTCAATACTCCTTCTAGAGATAGTTCAGATGTGACCCAGGCATGGCGACGTTCTGATACTCATTCCGGATTTCCTTTCAGAGATAGCTTGGAAGTGCTCCAGATATGGATGCTGTTCTTTTGCTTATTCAAGACTCCTTCTAGATATAGTTCAGATGTGACCCAGGCATGGCGACATTCTGATACTCATTCCAGATTTCCTTTCAGAAATAGCTTGGAAATGCTCCAGATATGGATGTTGTTCTTTTGCTTATTCAAGACTTCTTCTAGAGATAGTTCAGATGTGACTCAGGCATGGCGACGTTTTGATACTCATTCCGGATTTCCTTTCAGAGATAGCTTGGAAGTGCTCCAGATATGGATGCTGTTCTTTTGCTTATTCAAGACTCCTTCTAGATATAGTTCAGATGTGACCCAGGCATGGCGACATTCTGATACTCATTCCAGATTTCCTTTCAGAAATAGCTTGGAAATGCTCCAGATATGGATGCTGTTCTTTTGCTTATTCAAGACTCCTTCTAGAGATAGTTCAGATGTGACCCAGGCATGGCGACGTTCTGATACTCATTCCGGATTTCCTTTCAGAGATAGCTTGGAAGTGCTCCAGATATGGATGCTGTTCTTTTGCTTATTCAAGACCCCTTCTAGAGATAATTCAGATGTGACCCAGGCATGGCGACGTTCTGATACTTATTTAGATTTCCTTTCAGATATAGCCTAGAGATGCTCCAGATCCGGACACTATTCTATTGCTTATTCAGATTCAAACTTCTAAAGACAACTTAGAGATGCTCCATCCCGAATGTTATTCTATTGTTCAGTCCAGATACGATCCAGATTCGGATGACATTCTGTTACTCATGCAGCATGGATATACCCCAGACACGGCGGTCATTCTACCATTTATTCAGACGTTAGCAATCAGACACAGACTAGATATGCTCCAGACACGGAAGCTATTCTATTTCTTATTCAGATTCACCTATCCACCATCTTTCCAAATGGCATCTATAAGCCCATTCCCGACAAGGTTCTGTCACACTTCTAGATGGCATCTTTAAGCCTATCCTCCTATCCACCATCTATCCAAATGGCATCTGTAAGCCCATTCTCGCTATCACACTGCTGATACTCTACTATGTGAGTGCAAATTTCTGGGCACTCTAGTGTTCAATCATCTTCCACCCTCGGATCACGAAAGGCACACAAGCCAATCTACATCCTCGGGTCTAAGAAGATTAAACAGGGGCAACTGTTGTACCCCAAAATTTTCCCTCCCATATTCTTCAAAGTTTTGCCAAGCATCACCTCAAATGGTTCAAAGTCTACTCAAGGGCTACTCAGTCAACCACTCTCCTAAGGCCAGTCAAATTAGGGTTTTGGTTCTTGCAAGGAAGTTGAGGTTTACAAGGGCTCAA
Organism: Vicia faba; assembly: GCA_948472305.1. Classification (NCBI taxonomy): domain Eukaryota; kingdom Viridiplantae; phylum Streptophyta; class Magnoliopsida; order Fabales; family Fabaceae; genus Vicia; species Vicia faba. The sequence goes on along the minus strand of OX451738.1, from coordinate 1,557,166,164 downwards.
TCAAGTCCCATATGCTCATACACATTGTCAAGCACCTACATGTCAAGTTTCAAGGCTCACAAGGTCAAGTTGCACAGTCAAAAACCCTAATTGCTTCACAGTCAACTATAGGGGCAAAATGGTCATTTGGTAGTCAAAAGTCAAATTTTTGGTCAACATCTTATTTTGAAGCCACAATCATCATTTGGTCAAGTCTTGACCATTGATTTCACAAGAATGGCTCAAAAATCATCAAGGTGTCAAAAGTTTCTATTTTTGGACAGCTGAAAAGTCAACTGTAACTTGACCAAGGCATAACTTTTTCATGGTTCATCAGAAAAATCCCATCCAATGCTCATCTTGAAGGGGAAGACATTTCCTACAACTCATCTTCACATTCCAAGTCCAAGAAATGCTCTCACAAAAAGTTATCAATTTCAACATTATAGGTCATTTTCAAAAGTTAACAAAAAGGCACTTTAAGTCAAAGACCATAACTTGATATTGGTAAATCAAAATGACATGGGACCAAAGACATTGGTTAGAGGACTTCAATACCTTTCCAAAATGTCCAAGGACATGTTCATAACTTCAAAATTGAGCAAGATATGCATTGGATAAGTTGGGAAATATTTGTGAAATGGCCAAAATCATTTATCCTTGAAATTTCATTTTTGACAAAAGGGGCCCACTTTTTCCATTTGAATCAGCTTGACCATGCTTCCCACGTGTCCCACATTTTATTTCAAATTTTAAAATTAATTTTTTCATTTTTATTTGATTTTATTGGATTTAATTCATTTTAAATCCTTTAAAATCAAATAAAAATCAAGAAGGTTAATTAAGGGGCATATTTGGTCTTGATTAGCTTTGAATCATCATTATACAACATCCCAAATTTGTTTCAAGGCCTAATCAAGCAAGAATTCAAAATTGGTACAAAGATGGAAAGTTTGTTAATGGAGGTTTATGGCAAAATCTTATGTATGAATGCAAGGCTTCAAGGCCCTTAATTCCAATTGAAATACATTACATAATGCATATGCAAGTGATCAAAAAAAGGTAACACAACCTAGAGAACTCTCTAAAACGAAAAAACAAAAAAATTCACAAAAAAAACCTCATATTCTCTTATACAAAATCCTGTACGGAGGCCACTCGATGGAAACCCCCACTTTTCTTCTTGTTGCACTGTAAATTCACTTTTCACGTGCAATTTCCCATGAACCAACTTTAACAAAAATCTCATCAACCAAAACAGAAACCTTACACAAGCTCATGTTCATACCGTTGACACAAGCTCAAAACTGATGCAACCACAAATCATCATCCTCTTGACAACACCACAACAACATCATTGAGTCATGATAAAGCAACACAAAATTCTAACATTTTCAATTTCATTTATTCTATTTAATTTTCTTTTTGATTGTTTGAACTTTATCCATAAAATTCTTTGTGAAGATCAGGACTGGAATTTGGCTCTCTGAATCAGAAACAGAAGAACGAGAAGCGTCCAAATCGAAGTTCCGCCGCGCAACCGCTGACTCAACCGCCGCTTCTAGATCCGCTTCTGCCGCGACTTCGTGCTCCCTCCTAAATTGGGTCAACACCCCCATGGTTTGCATCACCTTTCATTTTTCCATTTTTCTTTTCTTCTTTTTATTTTAATTGTTTTTCTTTTGTTTTATTTAATTCACCAAAATTAATCTTAATAATAACACAAAACCAAAAAATCAGAAATCATTAAAAAATAAAAATATGTTTTATTTAATTTTTTTAATTCTTTAAATAGTTTTTGTAAATAAATTCCAATAAAACAATTAGTTTAAATTTAGGTTTTTAACTTTAATGTCTTTTTCTAAAATAATTATAAAAAAAACATAAAAATTAGGTTATTAGTATCTTTATTCTTTTCTCAATAAATAACTTTTTCTCCTTATTATTATTATTAATTAATTTTGTAAATAAATATGGCATTTAATTAATTAGGATAAATTAGGTTAAAACTTAAACATTTTTTTAATTAAAAACAAATTTAGAACTAGGCTTTTATTTTAATTTCTAATTTCAATTAATTCTCTTTAATTTCATAAATACAAAAACATAAAAAAAGTCTTTTCCTTTATTTAGTTTAATAATTTCAATTCAATTTCCTTAAAGGGTCCAACGCCCTCGCATTCGATTATATTTTCTTTTCGCGCGTTTATTTTTTTTTTTATGAATGTAATGTAATTGCCCCAAAGCTTTGTAATAGATAATTAGGATATTTATTCTTCCGCATTTTTATTTATTTCAAATCGGGTCTTGGTTTAATTTGGCGATGTAGACCCGCGCCTTTGTAATAGCGTAGGACCTTTATCTTTTCCGCACTTTAAAATTCCCGCACCTTTTAATTGCTAATAATCATATGAAAGAATGAATGCCCAAATAAAATCAAAGCGTAGCTCACCCAATGCATGACAAGATAAATAATAACTGAAAATGACACACAATCCACACACCACTCTTAGGGTACGCCTCACTGTTGCCTTGCCCATCGAAACATGGTCGTCGAGTACAGGACGTCTTAGTAAGTCCTTATGTCCATGAACATGGCATAAGGGTAGCTTCTAAGGTGTCCTACTGTTGCTCTGGTGATCACACTGTTGCCTTGCCCCTCGAAACGTGGTCGTCGAGTACAGGACGTCTTAGTAAGTCCTTATGTCCATGAACATGGCATAAGGGTAGCTTCTAAGGTGTCCTACTGTTGCTCTGGTGATCACACTGTTGCCTTGCCCCTCGAAACGTGGTCGTCGAGTACAGGACGTCTTAGTGAGTCCTTATGTTCCATTGATCTAGTTGCCTCGAAACAGTTGCCTCGAAACAAGTTGCCTCGAAACGGTTGCCTCGGAATAAAAAGATCAATGGCATAAGGGTAGCTTCTAAGGTATCTTACTATTGCTCGGTGACCACACTGTCCCTAACCCTCTAATTGACCCGAACACCTCCAACGGTGGTGCTACCTACCTCTCAATGGTGGGATGGCACTACCTTAAGGACATTTACACAGACTAATTCCTTAGGGTAGGTAGATGACTCGTAGATGCTTGCTCTAATTCAAAACAAATCAAAAACCTCTTTTCACACCGACACTTTGCAAAAAGATTTCAAAAACAACTTTTCAAACACTCTTGAGGACTGATACAAGAGTCGATCTGAAACTTTCAAAGAAACTTTTTCAAACCCACTCACCTTGAAAAGCAAACAAACATTTTGAAAACACAAGTGAGCAAGTATCTAAGAGCCTATGGATAACCATGGATAGAAAGGGTGCTAACACCTTCCATTTCTATAAATCTACCTCCCGAACCGAGAACTAATCTCAATAAGGAATTTTTCTGTGCTTTTGTCCTTTCCATTTGTAGAAAATAAAAGACGGTGGCGACTCTTGCTTACCGCGACATTTCGCGAACCAGCGTTAAACAGTCAGTTCCGGATCCACCGATCACACTTGGCCTATAAAGTATTTCGGTAAAAGCTAATTGTTTAAAAACCTGAGACATACACTCTCGTGTTCATGAAATAAGTTATGCTACTAAACCTAGTGGATGCACTTTAAATTTAATAACACTTTTTGAAAACAATTTGAGTTTAATTAATTTATTAAAACACTCTCGTGTATTTAAAAATTAATGTTTCGTTACCACTATCTGGGTTGAACCCCAGCTCTCGCATGCAGGTTCTTGCCTTAATTAATTTCCCACTCTCGTGGCAAAATCGTGTTAGTTAACCTCTCACTCTCGTGACAAGGGTAGTTAAATTAATCTTGGAAATTGGAAACCAGAAATTATTTTATAAATATTTTTGGCCAAGGTATCACTGAATTCTTTCAGTTCTTAAGAGTCACATACTGGTATTAATAAATTAGCCGGACATAATAAATTTAACAGCAATGCAATTCAAAATATAATTCATAACAATAATTGGCATAATATAAAAAACGAATAAATATTAATTTCAATAAAAACCTGGAATCAAAGTTGCTATGGTAATTGTGATCGGTGGAAATACAACTGACTGTTTTGGAATGCTGGTTCGTGTTTGCGTTTCTCAAAATGTCGCGGTAAGCAAGAGTCGCCACCGTCTTTTATTTTCTCCAACAAGGAAAGGACAAAAGCACAGCAAAATTCCTTTTCGAGATGTTTCTCGGTTTGGGAGGTAGATTATAGAAAGGGAAGGTGTTAGCACCCTTTCTATCCGTGGTTATCCACGGGCTCTTAGGTACTTGCTCACTATGTTTTCAAAATATTTTTGCTTTTCTTGTGTTTGTGGGTTTTGAAAAAGTTTGTTTGAAAACTTCGATTTAACTCTTGTATCAGTCCTCAAGAGTGTATGAAGTGTTTGTTTGAAAGCTTTTGTCAGAAAAGTGTATGTGCGAAAAGTTGTTTTTGTTTTGAAAGAGCAAGTATCTAAGAACCTCTACCTACTCAAAAGAAATTAAGCTGTGTAAATGTCCTTTAGACAGTACTATCCCACTATTGAGAAGTAGGTAGCACCGTCGTTGGAGTTTCGGGTCAATTCGATTATAGGGACATGTGGTCACCAAAGCAATAGTAGGACGCCTTAGCGGTAACCCTAATGTCCTAGATCCTTTTTTATTGAGGCAACCGTTTCGAGGCAACTTGGATCTTTAGACAGGAGGGTGACCTTTAAAACACCCTATACTTAATGACCACGTCGAGGCAACCAAGTGAGGCGTACCCTAGGAGTGGCATGTGCGAGTGTGTCAGGATTCAGTTAAGTTATCTTTGCACATGTTATGGTGAGCTACGGGTTGATTTTAATTTTCAGATAAGTCTTGTCATGCATAGCCTAGTTAACATACATCTAACAGTTAATAGTTTGCGGAAAGTAAATCTACGCTATTACAAGGCTTCGGGTATTTACATCGCCAAAAACAACCCTTGAAAAGTAAATTGCGGGAAATTAAAGAAAGCGATAAAAGGTCCTAATTAACGCTATTACATCCTCGGAACAATTACATAATATGGATAAAAAATTATATGTGCGAGCAAAAATTGAATTGGAATGTTTTAGGGTTTTGACCCTTTTTTGAGAAAGAAAGAAGTTTTTGATTATTTGGCATTTAATTAAATTAATCCTAAAACTAATTAATAAAAAGAAATATTTTTTATTCTTTAATGTCTCAAGGAAGTAAATAAAAAATAGTCAAAAGTTAGTGAAAACCCTAATTCTAATTTATTTTATTTATTGCAAAAAAATATTGAAATTAATCTAATTAAAAAAGACTAAATTAATTTGTTAGTATTTATTTACAAAAATAATGAAGGGTGATGTTAATAAATAATAATAATAATAAAAATATTACATTTTTAGTTTTCTGAATTTTATTATGAAAAAAAAAGTTAATTTGGTTAATTAAATAATAACAATAATAATTAATAGTAAAATAATAAAAAGTAAAAATATAAAAGAAGAAAAGAAATAATGAATCCAGGGGTGATGGGCCAGGTTAGGAGGTGAGAAAGCAATTTGAAGCTCAATTGCTACAAGCCTGTTTGACTTTCTGAGATCCTCCATGGCGCGTGTTGACTGGGAGTATGATGGTCTTCCACTCAGGACCATTAGATTTATGCCTGAAGCCACATGGCGCTTGGATGTTTGAGGTATATGATGGACATCACCTAGGAAGCTGCATGTGAACACACACAAGAAAATAATAACAAGAGTTTTGGGGGACCTTGGATTCGAACACAGGTCCCAATGATTCCAAGCCAACGCATCAACCACTACACCACTTGCACGCTTTTGTTATTATAATAATAAGCAAACATTATATTAGGAATTTAAGCAACATGCTGTGACACAATAAAAACGCGTGTATTTTCAAATCAACCAACCATGAATCAACACCTCATCATCTTCCTCGTTGTACCTGCAAAAAACAATATTAGATAGCGGGGGTTTTTAACCCCCACAATATGCTTGCACGAAAAATAGCGATTAGAGCTATGGTACACATAAATATTTCGCGAGGGTATGGTTTTGTTCGTCTTGGTTCAACGAATTCAGTCATGGGTCTCACAAGTCTCAATTTTTCCTGGTTTAGGAATCCCCAATTTCAAACTCAAGAACCCTAGAAAACCGTTCATGGCATCTTGTGATTTATGGCGTTTCAGTTTAATTAAGTTATACCAATAGCTTCGTGTGATTCCTATTAACACAAAACAATCAAGAAAATATGTTAAATGCACATGAATTGAGAGTTACGATTCTGGAAAAAAGAGCCAAACCGTGAAACTGTAATGGACGATTCCTTGAGCTTTGGTATTGGAATTTGATTGGAAACCGTTCCTGAGAACTCCTGCAAGGTATTAGAATAAATAAAATGCCTTGAATTGGCCTGGAATGTGAAAATCAGTTTTGAGTTTTTCTTGAAATTTCTCAATATGGCTATGGCTTTTCTGCAGCTTTCTTCACGTCCATGAGTTAGGGTTTACTTGCATATATATAGAGGAATGGAATTAGGTCAAAATCTTGAGCAAAAATCCATTGAATTGATGATTGAATATTTGATTGAAAATCAAATCTTTTTGCATTTTCATGATTGAAGAAAGTTGCCAATTTTGGAGATTTTGCATCTTTGACTTGGTGCACGAAATTGCCAGCATATCTTGACCATATTTGCTTCACAAAAAGATTGAAAAATCAAATCTTGCATTTTCCTACAATTTAAATTAATTAAATGAATTAATATTAATTAAAAATCCAATTAATTAATAAAAATAAGAAAATAAATTCAATTAAGCTTGATGGGTCGTGCATAGGCCATGAATGAAGTTTCAAGAAGAAATTTGAGGCCCATTAACAAAAATAAGGTGTTTTGAGCAAAGTTGACTTTTGCAAATTCATGAAAATTTCCCAACTTCTCCAATGCATATCTTACTCAATTTTGATCATATGAAAATGTTCTTGGACTTTTGGAAAGCTCTTGAAGTCCTCTAACCAATGCCTTTGGTCCCATGCCATTTGGATTTACCAATCTCAAGTTATGGTCTTTGACTTAAATTGCACTTTTGTTGACTTTTGAATTTGACCTATAATGTAGAAATTGATAACTTTTTATGAGAGCATTTATTGAACTTGGAGTGTGAAGATGGATTGTAGGAAATCACATCCCCTTCAAAATGAGCATTGGATGGAATTTTTTTTATGAACCATGAAAAAGTTATGCCCTGGTCAAGATACAGTTGACTTTTCTTTTGTCCAAAAATAGTAACTTTTTGCATCTTGATGATTTTTGAGTCATTCTTGTGGAATCATGATCAAGACTTTATCAAATGATGATTGTGTACTCAAAATGAGATGTTGACCAAAAATTCTGACTTTTGACTGCAAAATGACCATTTTGCCCTTGTAGTTGACTATAGATCGAATGAGGCTTTTGATTGTGCAAATTGGCACTGTGAGTCTTGAAGCTTGGCATATAGGTGCTTAAGAGTGTTTATAGGCATATGGGACTTGATTGATCCATTGAAAACCTAAAATTCCTTGAAAGAACCAAAACCCTAATTTCAGCTGGCTTAGGAGGTGGTCTGGCTGTGCAACCCTTTGAGCAATCTTGAACCATTTGAAGATGATTCTTGACAAACCTTGAAGAATATGGGAGGGAAAATTTTGGGGTACAACAGTTGCCCCTGTTCAATCTTCTTAAACCTGAGGATGTAGATTGGCTTGCGTGCCTTTCCTGATCCGAAGGTGGAAGATGATTGAACACTAAAGTGCCTAGAAATTTGCACTCGCATGTTGTAGTATCAGCAATGTGATATCGGGAATGGGCTTACAGATGCCATTCGGAGATATGATGGATAGGAAGATGGGCTTATAGATGCCATCTGGAGAGGTGACAGAATCTTGTCGGGGATGGGCTTATAGATGCCATCTGTAATGAATGGTTGTAGAGATGGGCTTAACGATGCCATCTGGAAATGTTTGTTGGATTGTAACTTGGTAGGTTGAATAAAGGAACCTGTGCGGGGTTGCCTGACGATGAGTCAGTGTAAAACTACATCTGAAAGAGAAGGAACCAGTGTAGGGTTGCCTCATGATGGTCAAGTAGATAGTTGTCCTGTCTGGTTTCAGGTATTAATCTACAATCCGTCGTCCACAGATATTTCCTGGCTAGTTACAGGTGTTGATCTGGAACTTGAAGGCTGGCCGATGAGATAGTTTTCCTGTCTGGTTTCAGGTGTTAATCTCTGACCTGAGAAAGAAAGATAGCTTTCATGTCTGGTTTCAGGTATTAATCTTCAATCTCTTCAATATAGATAACTTTCCTGTCTAGTTTATGGTATAGATCTACAGTCAGTCATCCACAGATATTTCCTGGCTTACTACAGGTGTTAATCCGGAACTTAAGAAGGCTGGCCGATGAGATAGTTTTCTTGTCTGGTTTCAGGTATTAATCTCTGACTTGAGAAAGAAAGATAGTTTTCCTGTCTGGTTTCAGGTATTAATCTTCAATCTTTGTAATGTAGATAACTTTCCTGTCTGGTTTCAGGTATAGATCTACAATCAGTCATCCACAGATATTTCCTGGCTAGTTACAGGTGTTGATCTGGAACTTAAGAAAGGCTGATGGTAGCCATCTTTGGATTGACCTTTTCCTGAAAAGGGCAAAACGTTAGCTGTATGCACTGTCATGATGTATGAAATGTATGATGCTCTCGAAATGAGATCGTGTCGTATGCACTTTGTCATGTATGTGATGTGTAATGTTTATGAATGTATCTTCGTCTGGGAAAATAAATCCTTGACGAATGCCGGGAATTTGTTAAACCCTGGGCTGATGTTGAAGAGTAGAGTTCTTCGTTTCCGCTGGGGATGATGAACGAAGATGTTTGCAAGAATAAACCGGTAGGAGAAGATGACTCCGTTGGGGATAAACCTGGTGAAGAGATTACTCTGCGGGGAATTACTCTGTGGGAAAGAGGTACTTCGCTGAGATTTTAACGATAACTCTGTTGGGGATTCCGTTGATAAGCTCTGTTGGGGATAACCTTCTGAATATGGCTAGGGGGAGATATTCGTACTCTGCAGGGAAATGCTTCCAGAATCTACTGGGGAGATGATTCAACTCCGTAGGGGAAGCTTTTTCAAACTGCGCTGGGAAATGGCTCCACTGAGGGTATCATGTATTCCGCTGGGGAACAATCTTATATTTCTGTCAAGGGATATTAAGACTGTCGGGGATGCTTGCTGAGGAATATTTGTATACTCTGCTAGGGAATGTTAAGATCTACTGGGGATACCCAACTTGTTCAGGACTGATGGTAGGCCAACTCTGCTTGGGGAGAGTATTGCTGACTTGCTGGGGATACTGTTCCTTTTTAGGGCTGATGGGAGACCAACTCTGCTTGGAGAGAGTATTGCTGATCTGTCCTACTCTGCGGGGAGTGAAGGTATCTTGGTCATATTCTTCAGCTGAACCTACCTTGGTACCTCGGTGGACAGAGCAACTAGATCGCTTAGACAATGCTTATTGCCCCTACTTCCGATATCACCCGTAATTAGTCCTTTGTTTCGCATGCGAATATTTATGAATAGCAATTAATGTCAAATGCATATATCAAAAATGAACATTGGACGTTGTTGTACCTCAAAATTTACCCTCCCATATTTCTCAAAATATTTCAAGAAAATTCACAAGTCCAACCCGGCGCGTTATATTCAGGTGTTCTTTCGCCAATATATCTCTGATAACATATTCTCAAATTCAGGTTCGGCTCAAGAGTCAATTCTTTAAAGAAGGTATCCGAATGTGCGAGTTTTCTTGAAGAAATATGGTGAAAAAGTGTGCTGAAAGTGCAGTTTTTACGCGCTAAAAAATTCATAACTTGAAGATCGTGACTCGTTTTGAACTCGTTCCGGTGGCCAAAATTTCGTCTTGACATTATCTACGTTTTCATCTCTCACGGCTGGAAGCCAATTTCGATCAGAAGGTCTTCAAAAATGTGGATTTATCAAGTATTTTCATACAGAAAATTTGTGACAGAAATTTATATGCGTCATGTTCAGAAAATCATAACTTGCTCGATTTTCATCGTATCGAGCTGGTTCTGGCGCCAAAATTTCACAAATTGAGTTGGCTACATTTTCACAGAAGGTATTGAGTTCAAAAGGTATTCAAAAGGCCTTCATTTTTTGCTCAGAGTGCGTGACACGCCGAAAATCCTGAATGCTGAATATTATTTCATCTGGGCCGAAACTTCGAAAATTCATAACTCGGTCAATTTTTATCGGATTGGACTCATATTTTTACACAAGGTTACTGACTCATAGATCTACAACTTTGCTTCAAAAGTCGAGACCAAATTATGCACCGATCAATACCAGTTTTTTATTGAAGAACGTGTCAGAGTCGACACTGAAGCCCAAAATAAGTTTGTCTGAGCTGAAACTTCAAAAATTCATAACTAATTTACCGTTTATCCGATTGAGTCGATTTTCGGACAGGAGTTAGTTCTCGATGCCGGCTACATTTTGTTTTCACATTTCAACTTCAAAAAATGCACTTAAGTCCCTGCGATTTAGCCTGGAAAGTGACGAATTCAAGTGAATATTGGAGGCCCAATTGCACATTCAAAGCCCATTTGCTTTACCCTAATTTTCATTATATAATCACCTTCTTTTCACACAAACCAGAGAGGAGGAAAAGAGAGAAAAAACCTTGTCACAATACTGTTAGAATATCAAACTCTTTCAAGAACCCTAAAACCTTGAAATCCTTATTACAAATCCCTCTCTCACTACAAACAAGCCATCACAGTTACAAACCAATACCTCACTACTTCTTTAGTAAGGGTAAGGCTGGCTTGATCTCCATGATCCTAATTTTCCAATAAGGCATAAAAGCATTCAGGCCACTGATTTTCCAGTAAGGGTAAGGTTGATTTGATCTCCATGATCAAAAGAGTATAATCATTCATACATTAATGTGTTCGTGAGATTCAACACTGCAGATTTAGACAGGATCCCATGCAGGTTCATTAAGGAACGTTGAGGCCAAAAGCCAAAAGCCAAATGGCCAAAGTAGAAAAACTTATGCATGACACTAATACATGGCGAGACAGACATCCTGAGAAGATTAAGGAACGTTGAGGCCAAAACGCAAATGGCCAAAAGCCAAAAGCCAAATGGCCAAAGTAGAACAACTTATGCATGATGAGGCCAGAACATAAATGGCCAAACCACTCCAATTCACCTCCAAAAGGGGGACAGAAACCCCCCAAGGTATTGTATTTTCTTTCTTTTCCTTATTTTATTTATTTCAATTATTTCTTTTTTTAATTAATTTCTTTAATTTAACTTATTTTCATAAAATATAAAAAAATAGTAAAAAACAGAAAAGTCATAAAAATCAAAATATATTTATTTAATTAATATTTTTTGTAAATAAATTTCACTAATAATTAATTATTTATTTTTATAAATCAAATTGCCATTAATTAATTAATTTAATTTTAGATTTAAATTTTAACATGTTTTTCTTAATAAATAAAAGTTGTAGAATTAGGGTTAATTAGTTAATTTCATTTAATTCACATAAAAAACCATAAATCCAAAAAATCTCAAAATAATTTCTTTTTTCATTTTAATTTAATTAATTTAATAATTTAATTTAATTTCATTAAAAAGGGTCCAACGCCCTCGTTTCAACTTTAATTCAATTCGCATATTTATTTCTTTTTCTTTTAATATTTATGTATCTCTCCCAAAGCCTTATAACTCGAACATTTTATATTTCTCGCACTTTACTTTTCTTTAATTCTTTATTTTTCCGTCAAATCGGGTCCTGGATTTTAATTTTGGCGTGGACCCGCGCCTTTGTAATAGTTTAGAACTTTCAATTTCCGCATCTTTTTTAACTGTTAAATAAATGCATGCAAGAATGAATGACAAAAAAATAAAAACAAACGCATAGATCACCCATAACCTGACAAGACAAAAATAAATGAATCTGACACACAAATCACACACCACCCATAGGGTACGCCTCATTGTTGCCTTGCCTCGAAAGGTGATCGTCGAGTAGAGGATGTCTTAGTAAGTCCTCATGATCCGGGAACCTGGCATGAGGGTAGCTTCTAAGGTGTCTTCCTATTGCTCTGGTGATCACCATGTCCCGAACCTCGAATTGACCCGAACACCTCCAACGGTGGTGCTACCTACCTCTCAATGGTGGGATGGCACTACTTTTAAGGACATTTACATAGACGAATTCCTTAGGGTAGGTAGACGACTCTTGATACTTGCTCTAATTTCAAAACAAATCAAAAACTTCTTTTCACACTGATACTTTTCAAAAAGCTTTCGAAAGCAACTTTTCAAACACTCTTGAGGACCGATACAAGAGTCGAACTGGAATTTTCAAAGAAACTTTTTAAAACCCACAGTTGAAAAGCAAACAAACCATTTTTTGAAAACACAAATGAGCAAGTATCTAAGAGCCCATGGATAACCATGGATAGAAAGGGTGCTAACACCTTCCCTTTCTATAATCTACCTCCCGAACCGAGAGCAATCTCTATAAGGAATTTTTCTGTGCTTTTGTCCTGTCCATGTTGGAGAAAATAAAAGACGGTGGCGACTCTTGCTTCCGCGACATTTCGCGAACCAGCGTTAAACAGTCAATTCCAGATCCACCGATCACAGACGTTCTTTGCAAAACAAAACAGATAAAGGAAAAACAATTGGCAATTGGTCTGAAAAATGGACTTGTATTGATTTTGAAGTTTGCCTGTAAATAGGTGTTTTTGTACAAGAGGCTGACGTCCTAGTAAGAGAACGCCGCCGAACAAAATAGAGTTTATACAATTTGTGAAAAGAAAACAAAACAGCTATGTAAAAAATCCCACTGGGTTCCAACTCTGCTATCGCCTTTATGTCTTCAAGCATCTAATCACTTTACTACTTAGTTGAAGAGGAATCTGATTGATTGGTGCCGTCCGAGCCTGATGGTTGATACCAAAGTCTGGATGCAGGGTGATCCAATGAGACATAGTATTACGCTTATCCCTAACTTTTGCCTGGACCGCCCTTTCGGGTTTTCAGTCCACCGGGATACTCATTTTTGCCCAAGCCTCCTTTTCAGGTTTTCGACTTGCCGGGTGTACAGATTTTTTTTATTTTCATCCCTTATTTTTGCCCGAACCCTTTTGGTTCGCCGGGAAGCCCTTATTTTTTCCTAGGCCAGTCGACCTAGCGGGTCTTTAATCATGCGTAGTATCTTTTTACTATGTCCGCATTGGCGGGGTGAGGAAGGTCGTCACCATCCATGGTGGTTAGAATCATAGCTCCTCCTAAGAAGATATTCTTAACCACAAACGACCCTTCGTACGTGGGGGTCCATTTGCCCCTGGGATCACCTTGAGGTAGAATGATGCGCTTGATTACCAGGTCCCCGACTTGATACTCTTGTCGTCTGACTTTCTTGTTAAATGCCTTGATCATTCGTTTTTGGTACGTCTGATCATGACAAATAACGGTGAGTCTCTTTTCGTCGATTAGGTTTAGTTGATCAAGCCGAGTCTGGATCCATTCATCTTCACTCAAACTTGCATCCTTCATTATCCGGAGAGAGGGTATCTAAACTTCAATGGGCAAGACTGCCTCCATGCCATAGACCAAGGAAAAGGGTGTTGCCCCTGTTGACGTCCTTGCTGAGGTACGGTACCCATGAAGAGCAAATGGTAACATCTCATGCCAATCTTTATAGGTCACTGTCATCTTCTGCACAATCTTCTTAATGTTCTTATTAGCTGCTTCTACAGCCCCATTCATCTTCGGTCGGTAAGGAGAAGAGTTGTGGTGCTGTATCTTGAATTGCTCGCAGAGCTCAGTGATCATCTTGTTGTTGAGATTGGTACCATTATCCGTAATAATCCTCTCTGGTACACCGTATCGACAGATCAGGTTGTGCCGAATGAACCGTGCCACGACATTCTTGGTTACGGTAGCAAAGGAAGCTGCTTCAACCCACTTCGTAAAGTAATCAATTGCTACTAGGATGAAGCGATGCCCGTTGGATGCCGTAGGCCTGATCTCGCCGACCATATCAATGCCCCACATTGAAAAAGGCCAAGGTGCTGTCAAGACGTTCAAAGGAACTGGAGGGATATGTACCTTATCAGCATATATCTGGCATTTGTGACACGTCCGAGAATGCTGATAACAGTCGGCTTCCATTGTGGACCAGTAATATCCTTCCCGGAGGATTTTCTTTGCCATGGTATGTCCACTGGAATGCGTTCCGAAGGTACCTTCATGCAGCTCTGCCATGATCCTTTCTGCTTCAGTCTTATCCATACAACGCAGTAAGGTTGAATCATGGTTTCGTTTGTAAAGAATGCCATTGCTGAAGAAGAACTTTGCCGCGAACCTTCTCAAGAACTTCTTGTCATTAATGGATGCACCCTCGGGGTATTCTTGAGCTTCAAGATACCTCTTCACTTCATGATACCAAGGCTTTTCTGTTACCTCCTCGGTCTCAAGATCACAGCAATGTGCAGGTTCATCCAGCTTCTAAATAATGATCCGGGGAGCCTTGTTGTCCCATTTAACTTTGAACATAGAAGACATCGTAGCTAGCGCGTCCGCCAACTGATTCTCCTCTCTTGGGAAATGTTCAAAGGTTATTTCCTCGAAGTGGGGAAGCAACGTCAACACATACTCCTTGTAAGGAATAGGATTTGGGTGTTTCGTATCCCACTCGCCTTTGATCTGACTGATCACGAGAGCGGAATCTCTGAAGACACTCAGAAACTTAATCCTTAGGTCAATTGCAGCTCGAAGATCCATAATGCACGCTTCATACTCCGCCATGTTGTTGGTGCAGTTGAAACATAGTTGGGCGGTAAGTGGAGTATGAGAGCCTTTAGGAGATATGATCACAGCGCCAATACCGTTACCCAAAGCGTTTGAGGCTCCGTCAAAGTGCATAAACCATCAGGATCCTTCCTCAGGTCCTTCATCCGGTCCCGGTATTTCATAATCAGTTACTACCATGATATTCTCGTCCGAAAATTCAAAGTTCATAGATTGGTAGTCATCCACTGCCTGATGTGCCAAATGGTCTGCCAACACACTTCCCTTGATCGCTTTTTGAGTCGTGTACTGGATGTCATATTCAGTCAAGATCATCTGCCATCTTGCTATTCTTCCGGACAAGGCAGGCTTTTCGAAGATATACTTGATTGGATCCATCTTTGAAATCAACAGAGTAGTGTGAGTCAACATATACTGTCTCAGCCGGCGAGCAGCCCATACCAAAGCGCATCAAGTTTTCTCGAGTAGTGAGTATCGGGTCTCACAGTCGGTAAACTTTTTGCTAAGGTAATAAATATCATGCTCTTTTCGGCCAGACTCGTCATGCTGACCCAGCACACACCCCATTGAGCTGTCAAGTATAAGATTAGAGGTCTCCCTTCAACCGATGGCATAAGAATGAGTGGCTCTTGGAGATACTCTTTGATTCTTTCGAAAATGGCCTGACATTCATCATTCCAACGTACTACTTGATCTTTCTTCAGTAGCTTGAAGATTGGCTCACAAGTAGCGGTTAGGTGTGAGATGAATCGGGCAATGTAGTTCAGCCGTCCTAGAAAGCCTCTGACTTCTTTCTCTGTCTTGGGAACTGGCATCTCTTGTATGGCTTTCACTTTGGCAGGGTCCACCTGAATACCTTTGTCGCTCACGAAGAAACCTAGTAGTTTTCCAGATCTCACCCCGAAGGTGCACTTGTTCGGGTTTAATCTCAGCTTGTACAACTTCAACCGGTCAAACAGCTTCTGTAGATGGTCAAGGTGTTCCTCCTCAGTTTGGAACCTTGCAATCATATCATCGATGTATACTTCAATCTCATGATGGATCATGTCATGAAACAAAGCAACCATGGCACGTTGGTATGTTGCCCCAACATTTTTCAACCCAAAAGGCATGACCTTGTAGCAAAAGGTACCCCATTGAGTAACAAAGGTGGTCTTCTCCATGTCTCCAGGAGCCATCTTGATTTGATTATAACCAGAGAAACCGTCCATGAAGGAGAATACCTTATGCTGAGCAGTGTTGTCAACCAGAACGTCGATGTGAGGCAGAGGGAAATCATCCTTAGGGCTCGCCCTGTTCAAATCCGTGTAATCAACACACATTCGGACCTTACCATCTTTCTTCGGCACTGGAACCACATTGGCAACCCACTGAGGGTAAGAAGTTACTGCTAGAAACCCGACATCAAATTGTTTCATAACCTCAGCTTTGATTTTCTCGGACATCTCTGGACGCATACGACGGACCTTCTGTTTTACCGGAGGGCATTCTTCTTTGGTAGGCAGGTGATGAACCACAATGTCGGTATCCAACCCAGGCATATCTTCGTAAGACTAGGCAAAGATTTCCACATAGTCATGCAACATCTGAATCAACCGTTGTTTCACACTAGACTCCAGATTGGCACCAATCTTGACTTCCTTTCTGTCTGTCTCAGTACCCAGATTTACCGTTTCCACTAGCTCCTCATGTGGCTGAATAGCCCTCTCTTCTTGGAGTAGCAGTCTTGCAAGCTCACCAGGCACTTCGCAATCATCTTCACCTTCGTCTTCGGCTAAGTTGATCGGATTTTCGAAGTCATAACTGGCAGTAGCAGAGCCGTTACCAGTGAGATCCAGAGTGGGTTGGGACCTGTATATGTGAGTGTGTGTAAATATAGCTGTTTTGCAATATATAATAAAGAAAGACAAGGAGCGCAAGAT
The DNA here is from genome assembly GCA_948472305.1 of Vicia faba. Lineage (NCBI taxonomy): Eukaryota > Viridiplantae > Streptophyta > Magnoliopsida > Fabales > Fabaceae > Vicia > Vicia faba. Next base: position 1,557,149,374 of record OX451738.1, on the reverse strand, counting down.
TTGAAATGCAAAAAACGTTCAATGCTTTTATTAATGATATATAAAAATGACACACAAAAGCCCTCACAAATGAGGCCACGGTGCCCCGGGTAAGACACCGGGCCATAAAGTTTCACAATATTGTTTGTTACAAATTCAAAACAAAGGAGTTCATTACTGAGTCACAAAAGTAATAGGGACGAAGTCTTTTGCTGTCCAGTTGTTTGGTCCACCGTTGGTCGTAGGGTAGATCCAGCTGTCGAATTCAGATTCCTCCACGTCATCTTCAATGGCATTGACTCCCGAGTTATTGATGAACACAGGAGGTCTTCCAATCTTTGCACGACGAACAGCCTTCTGAGCTTCTGCAGTGAAACCCAAACCAAACTTGTCAGTCTTCTGAGTGAAATCAAGAAGTCGGCCCCAGTTTGCACACTCACCCTTCTCAATAACAGCCCGGGCATCCTTTAAGGAAGCCATCTTCAAAGGAGGATCTTCAATCACAGTCTCAGCTGATGCCAGCGTCTGAGGAACCTCTTCAAAGTGTTGGAATGGAGTCTCAATGAATTCCCCATCCATCTCTATGTACCAGAACGAGTTGAGGTGGCTGACCATGTATTCTTCCTCCCCCTGAACTATCACAATCTTCCCTCTGACCGGGTATTTCAGCTTCTGATGTAGTGTGGAGGTTACAGCTCCAGCCTTATGGATCCAGGGACGACCCATCAAACAAGAATAGGATGGCCGAATGTCCATCACGTAGAATGTAGACTCGAAGACCTGAGAACCAACCCTAATTGGGATATCAACCTCACCATGTACCATCCTTTTAGACCTGTCAAAGGCCCGGACAACAATGTTACTTGGCTTTAGCTCCAAACCCTCGCAATCCAACCTGTCTAGAGCTTTCTTGGGCAAGACGTTCAACGAGGAACCAGTGTCAACCAATACATGGGCAAGAGTAGTGCCCCTGCATTAAATGGAGACATGCAGGGCATTGTTGTGGTTCTTCCCTTTAGCAGTCAGATCGGCGTCGGAGAAACCCAAACCATTATCAGCAGTTAAGTTGGCCACATAATCGGTAAACTGATCAGCAGATGTCTCTTGTGGCACGTGGGCCGTCTTCAGGAAGGTAATCAGGGCCTTGGCATGGGCCTCCGAACACAACAACAGTGATAGCATAGAAATTTTAGATGGGGTGTGCCCCAGTTGCTCAACTACGTTAAAATCACTCTTCTTGATAATCTTGAGAATCTCTTCCATCTCCTGTTTGGAAGCTTCAACATTGACGGTCTTTGGCGCCTCCGTCTGGGCTGGCATATCAGTAGCGATCCCTTTGCCACGAGCGTCAGATGACTCGGAAGCAGGGGTAGAAATAGGAACTTGATCAGGAAGGGAAGCAGGCACACTTGCAGGTGTGATGACAATAGGTCTCTGAATAGCTGGTGGCACAATATCTGGTGAGAAAAGTCTACCACTGCGGGTGACTTTAGCAGGCCCGGTGATGTTGCTGACGCCGGTACTGGTATCGAACTCTTGTTTAACTCCAAGCACATAAACATCTGCCCTATAGTGCCAAGGGACAGCTTTATCGGATGTATAGAGGATGGGTCCCAGCACAGTGATGAGTATAGGTGCAACCTTCTGAGCAGGCATAATCTTGACAGGCTTCCTTGAGGGAGCCTTGGGAGAATTATTGAAGATAGTAACAATGGACACTTCTTCAGTAGGGGTAGCAGGAACAACAATCTTTTCGAACAGAATCTCTTTATTATCCATCAGGTTTTGGATTCCTGACTTCAAAGATGGACAACCAGTAAGTGAAACAGAACACAGATGGCAACCTTCACTACATCCCGGAAATAAACCGGCTAGCAATAGGTTCCTCTTGACAGTCAACAGCGGAGTAACAATATCATCCATAATGGCTACATACAGGTCTTCCTCTACAGCATTCACTCCATGCTTGGGCATGGGGGCAGTCACAACATTGAGCCTTTCGGGCGCCTCGAACTCTATCTCTTTAGCATCAATTAGGTCCTGAACCTTATTCTTTAGAGCCCAACAATCATCCGTAGTATACCCCGGGCTGTCAGAGTGGTAAGCGCAACGGGCATTAGGATTATACTTCGGGGATGTGGTGTTTACAACCTTCGGAGCTTCTTTTATAGTCACCAGGTTGGTTGTCAGTAGTTGCAGCAATATCTGGGACAAGGTCATACTGAGACGAGTAAATTGCCTTCTAGGTCTCTCACCCCTTTGCTGATTATGATGCTGAGGAGCAGCAGCAGGCTTTGAAATAACCACTGCGTTGACAGCTTGGCGGCGTTCCGGTTTATTCTGTCTCCTTGAACCATAGAAAGCACTAGATTCCTTCTTGAAGGGCTTCTTTTCAGTGCTCGAGGAGGCACCTTTCTGTATCTTCCCAGACTTGATACCAGCTTCTATCCTCTCACCAGTCAAGATAAGGTCTGTAAACCCGGCCGAAGAATTTCCAATCAAATGGTTGAAGAACGGACCAGACAGGGTCCCCAAGAACATATCAACGAGCTCACGGTCAGTCAAAGGTGGCTGCACCCTTCCAGCCAGGTCTCTCCATTTCTGGGCATATTCCTTAAATCCTTCACCCGTCCCTAGTGACATACCCTGGAGTTGGGTACGCGTAGGAGCAAGGTCGGAATTATACTGATACTACTTATAGAATGCAATAGCCAAATCCTCCCAGTTACGAATACTGGCTCCATCCAGTTGATAGAACCATTCGAGTTAAGTCCCTGAAAGACTATCCTGGAAGAAATGGATCCATAAATTCTTCTCAGCTGTATAAGGTTGGATCTTCCTTACATACGAACGGAGGTGCAGCTTAGGACAGGAAGCTCCGTCATACTTTGCAAAAGCATGTGCCTTGAATTTATGGGGAATCACCACCCCAGAGGATAAGCCTAGGTCTCCAAAGTCCAACCCGGGCACATTATGTATCTCCATAGCACTTAAGCGGTCCTCCAGCTGTTTGTACCTATCCTCAGCAGAGGGGTACTGTTCATAATCCGTCTCGTTGTCAGAGACCACGGGACTAGGAACCCTCCTCTCTTGTGGACTGTCTTTTCCTACAAATGAGGTAGTCAGCTCAACCTCATTCTGCAGTCCATTCCCAAATCTGCGTCCAGTGTTGAACAAGACGGTCCTCTTCTTCTTCTTCAGAATCAGGGTCTTCAACTCTTGTTGACCCTTGGCTAAGCTCATAACCAACTCTTGGAACTGGGCGTTCTGGGCCTGGAGGGCCTTGATATCTTGTTCAGTAGTAGGTTCAGAAGTCATGATGATTGCTGAAATAAATAGCGAAGAAGATGAGTGACCTATAAAAGGGTACCTGTTATGCATATGATGGAATGAAATGCGTATGATTTATGTTTTCAAAGACAATCGGGATTCAACTTTGTAGACAAAAAGGAAACACACTTTATTAGATTCAACTTTGGAATTTAAATTGTTCAACAAATTGCCCTTAGGCATTACAAGAATGAAAACTGAAAAGTAAACAAAAGCTGTAAAAGAACATCCAAGGTCCATCAATGCTCCCATGGCCTCTTCTTCTCAGTACAGATATAGTCATTCAGGGTCCGTTCGTTCTCCAATTGCTTCGTTAGCTTCTGGATCTTTTGTTCCTGCTCGTTGAACCTTTCCCGATAAGAATCCCGTTCTTCCTGCAGTTGCGCCCAAGACCTTTTTAGTGTACCAATATCAGTGGGTATCTGAGGATGGAGAACAGTTGGAGGAACCTCGTCTTTATCAGGAACTTCAAGAGTAATAGGCCTGACAGCTTCGTATGGCATACCTGACTTCTGAGCACGGATGCGGACCCATCTGAAGTAGGATTCCATTGGTAGAGAAGTCTTCGGTCCCAACTCATGTGGGTCAGCTTTGTGAATTCTATCCCAAGCCCGGATGAATCTACGACGCAGCTCGTCACTATCTACCTGAAACTCAAAACTGATGTGAGGTATCAACATCTCATGAGGTCCTGCTCTTCTGGCTCTTCCAAACTGATGGAGAGCTAAACACGGATTATAAGAGATTCCTCCCTGGGTTTCGATCAAAGGAACATTAGGATACTCTCCGCAACGATCAATAACAGCCACCTCATCTAAACCTCTGAGAGTCTAAATGATGTCATTATCAGTGAGAGACATTATCCTGTGAGCCCAACCCCTTCCTTCTTTGTTCTTCAGCACGAACTTAGGGAGGTGCGAAATAAACCACCTCACTAATAAAGGAGCACAACACCACAAAGTTCCCCGTCTTCGGGCAGTACGAGCATAGAGTTGTTGCAGGATATCACCCAAGAGAGTGGGTACAGGGTTCCGAGAGATGAAGATCTTTATGGCGTTGACATTAACAAAGGTATCAGGATTTGGAAACAATACTAGACCATAGATTAAGAGAGCCAGGATGTCTTCGTACGCCCTGAAGTCTAAGTCATTCCAGAAACTATTAGCTTTGCCAATCAGAAACTTAGCCAAAAAGCCCTTAACTCCACTTCTAGTCTCCCAGTTAGCCATTACCTCTTCTTTGGTCAAGGGAAGGGCTGCAACAATCTCTTCAGGCCTAAGAGTTTTCTCTCAACCAGTGAATGGAGTCTGTTCCAAAACAGGGATACCAAGCAAATCAGAGAATTCTTCCAGGGTAGGGACCAGCTGGAAGTCTTGAAAGGTGAAACAATGGTATAGCGGATCATAAAACTGGGCCAGGATGCTCATCAATTGTTGGTCCCACTTTGAAGTGACTAAACCGAGAAGAGAACCATGCCTTTTGATGAAGGAAGTAGTGTTTGGAATCCTGTCAACCAATTCTGTAAGCAAAGCAGGTGGTTGAACAAAGTTGAGCCGGATAGTATTCCTTCGCATGGGCATCATGATGTCCTACAAAACAGAGCAAAGATGAAACCCTTTTGTCTTTGAAATGGGTCAGTCCTTATGCAGGATGCATGCAATGGTATGATGGTATGATGTTATGATAAAGGCACACCACAAGTATTCACAAAAGGCAAACATGGCAAAGGCACACAAGTCACACAAGACAAGCCTTAGATTTTAGGCCAGCATGAAGTTTAGGTACTACCCTCTTTCAGTTTCAGTTGGTTAAGACCTGTCCTAAAAATAGTAACCGGGTTCTAGAGGATCTCAATATCACTGACTACCCTCAATCGGTCATAACTCTAGCTTAACAATCTTTTCTTGCAGCCGGAACCATCGCGAGAGTTTAGCCTCAATGAGTGTAGCATACTGCTACTGTTCTATGGCCAAGTTGGTCAATTTAAGGTTCTAAGGTCAGTTGGTGCTTAATGACTCCTCAGAAGACCCATATTTTCCTCGTTCCAACACAAGGGATATCGGTACAGACCAAGGTGTCACACCAACGTAGCTACTGCTTCACCCGTGTCGGTCTACGCCGGATAGGTCCCTCACAGTTTATTGCTACTTACCTAAACGGTATTCCCCAGATCCGGGTTAGGATCTATAAAACTCCGATACAAGCCCACAAAGATAAATCATACAAAGCATGCAATTGAAAACATAGAATGATCTAATCCTAAGGTACACCTCACTTATTAATATATCCCCAGCAGAGTCGCCATTTCTGTGATCAGTGGAAATAAAACTGACTGTTTTGGAATGCTAATTCGCGTTTGCGTTTCGCAAAATGTCGCGGTAAGCAAGAGTCGCCACCGTCTTTTATTTTCTCCAACAAGGAAAGGACAAAAGCACAGCAAAATTCCTTTTCGAGATGTTTCTCGGTTTGGGAGGTAGATTATAGAAAGGGAAGGTGTTAGCACCCTTTCTATCTGTGGTTATCCACGGGCTCTTAGGTACTTGCTCACTATGTTTTCAAAATATTTTTGCTTTTCTTGTGTTTGTGGGTTTTGAAAAAGTTTGTTTGAAAACTTCGATTTAACTCTTGTATCAGTCCTCAAGAGTGTATGAAGTGTTTGTTTGAAAACTTTTGTCAGAAAAGTGTATGTGCGAAAAGTTGTTTTTGTTTTGAAAGAGCAAGTATCTAAGAACCTCTACCTACTCAAAAGAAATTAATCTGTGTAAATGTCCTTTAGACAGTACTATCCCACTATTGAGAAGTAGGTAGCACCGTCGTTGGAGTTTCGGGTCAATTCGATTATAGGGACATGTGGTCACCAAAGCAATAGTAGGACGCCTTAGCGGTAACCCTAATATCCTAGATCCTTTTTTATCGAGGCAACCGTTTCGAGGCAACTTGGATCTTTAGACAGGAGGGCGACCTCTAAAACACCCTATACTTAATGACCACGTCGAGGCAACCAAGTGAGGCGTACCCTAGGAGTGGCATGTACGAGTGTGTCAGGATTCAGTTAAGTTATCTTTGCACATGTTATGGTGAGCTACGTGTTGATTTTAATTTTCAGATAAGTCTTGTCATGCATAGCCTAGTTAACATACATCTAACAGCTAATAGTTTGCGGAAAGTAAATCTACGCTATTACAAGGCGTCGGGTATTTACATCGCCAAAAACAACCCTTGAAAAGTAAATTGCGGGAAATTAAAGAAAGCGATAAAAGGTCCTAATTAACGCTATTACATCCTCGGAACAATTACATAATATGGATCAAAAATTATATGCGCGAGCAAAAATTGAATTGGAATGTTTTAGGGTTTTGACCCTTTTTTGAGAAAGAAAGAAGTTTTTGATTATTTGGCATTTAATTAAATTAATCCTAAAATTAATTAATAAAAAGAAATATTTTTTATTCTTTAATGTCTCAAGGAAGTAAATAAAAAATAGTCAAAAGTTAGTGAAAACCCTAATTCTAATTTATTTTATTTATTGCAAAAAAATATTGAAATTAACCTAATTAAAAAAGACTAAATTAATTTGTTAGTATTTATTTACAAAAATAATGAAGGGTGAAGTTAATAAATAATAATAATAATAAAAATATTACATTTTTAGTTTTCTGAATTTTATTATGAAAAAAAAAGTTAATTTGGTTAATTAAATAATATTAATAATAATAATTAATAGTAAAATAATAAAAAGAAAAAAAATATAAAAGAAGAAAAGAAATAATGAAACCAGGGGTGATGGGCCAGGTTAGGAGGTGAGAAAGCAATTTGAAGCCCAATTGCTACAAGCTTGTTTGACTTTCTGAGATCCTCCATGGCGCGTGTTGACTGGGAGTATGATGGTCTTCCACTCAGGACCATTAGATTTATGCATGAAGCCACATGGCGCTTGGATGTTTGAGGTATATGATGGACATCACCTGGGAAGCTGCATGTGAACACACACAAGAAAATAATAACAAGAGTTTTGGGGGACCTGGGATTCAAACCCAGGTCCCAATGATTCCAAGCCAACGCATCAACCACTACACCACTTGCACGCTTTTGTTATTATAATAATAAGCAAACATTATATTAGGAATTTAAGCAACATGCTGTGACACAATAAAAACGCGCGTATTTTCAAATCAACCAACCATGAATCAACACCTCATCATCTTCCTCGCTGTACCTGCAAAAAACAATATTAGATAGCAGGGGTTTTTAACCCCCACAATATGCTTGCACGAAAAATAGCGATTAGAGCTATGGTACACATAAATATTTCGCGAGGGTATGGTTTTGTTCGTCTTGTTTCAACGAATTCAGTCATGGGTCTCACAAGTCTCAATTTTTCCTGGTTTAGGAATCCCCAATTTCAAACTCAAGAACCCTAGAAAACCGTTCATGGCATCTTGTGATTTATGGCGTTTCAGTTCAATTAAGTTATACCAATAGCTTCGTGTGATTCCTATTAACACAAAACAATCAAGAAAATATGTTAAATGCACATGAATTGAGAGTTACAATTCTGGAAAAAAGAGCCAAACCGTGAAACTGTAATGGACGATTCCTTGAGCTTTGGTATTGGAATTTGATTGGAAACCGTTTCTGAGAACTCCTGCAAGGTATTAGAATAAATAAAATGCCTTGAATTGGCCTGGAATGTGAAAATCAGTTTTGAGTTTTTCTTGAAATTTCTCAATATGGCTATGGCTTTTCTGCAACTTTCTTCACGTCCATGAGTTAGGGTTTACTTGCATATATATAGAGGAATGGAATTAGGTCAAAATCTTGAGCAAAAATCCATTGAATTGATGATTGAATATTTGATTGAAAATCAAATCTTTTTGCATTTTCATGATTGAAGGAAGTTGCCAATTTTGGAGATTTTGCATCTTTGACTTGGTGCACGAAATTGCCAGCATATCTTGACCATATTTGCTTCACAAAAAGATTGAAAAATCAAATCTTGCATTTTCCTACGATTTAAATTAATTAAATGAATTAATATTAATTAAAAATCCAATTAATTAATAAAAATAAGAAAATAAATTCAATTAAGCTTGATGGGTCGTGCATAGGCCATGAATGAAGTTTCAAGAAGAAATTTGAGGCCCATTAGCAAAAATAAGGTGTTTTGAGCAAAGTTGACTTTTGCAAATTCATGAAAATTTCCCAACTTCTCCAATGCATATCTTGCTAAATTTTGATCATATGAACATGTTCTTGGACATTTTGGAAAGCTCTTGAATCCTCTAACCAATGCCTTTGGTCCCATGCCATTTGGATTTACCAATCTCAAGTTATGGTCTTTGACTTAAAGTGCACTTTTGTTGACTTTTAAATTTGACCTATAATGTAGAAATTGATAACTTTTTATGAGAGCATTTATTGAACTTGGAGTGTGAATATGGATTGTAGGAAATCACATCCCCTTAAAAATGAGCATTGGATGGAATTTTTCTGATGAACCATGAAAAAGTTATGCCCTGGTCAAGATACAATTGACTTTTCTACTGTCCAAAAATAATAACTTTTTGCATCTTGATGATTTTTGAGTCATTCTTGTGGAATCATGATCAAGACTTGATCAAATGATTATTGTGTTCTCAAAATGATATGTTGACCAAAAATTCTGACTTTTGACTGCAAAATGACCATTTTGCCCTTGTAGTTGACTATAGATCAAATGAGGCTTTTGACTGTGCAAATTGGCACTGTGAGTCTTGAAGCTTGGCATATAGGTGCTTGAGAGTGTTTATAGGCATATGAGACTTTATTGATTCATTGAAAACCTCAAATTCCTTGAAAGAACCAAAACCCTAATTTCAACTGGCTTAGGAGGTGGTCTGGCTGTGCAACCCTTTGAGAAATCTTGAACCATTTGAAGATGATTCTTGACAAACCTTGAAGAATATGGGAGGGAAAATTTTGGGGTACAACTGTAATCTTGAAGTATTACAATAATCCTTGAGCTTGATTGCAGTAAGTAAATAAATCGGGTTAATTCTTGAATGAAGAATTAACACTTGAAACTAAAAACTAAAGCTTGGAATGAAAATTACAGCAACGTAGAAAAACTCTTAAAACAAGAAAATGGAAATAATTGTAAAAGAATAAAAAATTTGCTCTGAGAAAATTCCAGCGACCCCCGGTACGTTTCACTTGCACACATATATATAGCAGAGGAAAAATAGCAGTTGCCCAGTCTTGAGGAAAGGTTGAAATGGAGAAAATATAGGGAGCACTATTAGTGGGTGGAGGAAAAATAGCAGAACGAGTCTGCCCTTGCGTTGCCCACGTCTCCACTCTTCACAATGCCCATCTTCACGCGTGTGACGGTCGTAACGCGCTTAAGTAGCGCATTACGCTCGTCAGTGGTGTGTGACGAGCGTTACTCCAAGTTGGGGGGTGTTACACCCGTCATAAGGATGTGACGACCGTCACTGCTCCAAAAATCCAAACTTTGTATTTTTTAGTTCTTTTTTCTCTTTGTTTATTGTCTAGCCTTCTTCATGTTGTCCTTTTCCATTGGTTTGAGTTGACAAATGTTATACCTGTAAAAAGATAAATAATCTTGGAATAATTGGGGGTTAGACGACTTAATGAAATATAAAATCGGTAAAAAGCGTGGTAATTATATGATATGTTTTCTCGTTATCAGTAAGGCTCGAGGGGAATGGAATTCTTGTGTCCTAGCTTCTTGCTATCCACCTTGTTCAACATCCTCCAAGCTCGGATAAACCTCTGGCGGTAACCTTGATCGTCATTCTCGTAGCCAAATACCACTCCTTGGATAAGCATCTCACGTGGACCATCCCTTCGGGCGTAACCAAAATGTCGTAAGGCCAAGCAGGGGTTCTAAGTGATACCTCCTCTAATTCCAAGTAAGGGGACATTATAGAATTCTCCACAATGGTCGACGATAGTGACATTCTCCAAAGATCGGGAACACCAATGAATATCTGAATGTCTGAGTGTCATTAACCTATGAGACCACCTTGAACCTTGCTCATTCTTCAATACAGATTGGGGAAGATGCGAAATAAACCATCTTTCGAAGATAGGAGTACAACACATGAGAATACATCTTTTCCTCATAGTGCGAGAGTGAAAAGAATGTAGGATGTCTCCTAACAAAGTAGGCACCGTGTTACGAGGCATAAAGATTTTGACGGCATTTACATCTATGAGTTGGTCAGGATTTGGGAACAAAACCATCCCATAAATGAGAAGGTCCACAATTTCCTAAAAAGCTTGTAAGTCCAAGGAGTTCCAACAATCTTGAGCTTTCTCAAACAAGAACTTGGCCAAGAAACCTTTGACACCACTCCTTGTTTCCCAACTAGTTGTGACATCAAATTGTTGCAAGTGTAGGGCTTGAGCAATCTCTTCAGGTTTTGGATCTCTTTCCGTACCGTTGAAGGGTAGTTGATTGAGAATGGGAATCCTCAAGAGTTAGGAGAATTCTTCCAAAGTTAGCACAAGTTGATAATCGGGAAAAGTGAAGCAATAATGTAGAGGATCAAAGAATTGGAAAAGCACCTTTATCATATCTTCATCAGTGTTGGAGGTAACCAAGTTTAGGAGGCGACCATGTCTTTCGGTGAATGGAGAATTCTCAGGAACCCTTGATGCTAACTCTTTGAGTTGAGGAGGAATCTTTACGAGATTGACTTGAATGGTTTTCCTGCGACTAGAATCAATGTCCTACAAAATAGAACAAAGATAAATCCCAAAAATCCTTGAAATGGTTAGTGAGCATGGGTATGATGTTATGATGTTTATGATGTTATGTACAAGTAAATATATACAAATAAAACAAATAATTCCTTAGGTTTAGGCTTGCATGGAGTCTCATAGGTAAGTACCCTCTTGAAGTTCAGTTGGCTCAAACCTATCCTAGCAATAGTAACCGGATTCTAAGGGAGCTCAATATCATTGGTTTGTCTTCTCGGGCATTGTTTTAGCGTAAGCCTCTTTAATGGCGACCAAAATATCCCAAAAAGCCAAAACTCAATGAGTGTAGTATCGAGTATCTACCAACTTCGGACTGCACCAAAGTCGGTCATCTCACTACGTCCTAATGGCCAAGTTGGTCAAGTAAAGGTTCTAAAGTCAGTTATTGCTTCATGATATCACTCAGCGGCCTCGTATTCTCCTTGACTACTCAAGGGCTACCGGTACCCACAAATATGTCGCACTAACGTAGCTATTTCTTAGACCATGTCGGTATACCCTACACAGTTTCCACAACGTATTGCTACTTACCTATAAGGTGTCCCAAATCCGGGTAGAGGATTTAAACTCAAACAAAGAACCAAAATGTAAAGCATATAAGTCAAACAATGAAAGCAAATAAAGGTGATCTAGCCCTAAGATAACCCCATTTTTAACTTTGTCCCCAGCAGAGTCGCCAGTTCTGCGGTACGGTGGGAGAACTGACTTGGTGTTTTGCATTTTATCATAAATATTGCGGTTAGCAAGAGTCGCCACTGACTTTTCTTTTATCCAAAAGGAAAGGCTGAAAAGAACAAGAAAAACCTTTGAGATTATTTCTTGAGTTCGGGGGGTAGATTATGAAAAGGGAAGATATTAGCACCCTTTTCATTCATAGTTATCTATGGGCTCTTAGTTGCTTTCTAAATCACTTGCTTTTGTTTGAAAATGTGTTTTGTGTGGTTTTTGAAAGTATTTTGAAAAAGCGCCATCGTTTAGGAAAACTTTGTAATAGTTCTCGTTCGTAAGAACGTATACAAAGTGTTGAGCTTTTGAAAATGTTTCAAGTTTGGAAGATGTTTGAAAATGTTTTTGAAAGTGTTGGTGTTTGTTTTTGAAAATAAGCAAGAGTGTTTGATTTGAAATTGAGCAAGCAACTAGGAACAATCTACCTACTCAAAAGTCTTAGTTCATTTTTTCCTTTCCTTTGATATTGCTATCTTACCATTGATTTGGTAAGAAGCCCTATCTTTGAATGTAAAGGGACAGGCGTGGCTCATCGTATAGCCATGATAGCAACGTTGTGAAATATCTTAGCAATTATCTTTGAGGGACTAAGATCATTTTGAAAGGCAACTTTGATAGCGTCATCGAGGGACTATGATCTTGTATTTTTTGCTAAGATACTCCACATGCATAACATAGTCATTTTTCATAAGACAACAAAGTGGATTTACCCTAAAGGTGTAAGTGTGCAAGTGTGCTGATTTACATGCATTGTTTTGTCTTGATTTAGGGTTTCCTAACTTGTTAATTTTAATCTTTCCATACTAACCCTAATTTACTAGCATTTATATATAAAGCATTAAATTGAGGAAAATAAAAATACTAAGCTATTACATCATTAGGGGGGTATACAAATTTACAAATGGGGATTTTGCAAGAAAATTAAATCTAATTAACTATTACAACCATTTTGAATTAAATATACAAAATTGAAAATAAAATGCAAGAATGCAAGATGGGAAAAGAAATGATTTTTATTTGGATTTTTATGAAAGATTCTAATCTTGGCCTAATTAAGAAAATGATTAATTAAAATTAACTAAAACTAAAACCTAAATTAATTAACAAAGAATAGTAAGTTAAAAATGATTTTTTAGGGTTTTTCATGAAAAGGTTTTAAATTAAAAATAAAAGAAAAACTAATTAATTAAAATAAACCTAAGTTCTAAATTAATTTTAATTAAGAAAAGAAAATAATGTAATAATTAATCCTAAGTCTAAATATTAATTCGTAAAAAGAAATTAATTTGTTAAAAGAAAATGTTTTTGTTCTTTTTAGTTTTTATAAAGAAAAATAAAGTATGAGTCTAAAAATAATAAAATAAATATTTTTAGATTTTTCTATTAATAAAAAAAAATTAGTAATAAAAATAATAACAAGAAAATATGAAAGTAAAATAAACTAAAATAAAAAATGAAAATGAAATAAAGAAATAAATAGGTTAGGGTGTATGAAAATGAAACAGGGAGTATGAAATGAATAAAATACCAAGCCCAACAAGGGGAGCCCAGCGCCTGCAAATAAGGAAAAAAAAGAGAGAAAATATGAAAAAGAAACAAAAGGGTACCACTGGGGCTCGAACCCAGGTCCCTCAGGTTACAGGCGCGCGCTTTAACCACTGGGGTGGTGATACATCCGTTAACTTGTGCGCAACAATAAATACATAACACAAATTTTACCCTGACTGTACTTCATCTTCGACCTCCAGCCAAAGGATTTCAAACTTATTCATTTCTCAACTATTTTCAAAAGTGTAAACATGAAACTTGTGCATTTTTTCACCACGAATCCAACCATGTAACTAACTTAGGCTAACAATCAAAGATAAGGATGAATTTATGAGAGTATCAAATTCTGACCTAAATGTTTCAGCAAATTCAAACTCAAAATTGTCCATGCTCAAGCAACATTAATGAAATCTATGGACATGTATAGTTTCAGGGAAATGATACCTACATTCTATCTTCACAAATACAAGCCTTACAATGCCTAAATAATGAGATAGAAGTTCAAGAAAAATACCTCAAAAACTGAAATCGTGAAATGAGTTTGAGCTTGTTTCAAGTGATGGTTATGATCAGGTTAGCTTCCTTGGACCTCTAGGAAGCTAATGCAATGGTTGGCTTGAACTGAAGGTGGCTAGAATGGTCTGGAGAAGTCCAACTGTGATGCCCTATTTTTGAACTTGGAAGTGGGTGAAGATGGTGTTACAGTTGTGTAACAGGGACAAGGTTGGATTATGTATGATGTTTGGAAGCTTTTGGAAGCAGAAGACCAAGAAACACACGAGTAGTTTTTGATTTTGGGATTTCTGGCCAGAATATGCAACAATAGAGGTTTGTTATGCAAATCTGACTTTTGGGGGGTTTGAGAGCTTGTGTATTCGTGTGTTAGTTTGGAAACAACTTGTATAACTATATGGAAAAGATTTTGAGGCTTGAAAGGGTCAGAATCACACAAGTACAAGTTATGGAATTTTGCTTGTTTTTGAAGCAAGCTTGAAACATCTTGTTCCAATGTCAAGTACAAAGCTTGTAGGATGGCTGTAACCTTTAAACATGCTTGTTCTGATTGTGTAGGAAATGCTTGTGCAGAAAGGACAAGTTCAATGCTCAAGACAAAGCTGATTTTGTGGTTAAAGCAAACTTTACTAGAATGGAATGGTTACTTTCTTTCTAAAATGGAAGTAAGCATGGGCAATGTATTGAATGCTTGGATTGAAGCTTCTAACAGTTATATAGGCATTTAATTATGGAGTGAAAGGCAAGTTATAAGCCTGTAAAGTAGGATTTGTACAACATGGCTTGGATTTGAATTCTTGTTCATCATGGAAATGACCTATAATTCAAGAATGAAATGCCAACTTCATGCCTTCGATTCTCCTTGCTCAAACATGATCTCAATGAGTTCTTGGACATTTTGGAAACTTATAACATCATATACAACCTATATGTTGGTCACTTTTGAAAATTCCCATTGGAACTATGTGAAAAATTGCCATGAAGTTAGGTTAAAATCCTGCCTAAACTAGGGCGAAATTTCACTAAGTTTCCAAGTTTCATGAACATGTATTCAAAAAATAATAAATTGAAATCCATACATTTCTAGGAGGAGTTATGTTCAGAAATGTTTTAGATATCATTGATATCTACAACTTTCATGTTGAAAGTTTCCTTTGAATCATCTTGCATCATGGTGAAAAATTGGCTCAAAGTTGTGAAAAAATATGAAATTTCCAACACTTAGAAAAATTTCTAAGTTTAGAAATTTTGACTTTTCAAAATGAAATCTTGACTTTTTGATTTCTTGATAAATAAGTTTCATATTTTGAAATGTTTTGGTGAATTGTGATATTTGATATTTGATTTTGACCAAAAAGTCAAAGTTTGACTTTTCAGTGTACAGTTGACTTTTGATCAGTTGACTGAAAATCAACTATCAATCAATTGATCTTGAGGGAAGTTTTGAGTCATGCCATTAGGTAAAAATTATGCAATTGAATCCTTGAGATCATGTCTCCAACCAATCAAACATTTGCTAGGTCAAAAATCAGAAATTGCCCTTTCTCAATCAAAACCCTAATTTTGACCATTTTGCCCCTTTGATGATCTGATCAAATTTCTTAAGGAATTGTAGTCCAAACTTGATCAAATGAAATATATGAGTTCATAATGTTGATATGGATAAAAAATTATGAAGTTTGACTGTAAATTGACCATAATTGACTTTTCCTCAATACAACTAATTTCTAGGTCAACTGATCAATTGATTGAGCAAAAATGTGATCCAAGACTTGAAATTTGTCATGAGCAATCTTGAGAGTCCAAAATGATACATTAAAGCCATATGAGGCATTAACAATTCAATTATCCTTGTGCAATCTCAAACCCTAATTTCCAGTCATCAGTGCTTAAGGAAGTGTCTTGAGCTGATAAGCCCTAATGCAGCCTTGAACCAAAGGAGATATTGTGAGAGATCACTTGATAAATGAGAGGGAAAATTTTGGGGTACAACAGATACCTATTAATAAAAAAGTATGCCAAGCTAAGATTACTCAGATGGATCTTACTCCTACAATAGTTCGACTACGCCTACTGGCATGACCGTAGCATGTCAGAGCTTACCGAAGAGATGCAAGCATTGACTTATTGGATCGAAGGACTGCATGATTTTGTTACTCATGTTGGACTATAGGGATGTGGTGTAGATCATTTCCAATGCAGAGATGATGCACGTGGACGCGCATGGGCACGTTGTAGAGCGCATGGCTGAGACGAAGAATAGTCATTCATCTCATTTCCTTTCTTCCTTTCTCACCTTACTTAGATGCATTGGGGATAATGCACAATTTAATTTTGGGGGAGGAAGCTTTACCTCTTTAGTTTTCATTTATCATTTTCTAAGCAGATTTTCATTACCGCAAATTTCCCTTCAATAAAACAATTTATGTAATATCAAGTCGTTATATACAGATTTTTGTTCATTATTCGACTCTCTCACTTTCTTGAGCCATAAAAAAAAACTTTTACTTGACACATTCGAAGAGTATATAGGTTTCTCACTCTTAAAGCTATGTTAGAATTTTTGAGTGAGAATTAAACAAATTTGATACCGCCTCAACACTCTAAAACCCCCACTTACGCGAGACCGGTTTAAGTACCTATTATACCTAAACCTCAAACTTTGAAGTAAACCCTAGTAGTTTATATAAGCAGCCAGCATCGTCTTAAAAACAAACTATGTAGAGGGCCGATGAATATAAGTGAATGGTCTTAAATCATTTTCCTAAACATCTTGTAATGATGAATTGAAAACGGGGAATGCACTAATTAAGTTAGGTAACCCTCACCCGGTTACTTAATCCAACAGTGTGGAACCTACATATTATGTTATAAAAAATCTATGTGAGTTGGTTTAGAGGTTTCTGGTGCTGAACTTGGTAGGGCGGACTACAGTTCGATCCCCCACATCTTGCAATCAGATTAATTAAGGGGTTACCAAATTTATGTACCGGAACCCCATGATTAATAAGACCATCACTAACCTACTACTCTACTATGTGCGTGAAATGAGATAAAGGGCTTAATATGATTGTGCTCGAACAAAACGGGTGAAATAAAGCAAAAACGATTAGTTTGAGCTATAATAGCATGACTGGAACTGGTATGTATAAGGAGGGGTTGTCTAGTATTATCACTATATTTCTGTTGTTGATATTGAGCTTACATCATTCTAATGGAAACATCGCACAACCACGTATGAATTGATTTGTGTCATGTAATTGCATTTAACTTGTTCTTAAAAGATTACCATACTGATTATTTGCTTGAGGACAAGCAAAGGTTCAAGTATAAGGGAGTTTGATAACACAAAAATACATAGCTTATTCAACCCAATTTGCATAAATAAAGTTACCGTTTTATCTTAATTATGTTGCATTATGTTGGCTTTTCAAGTGTGTTTCAGGTATTTATTTCATCAAAAAGCTACATGAGAAAAGAAGAAATGGAAAAGAAATAGACTCAAAATCACAAAAACAACAGAAATAACAAACATTTCATATCAGAAGGCTGTGCCCCTTGGCACATCTTCCGTTCTGCTCGACACAAGCTGAAATTGTGCGCCCCTCGATACACAAGCCATTCTGATCGACACAAAGTAAAAAAATGTGTACCCCACGACACACATTGCATGCCACTCAGCATAACCTATTTCCTATTTTGTTTGACGCGTGAAGATTTATCCATGATTCCATGCCAACGACCTGCATAATTTCCTCCTAGTCTTTCTCCACACAAGGATCTTTCGGAAGCACGAAGTCACATTCCTATATTTTCTTAAAGTAGTTTTGTTATGGAAGAGATATATATTAAGAAGGACAGTATACAAGAGTTATGGCTCGTCTCTGCTATTTTGTTTTTTTTAATTATTTTGCACTTTCATTTTTTCCTTCCACGCTATTATTCAGTTTAACAGTTCAAAGCTTTGTTTAGAACTCAAGCAAATAAAACCTTCACCTAAGCAGCAATAGTTTTCTACACCAGAAAACTGTTGCAACATTAGTTTTACTTCATAGCCTCCTGAACTTTGTTTTAGTTAATATTTTATTCTGCATTCAAGTTAGTTTTCCGCAAGCAAATCCTGTCGGCATATTGTGGAGGATTGCTACAAGTACTTAAAGAATTGCATAATTTTGTTCTCATTATTTAATTCCAGGTTTCTTTTAGTTTAATTTTATTACTATTCTTTATTTATCATTCATGTCTAAATCATTATGTGTTTGTTATTACTTTGTGTTAGTAACGGATAATATGTCCGACTAATTTCCCTGATACTGGTATGTAAAGTCACAAACCGAATGAGTTCGACAATAAATTGGCATAAACATTTTATAAGAATACTTTTCTGGTTTGATTTCCAAATTTCAATATAAAACTGTTTTGTTACGAGAGTAAGAAACAAACAAAGGCTAAAATCAATAATTACGAGAGTGTGAGTTTTTAACCGAATAATGTTAATCAAACATTAGTTTTAAATACAGCGAGAACGGTTTACGATTAATTAGAATCTATTTGTTTTCAAAAAGTATTTTTAAATGTTGAATAAAACAGTGAGAGTGGTCATTTAAGTTTAATAATATAGTCCGAATCAACAATCACGAGAGTGTGAGATAAAGGTTTTTAAACTGATAGTTTCTACTGAACAATGTTTTGAATATTCAAAGTTATACCAATGATTTACTGAATTTCCAAAGTCAGACGTATTTCATACTAGAGTCCCGTTATTAAATATTTCAATTAAGTGTAACGTTATTTTTCCTCTACCCCAAAAACTAAGATTTATTAGACTTAGCTTTACACAGTAGATTTAGACAACAATAATTCAATTACTAGTCCATGTGGGTTCGATATCTTTTAAAACTATGCGATTAAATTATGCACTTGCAGTTAATACACCCAATAGACTCTTAGAGTCATGCGATCAGACGGGTAGAATGAAATGTGATTCGAGAGTGAATTCTCTTAATCTACAAATGATTGTTTACTTGCTTTATTTATTGCTTTATTTACTTTTCTCGCATTTTCCTGCAAACCCAATCTAAACTTAAAAGGATTGAAAGTGTTGAACGATAGTTTTCCCCCCTCACTATTCCATGTAGAGACAATATGATATAACTTATATCATCCTAAAATAAATACTTACTTTTTACTTGTCTCTTTACCGCTTCAGCAAAACGGCGCCGTTGTCGGGGATTGGTGTTGATATTAACTACATCACGATAGTTTTGCTTTCTAAGTTCGTAAATATGTCTATATTGTATATTTGTATATTTTCTCCATACTTGTTTATTTTGTACATTTACTTGATTTGTACATTTGTATATAGTATACTTGTTTTGTTTCATGTTTGCCAAGTGTGGTTATATGTGTAGTTTCGGTTAAAGCTTGAAGAGATTTGAGCAAAGGCGGGAGTGAAACATTTGGCTCATCCGAAGCAACGTGTTGGTTTGTAAATAATAGGCGTCGAGTTTATGACGTAAAACAAACATGTTTTTATTGTTTTCATTTTGTTTAGTTTAGGTAGTATTGTGCAATTGTCTAAACAAATTTAAATCGAACCAACTCTGAAATTTTAAATCTTCACTTTTAGATTTGTTTAGACAATTTTCACTCATTCTTTTAGTATGTTTATATTAGTTGCTTTAGGTTGTTATTCTTTGTGGTTTTCCGCAAGCTTGTCGTGTTTAGCTTGTGTAAGTATGTATGTGTTATAAATGCTGTTTAGATGTGTAAATGAGAGTAATGTAGGTGATTGTGGAGGTTGCTTTAGGACTGCAAGTTGTTGTCCTGGTTTTTTTGCTATTAGTGTATTGTGCTTAGCACGGTTGAGCCTGCTTAGTGCGCTCTGCTGTGATCAGCCAGTGATTTTTTTTTGTTTCACTTGGCTCCCATTTTCCCACTTTCACCAAGTCCTTATAGTAGTAATTAACATTAGTATTATTTTTATAATTATTTTGTTGATTGTTTGGACTCAAATTTTGGTCCGGTAACATAAAAAAATTTTAGACGATTTTTCGATTTTGATTGATTCAACTTGCGGATGTATGGTAATGATAGTTTTCAAAGTTGGCACACGCCAGGTACTCGTTTATTGATTTCTATAGCATAACATGTTTATGAAACTTTTCATTTGTATAATTACTATATCATTCATTCTTTTTGCATTACTTGTTTTTGATTGAATCACTTTAGTTCCCTCTTTACCTCCAAATGCGAGGAAGCTTTCCATTGTTCATATATGTTGGAGGTCACAATTCTTGTTTTAGCTAGACTTTATTATGCTTAATCTTTTGTTCTGTGTTGATTATATCAATGCAAGAAAAGGATCAAGGCATTTTTGTTTGATTTTGAGCACAACTATCTTGTTGAGAATCAAGTGTGAGGAAGAAGTCCCACATTGATTATAAAAGGGAAGATTGAGCACTTATATATGAGAGAACCCACTCATCTATCACCTTAAGGTTTTAGATGGACAAGTGGTGTGTCTCTCACAAAGGTGTGTCCCAAGTAAAATGCTCTCTCCTCGGAATTGCCCCTACAGTGGTATCATGAGCCTTTGGTTTCGAGATAGGGACCGACTTACTTGTATCGAGCGATGGTACAAGTGTATGTGGAAGAGAGTCATTCCACATGAGGGGGAGCATTGTGACTCACACTTGAGGGGGAGTGTTGAGAATCAAGTGTGAGGAAGAAGTCCCACATTGATTATAAAAGGGAAGATTGAGCACTTATATATGAGAGAACCCACTCATCTATCACCTTAAGGTTTTAGATGGACAAGTGGTGTGTCTCTCACAAAGGTGTGTCCCAAGTAAAATGCTCTCTCCTCGGAATTGCCCCTACATATCTAGCCAAATAGTTAATCTACCTTGTGAGTGTGTGATCATTTGTAACCCCCATTGAGCCTTTTTATCGATATCCATGTTATTTTTGCTTAATTCTTGTCTTTGAGTGTTGAGCTCATCTTTTTGTATGGATTTTAATTCTTTACTTTCTTGAACCATCACACTTTAATGTTGGTTGAATTCAAGTTGGGGAGAGAATTGTTTCCTCACTTATATTGTGATTGCTATGCGGTTGTGAAAAAAAGAGAAAAAAAAAGAAAGAAAAAGGTGAAAAAGAGAAAAGAAAAAGAAAGAAAAAAAATTGATAAAGCTTTGAAAAATAAAAACGAAAAGAGTATGGAATAATGATTTTGTTAATAAATATTGTGTTAGTTTGACAACTTGGGTTGAAAGAAGAAGTTTGATTGAAATTATATTGTTTTAAACTTTGTGAGTTGATTACTCCCTTAGGTTAAGGTAAGAATTTATTTCGATTAGCCTTAGGAATTATCCCTTGTTTCTTAACCAGGCTACATTACAACCTTGAAAAGTCCTTGTGATTCTTGCCTTTATATTTTCAATTTGAATTTTTGGATGAATGCATAATTTAGTCTTTTGTTTGCAAGTTTGTTGGATGAGTGTTAAAGTCCTCACTTTTGTGTGTTTTTCATCTACCGATGAATTTTTACTAGGCGTGGTTCATGATTAAGCTTGTTTTGTTTTAGAATGTGTTGTACCCCAAAATTTGCCCTCCCATATTTCTCAAAACATTTCAAGAAATATCCTCAAGTTGCTCAAGGAAGCCCAAGGGTTGACCAGACAAGCCCTCTCCTAAGGCAGTCTACCTCAAATTAGGGTTTCATGTTGCATCAAGATACTTGAGTCCAAGGGACCCCAAATTCTCAACATTGTCATAATATGTTCTCAAGATCATCCATGTCAAGTTTCAAGCCCTACAGAGAAAGTTTGCTCAGTCAATTGCTTAAAGGCTTGAAAATCGACTGTGCTACGGCCAAAGTCAACTGTGGCCTACATACAGTCAAACTTCAATATTTTTATTCAAAATTCTCATTTTGAATTATATTTCATCATTTGATCAAGGGTTGATCATGATTCATCAAGGATTGCTCATAATTCATCAAGAACCAAAAGTTGCTAAATTAGGGTTTTGTAGGAAAAGTCAACTCAACTTTGACCAAGCATAACTTTCTCATACTTTATGAGAAATGACCCATCCAAAGCTCATTTTGAATAGGATGACATGATCTACAATCAATCTTCAGCTCCCAAGTTCAAAATATGCACTCACAGAAAGTTATGAATTTGGACATTATAAGTCATTTTGAAAAGTCAACTAAAACACATTTTTTTGTCAAAGCTTCATACATGAGCATGGAATATCAAATTGATATGAGACAAAAAGGGTTGCTTAGAGGACATCTCAATCTTTCCAAAAAGTCCAAGAACACCTTCAAAGAGTCAAAATTGAGGAAGTTATGCATTGGTGAAGTTGACCCTTTTTGCAAAATTGCCAAAAGTCAACTATGCCTAAAACTTCATTTTTTTGCCAAATGGGCCCAATCTTTTTCACTTGTTTTGAGTTGGCAACATAGTCCACGAGCTCTAGCCTTTTCCACTTGTCATTATCTTATTTAAATTTTTTATTTTGATTTTTATTTGAATTAAATCATTTTAAATCAAAACAAATCATATAAAATCCAAAACATTGAAATTCAAAGATCTTGTGCTTGTTTCAGGTCTTAATATCCAGCTAGCATCAAATCGAATTCGTGTAAAGGCATGAGGTACACAAAAAGATTGGATTAGGCCTAGTTTTGGAAAGGTTTTAAGGTGAATCAAATCAAGATCAAGGACATTGATGGAGGAAGATTGAGGCCAGGCTTTCAACCCTAATTCACTCCTCAATACATATAGAAGCATTGTAGACCTAAAACTAGGTTAGAGGCAGGCGCAAGAAGCAGAACAAAAACTTGAAAAAACAAGAAAAAGTGGTGAATCGAATTCGTACTTAGAGGCCAATTCAAGACTCTTGGACGATCCCAATTGTTTCCTGAGGACATCAGCAAGCAAAAGCAATCAAACTCAAGCATTTCCAGGCCTTATATCGCACTGTAAGTCACCCACGACATGGCTTCTTTTTTGAAATCGAATAGCATCATTCTTGTACTTGTAGCATAAAATAGTTGTATATTATTGCTCACCATCCTATTTGCAAGCTTTCTGTAATAGTCAATTGCATTTTCATGGCCTATATTGGATTTCACCATTATTAGGGTTTCGTGCTTCAAATTGGGATCTTCGTTTACAAGCAAAATTAGGCCATGAAAGGGCCACCAATGGACTCAGCAGGTTCAGACGAAGATGTCCATGGCCTTCGTTTTTATTTATCACGCTTGTGTTGAGTTTTAAGATTTGCAGGACTTGCAGCTACGGACAAATGTCCGTAGGTAAAAGTGTGGAACTTTTACCAACAGATCCAAGGAAGAAGATGACCAAATGGCAATCAACCATTGGCTTGTTCAAATTTTCGCACGCTGAATTGACATATGTGGCTTTTTAATATATAATTATTGTTTTGTGTTATTATAACAACTAATCACGCTAGCTCAGCTGGTTGCCAAGCGCTGGAACGTGCCTCAGGACCTGGGTTCGAATCCCAGGTCCCCCAATTTCTCCATGTTATTTTTCTTTTCAGGATCCAACACGTTTACAAGCCAAGGGACTACCATAAGCTCTCAAGATCTAGCCCTTGGATCTCCAGATGACCAAATCTGATGGCCATCATCTGAAGGTGCATCATGAGGCCTAGTCAACACAAAGCACATGATCATGTAAGTCAACGTGGACCTCTTTGGTCTGGGCCCAAAAAATTGTTTTTCACACCCCCTCAAGCTACTAATCAGGCCCAAGTTTCTATTTCTTTTCTTTTTACATTTATTTAATTTAATTTATTTATTTTACTAACCAATCAATTATTTTCTTTTTTATCAAAAAATCATAAAAAATAATACTTTTCACAAATTAGGTTTAGATTTTATTTTTTATACAAAAATTAATTAAATTAATTAGGTTATTAATTTTAGATAATTTTAATGCTTTTTGTAAATACTTAAAAATAATTAGAAAATTAGGTTTTTTTTTTCCAAATTTAATTATATTTTTCTTTTTCTTAAAAATAACCAAAAACCAAAAATAGGCCATATAATTATTTTCATTAATTAATTTAATAACTAATTAATTTTTGTATTTTAATTTTAAAACTTAATTCTTTTCTTCAAAAAATATTAAAAACAACAAAAACATTTTTCTTTAAATTAGGTCAAAAGGGTCAAAACCCTAATTTTTTCTTATCGTTCTAAATTTCATCGGCGCGCTTTATTGTCTTATTATTTACCATATTGATGTAACTGCCTACAAGTTGTAATAGTTAATTAGGTCTTTACTTTCATTTATCGCTTTATTTTCAAAGGGTTTGTTTTTGGCTATGTAAATACCCGAAGCCTTGTAATAGCGTAGTTTAAATTCCGTACTTTAAATTCCGCAAACTATTAACTATTAGATGTATGATATAGGGATGCATGACAAGAATGTATGATAAAATTTAAAATAACTAGATAACCCTAAATGTGCAAAGATAAATAATCTGAAATTGAATCACTCGCACATGCGCACTCCTAGGGTACACTCCCACTTGGTTGCCTTTGGTAAACAGTCATTGAGTATATGATGCTTTAGTGGTCGCCCTTTTGTCTAAACAAAGATGAAAGTCCCGACCGAAAAAGTTGCCTCGGAATGGTTGCCTCAGAATTGTTGCCTCGAATGATTGATCTAAGACATTAGGGTTATTACTAAGACGTCCTAACATTACTTTAGTGACCGTACTGTTGGTGTAAGCCCTAGAGGCCAATACTTTTGGTACTTGTATCGAATTATTTATTAATAATAAAAGGCATTTCTTTATTATGTTTTCCAAAATAATAAAGTCCCTAGAATGGTTTATTGGTTTAATGAAATGTTAAGTGTGACTTAATCATGAGATCCCATTAAACATAAGAAACTATTCTTAAAGTATCCGTAGTCAAGCTTTAATGTGAAGTGGGATAACATTAAAGCATTAAGATTATTATGAAGATAGATTGATGATCACATCTCATGGATCATAGATAAGGAGTTATCAAGTCTTGACATAGATATGAATATTAGGAGTAATATTTATACTGGATTGACCCGTTATGAGAATACTACATAGAATGTTATGCAAAGTGTCATAAGTTATTCTCATGATGATAATGGTGTATACCACCCTTCGACCTGAAACCACTATGGACCCTAGATGTAGAGTCAAGTACTTTATTGCTGATCAAACGTCATCCGTAACTGGATGACTATAAAGATGGTTGATGGGTACTTCACAAAGCATGCTAAGGGACATGAGTGACCTAGATGGAATTTGCTCATCCTGCATAACAGGATAAATGTCTAAGGGCCCAATATTGAACTGGACAAGGGTGACACAGTGTATGCCTTGTGTTCAATATAGACATGAGGGCAAAAGGGTAATTGTACAACACAAATATTATCACGGAAAAGGTTTGGTCAGATCACATGACATTTTCGTGACTTGGGTAACAGTGATGTGTTGCTAGATACCGCTCACTGTTTATTATATTAAATGTGTAATTTAATATAATTGCCAACGACGCGAAAACCTACAGGGTCACACACATAAGGACAGGTTGATGAGAGATAGAATAAATAAGGAACACCGTAAGGTACGGTGCGCTTAAGTGTAATACGGAAAGTGGTAAGGTACCACGTGGATAAGTGATATATGGTACATCATAAGGTATGATGTCCATAAGCTTAATTGGGCTTTTAGCTTATAGCCTTAATTGGGCTTTTAGCTTGTAGCCCACACGAGTGATTCTATAAATAGATCCCTTGTGATGAAGTTTTTTCACTTGATGCATTTTCGTTTTTGACTCTCTCTCTCTCACTCAAGGTTTCCGTTCGTGATCAGCTAGCACTGTGACCGGAAGCGATCTGTTCGTGTGGACTGAGTAGAGGCGTTGTTCTTCATCAACGCTCGTGATTACGACATCAAAAGTCTGAATCGCCACAAGAGGTAAAACTTTCTATCACTGACCATGCTCATTCGTAAGGATCTCTAAAGGAAAATTTTATATTCCGCTGCGTAATGATCGCAATTTTCCTTCACGTACGTCCCTTTCAAATTGACCCTCAAAACTCCAATGATGGTGCTACCTACTCACTAATAGTGGGATAGCGTTGTCTAAAGGAAACAAATACAGAACGATTCTTTTTTCGAGTAGGTAGATTAGTTCTTAAGTACTTGCTCAATCCAAACAAACTTTTTCACACTTACACTCTTTTACAAACAAAGTTTTCAAAAAACACTTCATTACACTCTTGAAGACAGAAGCAAGAGTTAAATCGAAGTCAAAACAAAAGCTTTTTCAAATCACACAAACACAAAGAAAACAATTTTTAAAATGATGAGCAAGTACCTAAGAGCCCGTAGATAACTACGGATAGAAAGGGTGCTAATACCTTCCCTTTCTATAATCTACCCCCCGTACTCAGAAATATCTCGAAAAAGGAATTTTTCTGTGCTTTTTTCCTTTCCTTGTTGGATAAAATAAAAGTCGGTGGCGACTCTTGCTTACCGCGACATTTTGCAAACACAAACGCAAAACGCAAAACAACAATTCCTAAAAAAGGGAAACACGTCCCAGTTCTGGCCACCGTATCACAGAATGTTTTATATAATTTTTGTACTTAAGATTCATTTTATTTATATGTTGTCATTGTAGGATTGTGGTAAGTATTTACCTTGCTTGTACGTTTTTATTTGAACAATACATTTGTTTTCATTTTTCAAACATGTTGATTCATGATTATTTGGTTGATTACTTTTGTTTCTTTAAGTTTGTTTGGCCTTGTTTGAGGACAAAAAAGTTCAAGTTGGGGAGAGTTTGATAAGTGCAAATTATAGTTATTTATGTATATATTTTTGTTGCACTTATCGACTCTTTGTTGTTAATATCGGTTGAATACACCCGACTTTTGTGTAAATACGTTTAGTTTGTACATAATTGAGTTTTTGATTCATTTGTGTATTGTTTGATAAATTTTACTTATTTTGTAGGTATTTGTTGCACATTTGGAGCATAGAGGAATAAGGTGTCAAAAACACAACTCCAAATGCGCGTTTTTGGAATAAAAGTTCTTTTTTGAGAAGTTCTATTCAGGCATGTGCACTAAGCAAGAATTGTAGTGCGCTATGAGTGTTTTGAACATATTTGGAAGAAGCAAAGTTTTCTGAGCCCATTTAGCATGCAAGTCCCGCTAGGGGCGGTTTAGGGCAGTTTAGTGTGTTAAATAAGTGCGTCCCATTTAGCGCGGTGAGCCTGCTAAGCACGGTCTGCTGAGATCAATTTTGTATAAATAGTTTAGAAACAAATTTTTTAGGTTTTTATCATCTCTTCTCTTGACAAGGGTTAAGCTCTGATCTAATTCTTTGTAGTTTGGAGGTTTACCCAACATCATTGGGCGGTGTATCTTGTCGATTGGCTATGGGTTGTCTCAGATCATGTTAACACCGCAAGAAGTTTCATATTCATCTCTTTCTTTCCTATGTATCATTCCAATGGTGGGTGTTGTATGCATATTTTACTCTTATTGTATGTACATTTTTTGATCATGGGATTGTATATATGCTTGCTTTACAAATCTTAATTGATGTTATTCCTTGACCTTTTTACATTTATGTTTGGGTTTTGGGTTATTCTAGAGATAGATTTCATGAACCTTGGTTAGGGAATATATCTATTAGTTTCTAGATTCTAGAGATAGATTTAGAGCTAATAATTGTCGTGGATATCAGATCTTAATGTCTATATGTTGTTTGTGTTGTGCTGAGAGATCACCGACGTGAGCAATACAATTGTCTCAACTTTGTGTTAGACATAACCGCTATTGTGGCACCTTCAGAATGATGCCTGATGATTTTGATGTGTATGGTTGGTTGAGTGCAATTGATCCGCAAGTTTAAATATTTGATGGGGTGAATGAAATTTGATTCCAAAATAAATTCTCTTAAGCTGCAGATGATTGTTTACTTACTTTATTTATTACTTTATTTACTTTTCCCGCATTTTTCCTGCAAACCCAATATAAACTTAGAAGGATTGAAAATGTTGAATGATAGTTTTTCCCTCTCACTAATCCATGGGGAGACGATACGATATAACTTATATCACCTTAAAATAAATACTTATTTTTTGCTTGCCGCTTTACCGCTTTAGCAATAATCGTCGAGAATTTGACAATACATCTTTTCTTAATTATTATGTTGATAAAATGGTCTCATTTTTCACTTTTATTGCCCCAACACTTCATCGTAAAATGGAAGGGTGGAATGAAAAATATACACTATTAAAAACATGATTCACACTTTTCTCGCTCATGCATCTGTTCCTCCCTCATTTTGGAATCATGCGCTTCAAATGACTATATATCTTCTTAACATTCTTCCTGAGAAAACTATGTCTAATCTCTCTCCTATCCAACTTCTATATCATTGTGATCCCTCTCAGACACATATTTGCATCTTTGGTTGTCTTTGTTATCCATTGTTTCCTTTCACTACCATCAACAAATTACAACCTTGCTCGACTTCATGTGTTTTCTTAGGGTATCTTCTTAATCATAGAGGTTATAAGTAATTTGATTTTTCTCACATAAAAATCATCATCTCTCGACATGTCATCTTTGATGAGACTCAATTTTCATTTGCTTGCATGTCCTCCACATTTGCTCCTACATACGACCATTTCACTAATGCTTTAGACTCCTCCCTTATACATCAGTGGACTCATACATCTTTAAAGTCTTCACCAGATGACCTTCTCAAAAAGTCACATATACCTAACCCTCACCATATATCATCAGCCTCCCCATCCACTCCCATACCCTCCTTGTTGAATCACCTAGATACATCTCCCTCACCTTCACCTTCACCGCCAACCCAACCCACACCTCATACCCGGACCATGGCCACTCGCAGCATGCGGGGCATTTACAAACCTAGGAAACTCTTTAACTTGTCTGTTACCATTGATGAC
The DNA here is from genome assembly GCA_948472305.1 of Vicia faba. Lineage (NCBI taxonomy): Eukaryota > Viridiplantae > Streptophyta > Magnoliopsida > Fabales > Fabaceae > Vicia > Vicia faba. The sequence goes on along the minus strand of OX451738.1, from coordinate 1,557,120,480 downwards.
CCGACCATCTACCCTCTTCCAAAAAACCATAAACTTTCCCTTTCTAACCCTAATTAGAAATTCATAATGCATTCTGAATTTAATGCACTTATTAGAAATAATACGTGGGATTTAGTTTCTCGACCTTGTGATGTTAACATTATTCGTTGTATGTGGGTTTTCTAGCATAAAAGAAATTTAATGGTTGTTTTGAGTGTTACAAAGCTCAGATTATAGGTGATGGCATGTCTCAAGTTGCAGGAGTGAATTGTGATGAGACTTTCAGCCCTATGGTGAAACCTACGACCATTCACACTATTCTCACCATTGCTCTCTCCAAGTCCTGGCCCATTCATCAGTTAGATGTTAAGGATACCTTTATACATAGTGATCTTCACAATACTGTTTATATGCATCAGTCATTGGGTTTTCGTGATCCTCATCACCCAAATTATATGTGCCGCTTGCGGAAATATCTTTATGGTCTGAAGGAAGCACCTTGTGCCTGGTACAAATGTTTCGCTGGCTATGTCTCCACCATTGGATTCCAAAATAACACCTCAGATCACTTTATCTTCATCTAGCGCCAGTTTGGTGTAGTTTTGTAGAACTAATTCATTGATTTTAAATTCTTCGAAGTACTTCTTTTATAGCTTAAAAGAAGAGATTCGTTGGAGAGTAGAATAGAAAACACAAATAAGTTGTATTGTTCTCAACAGTCATGGTGAGACTGATAGACAATAGTACAAAAGGTATGTCCTTGCACTACTCTAAAGAGTAGGGTCACAGAGTACTTTCATACTTTTATAATCACCATCACATGCAATCCCTTAGTCTTGATCTTCGTCTTCTATATCTTCAGAGGCTTCTGATATGTTTATTGATGAAGCATGACGTAGAAGGATCAGAACTATGTATCTTTAGAACCTAAGTCTTTAGAATCTTACAGAGCTTGTTCAGAGAACTCTTGCCTTCTCAGTCTTCAAAATTTGGTCTTCAGAAGAATGTCTTCAGATCTTCAGAACTCGTTCAACAGAACCTTGTCTTCAGCATCTTCAGAATTTGAAACATCATAAGTAAATCTTTAGAAGGCCTTCAAAGCTTCCTTGCACAAGTCACGATCAAAAGCTCTTTTGATAATGTTCCTTAGAATTGTTGCATAAGACACATTCCTTAATCTTGACTTAACTTGTAATACACCAAAGGTATTTTTCTAGAGTGTTGAGTTTAAAACCTAATGACATCACACGCATTCTTACCAGAGTCAGAGCCTGTATAGAAAAAACAACACGCTAGACAGAAACCGTTAGAATACACAATTGTTCTCAAAGATAACATGTAAAGTTATCATCAAAACATAAGATCAGATGTAGAACTAATCTTATTCTTATAAGTCCCACATCGACTATAACATGTAATTAACTGTAAATCTCTCTATATATAACACATTCTTTGTAGTGTTATTCTCACACTGTTGATCTTAATATCCCTCAATATCTTACATAAAGATCAATTTGATAATATTATTTAATTGGTATTAGTTGTAGTGGTTTTGTTATGTTGTTCACCTTTGTGGATGTAGCTAATGTTTATTAAAACTAAAAGTTAAAACATGTTTTGTTGGAAATAGTTATATCTTTTTTTGTTTTGTTTTAGATATTGGGAAGATTAGTTTGTGGTTTTCTTACCGAAATATTTTGTTTGATTATAGGTTGAGCATGTGATAAGAGGCCAAAATAATTTGGTTGCAAATGAATTCATTGATTTGTTATGTGAATTAATTGTATCCAGACTCTTAATTATTGCAAAACAAAAATGAAGTATATTGAGCTCGTTTTACCATTATGAAGGTAGCATACTTGAAAAATAAGGAATTGCTTAATATTTGCATCCCCTAGATGCTCATAAATTCCATAACTGATATCACTTAGGAAAATCTTTGAGAACAAATATAGAAGGGATTTTGTATTTGCTGCTATTGTCTTATACCTTTGGTTACTATTATAAGAAATAATAATTTCTTTTGTTCATTAAATAATTAATGTATTTGATCATTATTATATATTAGATACATCAATTTAGTTCCTTACCCCCTCTTAAGATTGATAAGTGAATACTTCATTTTGTTTTTTCAGAAGTTTTATTGCCGTTTCTTTTTTGTATTAATGAGCAATTTTTTAATTATGAAATAATGCTCACACATTGGCTGTATGGATAATTCGATTGATAATCCATGTCATCTATTCCCACGTTACTTTGACTAATGTTAATTCTTGAAATTAAATAATTCGAAGAAATAATGAACAAATTTTTGAGTGTCAATATGGCCTTCAGCGACTACCTAGAATTGTTGAACAAATAATGAATATTCTTGAAAATGATCTTGAATATTCTTGTTCTTATTACTAAGTGTATACACATATTAAAGTTGAAATGCAAGTAATATGAGGAATGTTATTCAATGAATCCAAATGATATATGATAGGATGACGGAGTTAGTATTTTATACCATTTAAATTAGAAGGATAATTTATATTAGTTGGACTTTATCTTAAATAATGTTTAGTTGGTGTGTTAGTCTTGCCAATTGCGGAATCAGACTCTAAAATTTGGGGTGATCACAAAATTAAACTATAATTAATAAATCAAATATTTATATTATATTGTATATAAAATATCTAAATTGTCTTAAATAGAAATTTTAAGATCAAAAACTATTATTTAAAAATATTTTATAATAATGCTCTACGATTTTTGAGTAGTTTGAAATCATCAATAATAGCCTCAGAATTAATATTTGCGCAATTTCTGTTTTAATGTTAACTGTCATGTTATCTCCTAAAAAATCAGTTTCAATTTTGCTTCTCAATATTATTGTCTTGATAATTTTCATTGTTGAGAAAGATCTTTTAGTAGTGACTGTAGATACCAGGAGAGTCATGACAAGGAGAAGCAGTCTATTAATCAAATAATAAATTTCATTCTTTCCAGTTGCAATCAAATATGAACATTAGTCTTGAATAGTTGATAAATTATTCAAACTCGGTGTTTGATGAGCGTCAATAATAAAATGTCAAAGTTGAAATTGTAAATTAATTCTCTCTTGCTCATTGAAGTCCATAGGATAATATTTTTCAACTAGAATGCAAATAGTATCAAAGTTTAATAGCCTTGTAATTATCCTTCGGAGCCGAAGCATAACTTAGAGTTAACAAACCAATCGTTTGCTCACTAAATCTGCTATTTAACTCTTGTAATTATTTTTCAATGGTAGTGAAAAATATTTCAACTCTAAAGTAATGCTCAATGGTTACTTGGTTCTCTTCAAGAGGAGAGCGCCCAAATCTTGTTATTGAGTGAACATCATCGAGATTAGGAATTTTATATCATATTTTTCACAAAAAGACTTCACACAAGTAAACAATTTATCCCAACCATCTTCTCTCAATTCTTAAATAAAAGTTTTTGTTGAACAAACCAAATTCATAACATTAACTACATACTGGGATTGTTGTTGTAAGGCAATACATACTAGAATTTGGAAAGAATTCTAAGATATAGTGTATGACATTTTGGTAATTTTAATGTTAAGTGGAGGGTATATTTGTATTTTCACTATATGAAAAAAATTAAAAAAATTGGTGGGGCCGTGGCATCTCCTAGTCCCTACAATGGTCCACACCTCAGTCTTGGCCATTTAGTTCACTACTTATTACTATTATCATTATATATGTACTCTTATTGAGAGAGTCAAAATTATCTAATCAATGAAAAAATATCTTTTATTTCTTTTTTATTTTATTTAGTATTCTCCCTTTATAATATTGAAATCCTGATAGAAAAACTTTTTCAATTTGTACTTTCGTTTCAATTTTATTCCCGCTAAATAGAGTTGCATTTTTGTAATTTTGAGTAAGAATAGAAGATGCATATTGGTGGATTCTTACAATCGAAAAAAATTTCGAGTCAAAGGAATTTTGGAAGAGGAGAAGATGAAGATGGTTGCAATGGCAATGAGAGGTCGTACTCTCAAATGATGGCAATGACATTCTTAATATCATACATCGATATCTTAGAATACATTCACAAATGTATTTCTTTAATGATTCAAGTCTCAAAGGCGATAACCTTTTCAAGATTTAGATGAGAAAATGAAGCCAACATATGAATCAATGGAGAACCAAGATAAATCATTGGATATGCACAAGTATAACACATAACCAAGGCATCAATCAGAAAAAGAAAAAAAGAAGTTTCTTTCCATCCAAAAAATCTAATAGATGAATAAGAATCAGAGGTAGAAGAATTTTTTTTCCATATCTAACTCTAGTGAAGCCACTTTTGATTCATGTATGTTCAAACAGATAAGTAAGATTCAAAAATATATATATATATATATATATATATATATATATATATATATATATATATATATATATATATATATATATATATATATATATATATATATATATATATATATATATATATATATATATATATATATATATATATATATATATGGTTTTGAAGTCATTGGTTTCTAGTCTACCATCAATAACATTGATACATTATCAACCTTTGGTAACTTAGCCTCTGCTCCCAGCAAAAACAACTTAAGCAAACTCTCACTATTGTCTACTATTGATCACTTTTAGTTTTTATCAATATATTACTTAGTTTTTATGTATCTTGATCACTTATGGCTTATCCTATCAATATATCACTTAGTTTTTATGTATGTTGTATGTTGATCACTTTTAGTGACATAAGTGATCACATAGAATTTAAATTTTTACTAATGATCAAGGAAAGCTTCATGAAGTGATATATGACATAACCAGTTAGATCCAAGCAAGAAAGCATGCATAAATATTATTCTCAATAATCACTACGCCAAAAATAAGTTTTAGCAGCGCCTCTACTAAAGCGCTTATTGAAAAAGCGCTGCCATAGCCTTCACAAAAAACAAAATTAAAAAAAAGGGAAACCTACGAAGGCGCTTTTTTAAAAGCGCTGGCATAGGGTTCCCTACCAAAGCGCTTTTCAGAAAGCGCTTTCATAGGTATTTGAAATATCTAACCTACGAAAGCGCTTTTGAAAAGCGCTTTGGTAGGGAACCCTATGCCAGCGCTTTTGAAAAGCGCTTTGAAAGGGGGACCTACGAAAGCGCTTTTTACCTCAGAAGCGCTTTGAAAGGGGGACCTATGCCAGCGCTTTTTAAAAGCGCTTTCGTAGGTTGTTTTTATAATAAAATTAAAAATCCCTAAATCTTCTTCATTTCTTTCGTTCAGAGCTTCTTCATTTCTTCATTTCTTCATTACAGAAAACGAAACCCAGTTGTTCATCTTCTTCTCCATTCGTCTGCTCCTATTCAAGCTCTCTTCATCCTTCGTCGTCCTCACTTTCATTTCTGTAAAAACCCATCGCCCAACAACGTAACCTCTCACAACAACATAACCTCTCCTTCGCAAAACCCATCGCCCTCCCCCAACTCATCTCTTCTTTCACCACCCACTCACCTCAACAACCGCCGCATTACATCTCCACCGTTGGATCTTCATCTTCATCGCTCAATCCCTCTCACTGGAACCTCACTCTCCTCCAAGCCCTCGCCGTCGCGGTACCTTACCCTATCTCTCTCTAAATCCAAATCCGTTTTTCAATTTCTCGATTCCTCAATTGATTTTTGTTTTTTTTCAGACAGCGATATTTACGACGTGGCTTTTTCGTTCTGCAGTTCCCACGCTTCTGGTTTGTGTTTTTATAAAGCCTTGTTTGGTAGTATATACAATAGTTTCTGAAATAGCTTAATTTAAAATCTGATATAATCAGAACGTTATTAAATAATAAAGGCTTTCAAGAAGGCAGCGGAATCACTTGAGAAGGTTATGGATACAGCAAGAGAGGAACTTCCTGATACAATGTCTGCAGTTAGATTATCCACCATGGAAATCAGTGACTTAACCTCTGAACTCAGTGATCTTGGGTAATTGCCATTTTTTAAATTCTACTATCTGTATTATTCTTAGGTTAATGGCATTCAAATCAAAATTACAACGACAAACCATTGTTTAGTTTTTGTTTCTGTGATGCAGGCAAGAGGTTACCCAAGGTGTTAGAAGCTCCACTCGCGCCGTTCGCTCGGTGGAGCAGGGGCTTCGCAGTTTAACCACTATGCCTTCTTCTTCAGGTTACTTACTAAATTAAGAACATGTTACTATGATACAGAGAACCAACATAATAACTAGACAACATTGATATGTGTTGATGTTGATATCGACATGTATCGGACATCACACACACTTTACTTTACTGGAAAGTTTGAGTCTTAACTAGTTATTAAATTTCTATAATTTGAGTTTGTAAATGAGTTATGAAACTGTTATATTGTGGCTGCAATTGGTGGTAATTTAAAACTATGCCTTTTAAGCAATGTTCTTCATTTGGTTATATATAGCTTCTTTGCGGGGAATGGAATACAGCTCCAATACTGAGCCTGATTCGAGTGCACTAGCGGTGGGAAGAGCCGCTAGAGGTATGAGAGAGAGTATTATCAAGGGTCGTTCTATGTTGAAGATGTTTTTCTCCCTTATCAATTTTTCAAGTTTTGCTCTCAACTTCCTCGCTAGACGTGGAAAAAGGTAGAGGCCAGAGAAGATGCTAGATTTCTTCAATGCGAGCTCTGAGCAGCACCAAGGTTCTCTTCTCTACTGTTATATGATCTTCTGTTTTTTTCCTTCATGGAGTAGAGATGTTCCCCTTTAGATGAGGCTATAGGGTGTAGTGTAATAAATAATGTGTATAGAAACCTAATAGGAAGAAGAGATTGAGTGCATTTCATACTCTACATAAACTTGAATACTAGGATTTGATGTTTCAAACTTTCGTGGAATACACTTAACCTGTTTATTCCTTTAGATAAAACCAGATACAAGTTGTGTTTCCTTTTAAAAACTCCAGAAAAAATAATTGTTTCTGGATGGTGATTGCGTCTGTACTTGTAGAATGCGGAATGTGGAGCACTAACTTGAATGTTCGTAGAATGCGGAGTGTGGAGCACTAACTTGAATGTTTTGGAACGCAATGTTTCTGTTATTAAATGCATAGTGGATCCCTTAGCTCAATGTCATTGATGTCGAAAACAATAGATTAGATTCTTTTTCACATTGTTCCAATGATCTATTACAACTGTCTATGAAAAGATAACGAATTTGACGAGATATCAGAGTCGTAGCGACAAATATATCACTGAATGACCGAAAATAAAACCATCTTGCTGACAACTTATATAAGATAGGTATGTAAGGCAGTACAAATACATGGAAGCTACTTAAAATGACAATCTAACTACCAAACAAAACATTAGATAAGGTCAAACACCATTTTGTTGTATAACTTTTAAGAGGAGGAAAGATTGACTTGAGCTCCCCTTCCTGCGCTTAAAGGAGGTTTTGGAGGCCTTTTAAAGGCTCGTGATGTTATGGATGGTGTTACTTCACCATTATTATCAACCACACCGTATTGAATATTTTCAGCTGATGATGGATCAAGTCCTAGGCATTTGGAGAAAGCTTTCATAACTTGTTCTATGAAATGGCATGCTGATTCTCTTTCTCTCTGCACCGTATCCATAATTTCTCTTCTGGTGCTGCCTCTTGAAGATGGACTCCACTACTTGTCTGTTTAGTGTGTGGCTAAATAGCTATATACTATGTAACAGGCCAGTTTGTTTTTCCAAGATGTCCCATTACGAGACACCTGCCACAAAGTGTGCATATGCGTTTGTCTATTGTTGTTTAGCCGTGTATGATTTTCTGTAAAAAAATATGATAACATGGTAAACATTTTAAAATAGAGAAAATTTGAAGAAGAAAAAATGATAAATGCCTAAACGGTTATCTGGAATTAAGTTAAGGGACTGCAAAGCAATTTTGCCGAATTAATGCATATCATTATTTAAATTTGATTGCATAACATTTTCTTAATTGTATATCATTTTCTATAAATAGTTCATTAAAGTTTTTTAAAAAAAAAATACACAACTCATACAATCCTACCTTAACACATGTTTGAATTTTAAATCTCAGAGCTGAGTTTGTAATAATTACTACTACTTCGTCTATGTATTAAATGTTTGTATTAAATGTTTGATGAGTACGAATGCATGATTCTATGAAGGTTTGCATTCATCGTGAAGAGATGATAAGTGAGCAAGCTCTATTTGCTCTTTGTATGGTATTTTCACATTACTCAAGTGAAGTTCTATGCATTCACATATATACAATTATTATAAAGTGTATTAGAGTTACTTACGCTATTGAAACATCCATAACTACCTTCTAACTTCTCTTAAGGAATTTTTTACTCTTTAATATTGTCCCTCAAACTCATGGTGGTTCAAAAGAAGCTATCTTGAGTTCGTCTCTGAAACTAAGAAAGAGACTAGTAGAAAGTAGTTTGGTAAGGATGTCAGCAATTTGTGCATGGGAGAGAGTATTATCAAGGGTCGTTCTATGTTGAAGATGTTTTTCTCCCTTATCAAATTCGTGATATTCTACCGCACAGGTAAAAGTAAAAGTTGTGTTTTTTATTGGACGCATCACTTCAATGTGTTTATTTGGTTAATTAATTCCGTTTTTTGTTATTAAATTTCTTTGTTGTTTTGGTGGGGGTTTTGTTTAGGTTTCCATTTCTTCTAGTGGATAGAGTGATTGAATACAATCCTGGAGTTTCTGCAGTGGCTATTAAGAATGTAACAATAAATGATAACTTCTTTCCTGGACATTTTCCAGAAAGACCTATCATGCCTGGTGTGCTCATGGTTGAGGTAAACACCTTTTTCATTATAAATATATGATTGTGCACTCTTTCGTACCTTTTTAATTTATTCATTTTTTAAAATTATTACTGGTGTCGACATGTCAGCGACGGTGTCATGTTTATGGTGACTGTGCTTCATATTGTGCAAGTATACAATGTTGTGCTTTCTCTGCTATGCTAAACTGTGTGGTTGATTGAATCAAATATTTATGGTTTAAACTTTGAATATCTGTCTATTACAAAGTACTTTCTTTTGGTTGTATACTTAGGAGGTGATGTTGCTCGAATCCTTTCGTTTATTACTCTTAGAACTCATTCTCCGTAAACCTAGATTTTAGAAAAAGATCTATGCAATTATTGAAATGTGGGTGTGATTGCTTGTATTTTGGAGCTATAGCTTTACATAAGAGATAGAGTAGTTACGACGGTTGTGGTTGAGGTTTGTAATTCAGAAAAACATAAGCTAAGCTCTACATTTATATATGAAGATCAATGTGCAACTGTGACAAACTTAATGTTCATATGATCTCAATTGATTGTGAATAGAATATGTATGTTGGTATGGTTCTTACTTGCTCTGTCGGGCTTGCTTCATATTTCGTTTACGGCTTGTGGTGATGAATGTGATGTGTTTTATGCAGGCACTGGCACAGGTAGGTGGCTTAGTTATGTTACAACCTGAAGTGGGAGGTCCTCGCGAGAATTTCTTCTTTGCCGGTATAGACAAAGTACGGTTTAGGAAGCCTGTGATTGCTGGAGACACCTTAGTTATGAGAATGACACTTATCAAACTGCAAAAGCGATTTGGAATAGCAAAGATGGAAGGGAAGGCATATGTTGGAGGTGAAGTTGTATGTGAGGGTGACTTTTTGATGGCCACAGGATCTTCTAGCGAATAAGTAGAGCAATGAGAGTTGATTTTGCTGCATTTCTTTTATGTTTCTAGCATTTTTTTGTTGTTTAACTCCGGATTTTCATTTGGTATGTTATTGAGCAGAGAATCCAAAAATTTGATTGAGTTAAGAAGATAACTATGTGTACGTGTAGATTGAAGTTTGCAAACCTTAAGTTTGAATGAACTTCAATTTTGCAAAATCTTAGATGTTGGTATGTTTGATTAATTTAAAGTTGCAGCATGTCGACTTGTTATTATGTTTGTTTGATTAATTTTGTTGAAACACTCACAAATAACTATATAATCAATCCCATATTATAGAAGATTTGTGTCAATATTATATTAAGCAATTTTTCATGTAGGATTTGTGTCGATTTGAACTATAATATTATTGATGTAATGATGTATATATATAATTTTGGATATTATAATGGTATTATATTAGTATATATATTGTCTTACTGATGGCTGAAATAATAGCGTCGAAAATATATTACAGGTCAAAAATATATTACAGGTCGAAAATATTACAGGTCGAAAACATTACAGGTCGACTGGGAGGATTAAATTATAGGCTGCACATAAAAATACCTCATTTAGAAATGACAGCGCTTTTAAAAAGCGCTCTTAAAGGTCCACCTACTAAAGCGCTTCTTAGTAAAAGCGCTGCCAAAGACCAGTAAAAAAGCATAAAAAATTAAAAAAAAAACGCAGCATACAAAAGCGCTTTTGGAAAAGCGCTCTTATAGGGGGGCCTATCAGAGCGCTTTTTCCAGAAAAAGCGCTCTCATAGGGGGGCCTACCAGAGCGCTTTTCCAAAAGCGCTTTTGTAGGCTGCGTTTTTTTTTAATTTTTTATGCTTTTTTACTGGTCTTTGGCAGCGCTTTCTGGGAAAAGCGCTCTTAAAGGGGGGTCTACCAGAGCGCTTTTTCCAGGAAAGCGCTCTTATAGGGGGTCCTACCAGAGCGCTTTTTCCAGGAAAGCGCTCTTAAAGGGGGGGGTCTACCAGAGCGCTTTTAGAAGCGCTTTTGTTACCTACGCCAGCGCCAGCTATTAAAGCGCTTTTAAGCGCTTTTAAAGGCCAAAATAAGCGCTTTAAAAGCCCTTTTCCGTAGTAGTGAATGAAATGTCTAAATTCTTAATTATTATATATTTTAATCTTTTCGTTGTAATATGAATGAAGAACTGATTTATTCTTATTGTGAAGATAATTTGTTGTTATTTGATAGGTATCGGACTATCACTCATTTACACTTGTATGTAATAATGAAAATGTGATTAGAATACTTCATGAAATGGCCTCAGACACAACTAATTAGATTCAGACAAAAAAGCATACATAAATATTGATCTCAATGTGCATTTGAATACAATTCAACAATACAAAATAATTTTAACTTGTGTGGATGCACTAACTAGTTTATCCAATAAAATTAAAAACTATATATTTTTATTTTTGTTATAAATATAAATATTATAAATGTCTAAATTAATTTAATTATTTTTTGAATAATCATATATTTTGAATATTAATTATTTTAGCTATTTAAAATAATTAAAAAAACTAACATCAACATGTTTAAGTATTCAATATTTATTGCTGCTATAGTTAAAGGAAACGATTGAAATTAGTAACACAATATTTGTCCAATAAAAGTTTGATAAAATAATTATTTTTTAAAGGTATATATATATATATATATATATATATATATATATATATATATATATATATATATATATATATATATATATATATATATATATATATATATATATATATATATATATATATATATATATATATATATATATATATATATATATATATATATATATATATATATATATATATATATATATATATATATATATATATATAAAATTAAATTAATAATATTAATAATATTTTAAAATTATCATTAAACACAATTAAGTAAATGGAATTGAAAGCCAAACTATAGACATTAGAGTCGAAATTATACATAAAAATTGATTTAATCTATAATATAAGAAAATTTATTCTACTCAAATTGTCTATTTTGTTTTTTTTTCAAAAACATAACACGTGACTTCGTTAGAAAATAAAATATAGTTTGTTTCAAATCTTAACTAGTGGGATACCCGTGCGACTGTTGTGTTATGCGCATTTGAACTCAAAAATAAATTTAAATTAAAATAAAATATTTTATAATAATTAATATAAAGTATAAATAAAGTTAAAATATAATAATTAAAAAAATTAATGATGACATTGACTTTTATAAATACTATTTCAATAAATATTTTCATAAAAATATTAATACTTTTTTTATTATAACTTTTATAAATGATGACATTGACTTTTAAAAATGCTATTATTTTTAATGGTTATTGCAAAAAAATTAATTGAATGTAAAATTAATGAAAAAAAATATTTTGACCAGTAACTTTATGTTACCGTTAAAATTTAATATTTTGACCAATAATTTCATATTTCCGTTTACATTCAATAGTTTTACTCAATATTTTTATGTTTCTATTAATATTCAATATTTTGACTAGTAACTTCATGATTCCGTTAATATTCAATATTTTGACCAGTAACTTCATGTTCTCATTAACATTTAATATTTTGATCAGTAATATCATGTTCTCGTTAATATTCAATATTTTGATCGGTAATTTCATGTTCCCGTTAATATTCAATATCTTGATCAGCAACTTCATGTTTCTGTTAATATTCAATATTTTGATCAATAACTTCATGTTCCTATTAATATTTTAATCAATAATTTTATATTCATGTTAATATTCAATAACTTCATGTTTCCGTTAATATTCAATATTTTTATCAGTAACTTCATGTTCTCGTTAATATTAAATATTTTGATCTATAACTTCAGGTTCCCGTTAATATTCAATGTTTTGATCAGTAACTTCATGTTCCCGTTAATATTCAATATTTTGATCGTTAACTTCATGTTCCCGTTAATATTCAATGTTTTGATCGGTAACTTCATGTTCCCGTTAATATTTTATATTTTGATCAGTAAGTTCATGTTCCCGTTAAAATTTAATATTTTGATCAGTAAATTCATGTTCTCGTTTGCATAGATATTGATATGATTAGTCAAGCGTTTACACGGTACTGGTGTGTTAATTGTTAGTTCGCAGGAGTATTGGTGTATTATGCGCATTTGTTTTCAAAAATATAATAAAAATGAAATAAAAAAAGACAAAATTACCTAACCAAAATAGTTTATTATTTTTAAAAGTGATAATAAATCGGTTTCTATAATTTTTTTCGTAAATCAAAATATTTGAATCAACAATATAATTATTCTTATATATAAATATATATTTTTTGAAAATATTTATACAAAATTTTAAATCAATAGTAAATTTGTTCTCGTTATTATTTAATATTTAAATCATAGTTTAATATCAGTACCATATGCACGTATTATATTAGTACATGCGTGTTTGCACGGATATTGGTGTGGTACGCACGTGTTTGTTTTTAAAATATAATAAAAATGTAAATAAGAAAAAAAATTGTTTTACTAAAAGTGTTTATTATTTTTTTTTTAAAAAGACAAAATTTTAAAAGGAAAATAGTTATATCCTGAAATTCGAAATATTTTGTCACTAAATTGATCTTATAAATATTATTAACTATATTTGACATACTTCCACCAAGAGGCAATTGGTCATGGTATGTCAAATTCATATCATGACATGGTATTAAGATATAAACCTAAGGACTGTTTTGATCAAAGAGTTATCACCATTACATAAATTATCCTAGTCAGCAGGTTTCCATGGACTGCCAAGTGCATTTTTTTTAAAGATTACAAACTCATACGAAACGGCATCGCATGTCTTATATCATCGCTTGATTCAATTTTATTTCAATTAAAAAAATAGATAAAGGAAGAAAAAGAAAAAGGAGATAAAATGAAAGAAGAGAGAAAGAAAAAGAAAGCAGACCATTTGAAGAAGAAGAAAGGAGATATTTAAATAAATAAAAGTAATTGTTGATCATAATTTTATAGATATATATCTCATTAATAGTAAATGAGGTAATAATAAGTTGTTAAAAAATGTGAAGTATTGATATTTTATTGAAAATAATTAGAAAATAAATTGGTGTAAAGAAATAAATTAGAAAAAAAAAATGGTCGTGATCAGAAAATTAAAATATAGTTAGACCTTATATTAAAAAGATCGAAGTTGACCCTGTAGTTATAATTGGAATTGTACGCTAGTTGTGTAACTGACAACATAGTTGTAATGTCTTAAATTGATTACCTAGAAGCAATGCTCCATCATGCATGTAAAATAAGAAGCATAGTCTTAGAAAAAATTATCTTCATTGACATGCTAAAGCTAAAACCACATAAAACACTTGCATATTAAATATTATGTATTTTTAATACAACAGTGATGAGCAGTGAAATATACATAAAAACCATGCATTACATTCTCAATTAATTATATCATTGTTGACTATAAAAAGACCCTACATACATGGCTATGAACTCATCACACAATTCAAGAGTTTTTCATATCTTGTGGTATGGTAAGAATTACTCCATTTCATAACAATAATTATCATCCTAGATAATGCAACTCATTTTTACATTTCAGTGGTCCTACCAAATTATTTAAATTCAAACTTGTAAAATTTGAGTTTTTCCTGCATAAATATTTAAATCCAAAATATCACCATTTTTTATTATTTCTTTTTTTTTTGTAGGTGACAAAGTTAAATGAAAAAAAGAATATGAATGAAAAGAGTGTACGTGCAGAAGAAGAATATATAGAAGCTTGTGAATTGTCATAATCAATTTCATTGCCTCAAAGAAATAATGATGTTAGAGATTCTGGATTTAGTAATTTTATAGGTTGTTCTACTGTCCAGAATAGAATTAATTTGGATCTATCTTTGGCCATTTGAATGTTAATTTGATTGTTTTTTATGCATGTTGGTACTCAGTAGTTATAACACTCTTAGAAAGATAATACTATTATACTCCTCTTGGAACTAAACAATGGTATATACATTCTCAAATTTGATCTTATTAATGAAACTGCATGAGAAAAAAGAATAATTTCCTATTTATTTTATTTTTCCTATGATTTGAAGTGTCAAATTCACCATCTTCCATGTTGTTACATATTGACCACCATTAAAGATAAGAGCACAATATTAAAGAAGATACTCACTTTATAGGACACATCATAGATCAGTACTTGATTCCTTCCCTTGCATCAGGCCAACATAAATCTCAATAGTTATCTCTACTAAAAATTCAACAGTGTCACCACCTAAGTCCCTCAATATCTGAAAATTCTAACAGTCTCAATATGGACCATGTCATCTTGTTGGTAATTAATATAGGTATCCAGTTGTGCAACATATCCAGATCATCAGCAAAACTGTAACTTTTCCATGCCGGTAACGCTGCTGCAAGACAGTAAATACAAAAATTCATGAAGTTCATAATAAAATAAAGGCTTAAATGCAGTTTTGACCCCCCTAGTTTAAGGTTTTTGGAGTTTCGATCCCCCTAATTTAAAAGTCAGTTTCTAGTCCCCAAAGTTTTTAAATTTGGGATTTTTGAAGCCCCCTCCATCTGGCTGCCCAAAAAATGACATGGCAATGCCACGTATTTTTTAAAAAAAAATTTTTTTTTTTAAAAAATTTTTTTTTATTATTATTTTTTTAAAAAAAAAATTTTTTTTTTTTTTTCCTTTCGAACCTTAATTTTGTCCAAGAGGAGAAGAAAAAAAAAATTTAAAAAAAAAAAAAAAAAAAAAAAAAAAAACGTGGCATTGCCATGTCACTTTTTGGGCAGCCAGATGGAGGGGGCTTCAAAAATCCCAAATTTGAAAACTTTGGAGACTAGAAACCTGACTTTTAAACTAGGGGGATCGAAACTCCAAAAACCTTAAACTAGGGGGGTCAAAACTGCATTTAAGCCTAAAATAAAAATACAAATCAGCTATCCATATCGAAATCGTCGTACAAATCATCATTGTTCACTAATTTCAGGGCATTTTATAGCAGAATATTATAATTGAAGATCAACGGTAAGAGTTAGCTACATAATAATTTGAAATTGATGTAAAATTGATGTTGGATAAAGTAAGAGGATCATATAATAAGTAGTCGCCATGTTACACTTTAGAGTGCAAATTAAGACTGGGGCGACAATTATTATCATCATATCCGTTGTTTCAACAACTTAAAAAGCTGCAACAAAGAACGTTTTCGATGATTCAAAAAATATTCGACAATGAAAACATTTGTAATGATATGCAATTTTAGGTACCTGAACATTTCCGTGTGGATCTCTTTCAAGAGGCAAATGTCTTTGTTATATCTAATCAGACTTCGGACAAAACTTTATATATATATATATATATATATATATATATATATATATATATATATATATATATATATATATATATATATATATATATATATATATATATATATATATATATATATATATATATATATATATATATATATGTCTTGTTAAAATAAAATACACTCTTGGTCTTTATATAGACCTAATGACTTTTACAATTCTAAAAAAAATCATAACTGCTACTAATAAACTATCATAACTTACTAAACTTTTGTCCTTCCTACTACCATATTTAATATGAAACTTATTACTAATGACATTTAATGTTTATTCAACAAAACTCCTCTGTAAACTTAAATATTTCTTCCATCCAGCATTCCTATCATCTTCTTGCCTCTGTCGAAGATCTCTTTTGATAGTGGTTTTGTAAAAATATCCGCTGCTTGGTTTCTGTTTGCTACATGCCTCAATTTGACACTTCCCTCCTTCACATGTTCACGAATGAAGTGAAATCGAACATCAATGTGTTTGCTTCGTTCATGATTCACTGGATTCTTCGTCAATTCGATAGCTGATTTATTGTCCACTTGTATTATTGTTGGATCTTCCTGTTTTAGCTCAATCTTGCTTATCAACCTTCTGAGCCATACTGCATGACAGACGCACCAGGATGCTGCCACATATTCAGCTTCACACGTTGAAAGTGTTACTATAGGTTGCTTCTTCGACAGCCAAGTAAATGCTGTGTTTCCCATGAAAAACACATATCCAGCGGTGCTCTTTCGATTGTCTATGTCTCCGCACCAGTCACTGTCAGAATAACCAACTAACTTGTAGTCTTTTGTTTTTGAATAAAACATTCCTAGTGATATTGTTCCTTGGATGTATCTTAGAATTCGTTTCAGCGCCTTCCAATGTGTGTGTACTGGCTCCTCCATGAATCGACTTACTATGCCAACACTTAATGAAATGTCTGGCCTTGTGCATGTGAGATATCGAAGGCTACCTACCAAGCTTCGATATTTGCTTCCTTCAACCCGTTCTCCTCCATCAAACTTTGACAGTTTTGTACCTGGTTCCATTGGTGTCGAAGTTGGATTGCAATTCTTCATTTTATATTTTTCTAGGATTTCTTTTGCATATTTTTCTTGTGAGATAAAAATTCCAGCTTCTTCTTGTCGAACCTCCAGACCAAGAAAGAATCTCATCAGACCTAAGTCTGTCATTTCGAATTCACTTGTCATGGTGTTCTTGAAATCTTCGATCATCTGAACATCACTGCCTAGAAAGATAAGGTCATCAACATAGAGAGCAACAAGTAATAAATTACTTCCATTTTTCTTCACATAGAGTGCAGGTTCATAAGGACATTGCTCGAACCCATTCTTTTTGAAATATGTGTCAATACGTGTGTTCCATGCCCTATGTGCTTGCTTCACCCATACAGCGATTTCTTTAGTCTCAACACCTTCTTCTCTTCTCCAATTCTCATATATCCAAGTGGTTGTTCGAATTAGATTTCTTCTTCGAGCACACCATTCAAAAATGTTGTCTTGACATCCATTTGAAATATTGGCCATTTGAACTGGGCAGCTTGAGAAATGAGTAATTGAATTGTCGCCATTCTCGCAACAGGCGCAAACACTTCGTCATAGTCAATTCCTGCTTTCTGTTTGTATCCCTTCGCAACCAGTCGTGCTTTGAATCTTTCGATTTCTCCTTGAGCATTCATCTTTTTCTTGAATACCCACTTTATACCAATGGGTTGACTACCTCTTGGAAATTCGACTAGCTCCCAAGTATTGTTGCGTTCGATTGCTCTAATCTCTTCGTCCATGGCACTTTTCCACTTCTTGTCTCGTAACGCTTCTTCGACGCTGATGTTTTCAGCATCTGCCAGAAGACACACAAGATGCACCTCACTTGTTGAATCATACAAATCTTGCAAACTTCTCATTTTTGGTTGTAGAGGCTCATCTTCATCTTCAGTTTCTTCATGTTCTATTGGAATACTTACTGGTACAACTACAGTTGTTTCTTTGACTGCGTCAATAACCTCTGTCGAATTGTTCCAGTCCCACTTGCTTGCTTCATTCATTCGAACGTCTCTACTCACGATTACTTTCTTGCTTATGGGATTGAAGAGCTTGTACCCTTTCGTCTTCTCATCATATCCAATGAATATGTACTTCTGACTTTTGTCTTCAAGCTTTGTTCTTCGTTGATCTGGTACATGTGCATAAGCTATACTACCAAATACCTTGAGATGAGAAATTGTTGGCTTCTGTCCACTCCATGCTTCTTGTGGTGTTTTGTCTTCTAACTTTGAATGTGGACATCTATTCTGAATATAAACAGCACATTGTACTGCTTCTGCCCAGAATTCTTTCGACATGTTCTTGCTTTTGAGCATTGATCGAATCATGTCAAAAATAGTTCGATTCTTCCTTTCAGCCACACCATTTTGCTGAGGTGAATATGGTGCAGTTAGGAATCTCCTTATGCCCTGTTCTTCACAGTACTTCACAAAAGCCATTGAAGTATACTCACCTCCTTTGTCAGATCGAATTGCTTTGATGTGTCTGTCTGTTGCCTTCTCCACCATTACTTTGAACTTTTTGAACACTTCTAATGCTTCAGATTTTTCTTTCAAGAAGTAAACCCAGGTTTTTCTTGAGAAGTCATCAATAAAAGAAATGAAGTACCTTTTTCCACTGAAGGATTCTGGAGTGATTGGCCCACATATGTCAGTATGTATCAATTCGAGAATATGTTTAGCTTGATATTCTGCATTCCTTTGAAATGAGGTTCTTGTTTGTTTGCTGAGCACACATTCTTCATAGAATTTTCCTTCGAAATCCATGTTTGGTAATCCATGCACCATGTTCCTTTTCGCCAACCTTCTCAAACCAGCATGATGTAGATGACCAAAGCGCATATGCCATAGTGACGCTTTGTCTTGCACTTCGATTTGCAGACATTTATCTCGAATGTTCCTCAAGTTTAGTTTGTACATTCGATTTCTTTCCATTTCGACACTGGCAATCAGATGTCCTGCTTTGTCCTTCAAATGCAGTGTTCGATCTTTCATAAGTATCGAAGCACCTTTTTCTGTAAGTTGTCCTAGACTTAATATGTTGGTCTTGATATCTGGTACATAGTAAACGTCTTCGATTGATCCAATCAAGCCATCCTTCTGCAAGTAACTGATTGTGCCCTTTCCTTTGACCTTCACTTTCGATGCATCTCCAAAGGACACATTACCATCTTCAATTTTCTTCATATCTTTAAACAGGTGTTTGTAACCACACATGTGATTACTTGCTCCTGAGTCAAGATACCAAACACTGTCATTGGTGTTGATTTCGTTTTGATCCATCAGGAGAAATCCTTCATTCGATTCAGCTTCCAAGGCTAGGTTGGTTGTTTCTTCAATCTTCTTTTCGATTCGACAGTCTTTTGCAAGATGTCCCACTTTGTTACAGTTGTAACATTTGTAGGAGTTACAATCCTTCGCATAATGACCATACTTCCTATACTTGTAGCATTCGAAGTTGGAATGATTCGAACGACTACCTCTTTGACCACATCATCTGCCACGCCAATTTTGTTGGCTCGATTGTCCTCTTTCGAAGTTGCTACCTCTACCACTTCGACCACTGTCACGACCTCCACGTCCATGTCCACATCCTCTTCCTCGAAAGTTGTGAGAAAAGAGTACCTTTTCGTCTTTGTTCGATTCCTTGGTTTGGTTTGCTTCTTCGACTGCTTCTTCTTTCTTTTTCATCTTTCGTTGTTCATGTGCTTCGAGAGAACCAGCGAGCTCTTCGACTGAGAGCTTCGAAAGGTCCTTCGACTCTTCTATTGCACACACAATATTTTCAAACTTGTCTGTTAAAGATCTCAAGATCTTTTCAACAACTCGTGCATCAGGTACTGTCTCTCCATTTCTGGTGAGTTGATTCACCACCTTTTACACACGTGTGATGTAGTCAGATACAATTTATGTATCCTTCATCTGTATCCTCTCCAATTCGCCACGAAGAGTTTGGAGTCGAACTTGCTTCACTCGATCTGCTCCTTTGAACACTTTTTCTAACGTGTCCCATGCTTGTTTCGACGTAGTCGAACCAGCAATTTTTTCGAAGCCTGATTCATCTACAGCCCCGAACAACATGTATAATGCCGTTTTGCCCTTCGATCGCGTCTCTTTCAACGCCTTCGTTTGAGTTGCCGTATATCCCCCAACTTCTGTTGGTTCTTCAAACCCATCATGGTTCACATCCCACGCGTCTAGAGATCCAAGAAGAGCTTTCATTTGGATAATCTAATCAGACTTCGGACAAAACTTTGTATATATATGTCTTGTTAAAATAAAATACACTCTTGGTCTTTATATAGACCTAATGACTTTTACAATTCTAAAAAAAATCATAACTGCTACTAATAAACTATCATAACTTACTAAACTTTTGTCCTTCCTACTACCATATTTAATATGAAACTTATTACTAATGACATTTAATGTTTATTCAACAGTCTTGAGGTAAAAAATCAAAAAGCTTCAATGACTGATCAGTGAGTTTATTTTTCCACAAACCAGCCTTATCTACAGTATCATTAGCCAGAATTTCACTGACTTCTGCAATCAGATGCTGAACCTGCAAATAGAACAATAACATGTAAATAGAACAATAGAACAATAGCATGTACATAAAGTCGAAAGCAACGTCGAGTTACTACAAACGTAGAGCCTGATGCAAATAAATGAAATATAAGATGATGTAATATACATTAAAAAAGATTATAAGCACAAGAAAGATTCATATGGTCATTGAACTATTGTAATAAAATGAAACCCAACTGCTAATAATAGGAGCCAATAGCAGCAGTATCAATCCAACAGCAAGACTAATGAGACGCCATTGCGAAAATCTGCATATTTTGTTTTAGAAC
The DNA here is from genome assembly GCA_948472305.1 of Vicia faba. Classification (NCBI taxonomy): domain Eukaryota; kingdom Viridiplantae; phylum Streptophyta; class Magnoliopsida; order Fabales; family Fabaceae; genus Vicia; species Vicia faba. Next base: position 1,557,099,462 of record OX451738.1, on the reverse strand, counting down.
AGATAAATTAGCATTGAAAGTTTAAAAACTCACAGCAACAGAGAATAATACAATAATATTCCGCATATTCTGATATGAAAGAAACAAATCTTCTTTAAGGGTAACTGTAACTGAATCCAATATTTCCCGATCAATCTTGAATCCACAAAAATCTGCGCAGGTAGATAAATCAGTGTCAAAATAAGAATAACTAAACTTTGTTAGTATTATGGATAATTTCTTTTCTGAATATGATTCATATTACTCGTGTGCACAATGGAAGAAAAATTAAAGATATTGTAAGCTAGAATAGAAATGTTAATGTTTTATGAACCTTGGTTCTTTTTCATCAGTTATTTAATTGCAGTCTTTGATTTATTTTGTAGATTTTGTTGTTCAATTGCATGTCTGTAAGAGATCCTCAAGTTCTTCTTCCTCACTTGATGAACTTATGTAGATCATGGTGAGTAATTCTCTGGACTTTCCTATAACATGGTTAGTTCATAATGACTTAGTGCCATAATGATTTAAAATTTCTATTTACTAATAAATACTTATCAAATAATTGACTTTGTCTTCGATTAATTTTGTGATAGTTTGTGTTGGTTAAATTCAAATATATCTTGGGTAATGCAAAAGACAGATTCCCTTGGGCAGTGGGAAGTTTATTCCTTTGGGGAACTAGAAATAGTTATTGTTGTAACTTTAAATATTATATCTTGTGATTCTATATGATGGGTCAAATGCCATTGTCACGACTATCAAAGTCGAATTATGAGAACTAGAGTATCCAGGTGAAGACGCTGATGGGATCATTAGATGTATGGGAAGTAACTAACGATGGATTTGAAGAACCATCAGGTACGACGACAATTACAACTGCTCAGAATAAGGCGTTGAAAGAAACACGATCAAAGGATAAAACAGCACTGTACATGCTGTTCAGAGTAGTTGACGAATCAGTTTTTAAAAAGATTGTTGATTCGACTACATCGAAGGAGGCGTGGGACACGCTAGAAAATACTTTCGAAGGAGAAGATAGAGTCAAGCAAGTTCGATTGCAGACTCTTCGAGGAGAAATGGAGAGAATGAAAATGAAGGCGACAAAGTCCGTATCAAACTACATCACTCGTGTGCAGATGGTGGCAAATATCAACTCAGTCGAAATGGAGAAGCAATGATTGATGCTCGTATTGTTGAAAAGATTCTGAGATCTTTGAGAGACAAGTTCGAAAACATAGTATGTATAATAGAAGAGGCGAAGGATCTTTCGACAATCACTGTCGAAGAAGTGGCTGGTTCGCTTGAGGCACATGAACAACGCAAAATAAAGAAGAAGGAGGAGGCACTTGAGGATGCAAAACCCAACAGAGACGAACACTTTTCTCTCAAAATTGGCGTGGGAGAGGACATGGTCATGGAGGACATAATGGTGGTCGAAGTTACCAAAATAACAACTTCGACAGAGGACAGTCAAGCCAACAAAACTGGCGTGACAGAGGACGTGGCCAGAGAGGTGGTAGATCAAATTACAACAATATCGAATGTTACAAATGTAACAAACATGGGAACTATACGAAAGATTACAACTCCTACAATTGCTACAACTGTGGTAAAATGGGACATCTTGCAAAAGATTGTCGACTCAGAAGAAAGATAGAAGAAACAACAAATCTTTACCTAGAAACAAAATTGAATGAAGGATTTTTGTTAATGACTCAAAAGGAAGTAGATGCAGAAAATGACACTATATGTTACCTGGACTCAGGAGCAAGTAACCATATGTGTGGTCATAAGCACTTGTTCAAAGAAATAAAGAAAATTGAGAATGGTCGTATTTCCTTTGGAGATGCGTCGAAAGTAAGGGTCGAAGGAAAATGAACAATCAGTTTCTTGCAGAAGGATGATTTGATAAGATCAATCCAAGATGTGTACTATGTACTAAACCCCAAACCTCAATGTCGAAGACCAAGCATCCCTGTGACATCTACATTTTGGTCATCTACATCAAGCTGGACTAAGGAGGTTAGCAAAGAAAAATATGGTGCATGGTCTGCCAGACGTAGAATTCGAAGGAAAGTTCTGTGAAGAATGTGTGTTTGGAAAACAGACGAGAACCTCATTTCAATCGAAGGCAGAATATCAGGCCAAACAAATTCAGGAACTGATTCACATTGACATATGTGGACTAATTACCCCAGAATCCTTCAGTGGCAAAAAGTATTTTATATCCTTTATTAATGATTTCTCAAGGAAAACTTGGGTGTATTTTCTGGAAAAAAAGTCAGAAGCCTTCGAAGTATTCAAGAAATTTAAGATAATGGTGGAGAAAGAAACAGACAAGCACATCAAAGCTCTTCGATCAGACAGAGGTGGGGAGTATACTTCGACAACCTTTATGAAGTACTGTGAAGAGCAAGGCATAAGGAGATTTCTGACTACAGCATACTCACCTCAACAAATTGTTGTGGCAGAAAGAAAGAATCGAACAGTCCTTGACATGGTTCGATCAATGCTTAAGAGCAAAAACATGTCGAAGAATTTTAGGCAGAAGTTGTACAATGTGCAATCTACGTTCAGAATAGATGTCCACATTCGAAGTTGGAAGATTTAACACCTCAAGAAGCTTGGAGTGGACAAAAGCCAATTGTGTCTCACTTCAAAGTGTTTGGAAGTGTGGCTTATGCACATGTACTTGATCAAAGAAGAACAAAGCTGGAAGATAAGAGTCAGAAATACATACTCATTGGGTAATGATGAGAAAATGAAAGGTTACAGACTTTTCAACCCAATAAACAAAAAGGTGACAGTGAGTAGAGATGTTCGAGTAAATGAAGGAAGCAAGTGGGACTGGAACAACTCAACTGAAGTTATGATCGAAGTACTAGATGCTATATCGAAAGACACTTCGACAGAACCAGAAAACTCTGATGATGAAGATGGACTCTCACAGCCTAGATTGCAAAGTTTACAAGACTTGTATGAAAACACAGAAGAAGTGTATCTTGTATGTTTGTTGGAAGACACTGAAGATGTCAGTTTCGACGAAGCAATAAGAAACAAAAATTGGAAGGATGCTATGAATGAAGAAATCAAGGCCATCAAACACAATGATACTTGGGAACTAGCAGAGTTACCAAAAGGAAGTCAAACAATTGGTGTGGGGTGGGTGCTCAAGAAAAAGATAAATGCACAAGGTGAAATCGAAAGATACAAGGCGCGATTTGTGGCGAAAGGATACAAGCAGAAAGCAGAAATCGATTATGATGAAGTGTTCACACTTGTTGCGAGAATGGAGACAATTTGACTGCTCATATCTCAAGTTGCTCAATATAAATTGAAAATACATCAGATGGATGTCAAGTCAGCCTTTTTGAATGATGTGCTCGAAGAAGAAGTTTATGTCGAACAACCCCCCGAATTCATGAAAATCGAAAATAAATAAAAGGTGTTAAAGCTAAAAAAGGCACTTTATGGACTGAAGCAGGCACCACGAGTATGGAATACACGAATTGACACATACTTCAAAGAAAATGGATTTCAGCAATGTCCCTACGAACATGCCCTGTATGTGAAGAAGGAAAAGAGAAAATATTGCTTGTTGCTCTCTATGTTGATGATTTAATTTTCTTGGGCAACAACACTGTCGAATGAGCTATTCGACAGAGGCAAGAAAATGTTAGGCATGATAGATCGAAGGAACATTTGAATTTATGGGAGAGTTTTGTTGGTTAAATTCAAATCTGTCTTGGGTAATGCAAAAGACAGATTCTCTTGGGCAGTGAGAAGTTTATTCCTTTAGGAAACTAGAAATAGTTATTACTGTAACTTTAAATATTCTATCTCGTGATTCTATATAAATCACGTTGTATCAGATATGAAAGAGAAAAAAACTAATTGGACAATTTTTTAAAAGAAAGAGAAAGTTCAGTCGCTCTCATTTCTTCAATTTTCTTCAGTTTGTGTCTATCCGAATAAAAAGTAAAAATGAATATTTTTCCGACTTGCGATTTTATTTTTTTCTGAATAAGAAATAAACTATTAGATTGAAATTGTAGGTGTGTATTTCAAGAAGTCGCTATTTGTACCTAGTTTATCATTGTACCATAAAATTAACACCAACTATTCTAACATTGACTTGTACGTCATGGCAGTTCACTCTACAAAAAATATGGAAAAATCTCATACAAGAGAACAAAGGTATTTTTTTTAGCATCACATGCAAAGTATTAAAAGTTCAAATCTTCAAACCTGATTATTTGATTATTTTATGCGTTTTTCCATTTCTTTCTTCATATTTGTATTTCTGACTCCATGAAAAATATGTAGGTACCTTATAGACCTTAACATATTTGGTGTCATGTGCCTAGCAGGCCAGAGTACGATGTGGCTTTTGAAGATTTAACTGGTACGGAAATTAGTGTCAGCAATTGCAAACACAGTGCAGTGTTTTTATCATTGCCGCTAGTTATCAATTGGCTTAGGGACATAATGCAACAAAACCTGTCAAGTCGCTTTTAGGGAAATTTAACTAATACATATTTACATTGAAGATTTGTGAATATTTGACAATCAATATTAACTTTCTTATGTTCTGCACTTTCTTTCATGTGTACTGTGTATACTATCTAACTGCAAAATTTGTGTTATTGATGCATCAGGTCCTTGTAGCTGGTTCCATACATATTGTCGGTGACGTGTTGAAATTAACTGGTTCACTGTTGTTTCATTTTAATGCACATTGAAACGATCAATCACAAAAAGCAAATATTCTGGCACATCTAAGTACATCTAAATACATGTATCATTTAAATTCTAATCAAATTTAAGAGCTAAAGTCAATCATAAATACATGTATAGCTCAAGTGCACATCTAAGCAGTATTTAGCTATCAAAATGACTTGTAGACAAGCTTGACCGCCAACCAACAAAGGTTCTCAAAGAAGATGCAGTGAGGTATATAATGCAACCTATGTATGCATATATCACATATATTTAGTGCTTGAATTCAATCGAAACATATTACTATGAACCTTTTCTTTTTATCTTTCTCAAACAATGTCGGATACTTGTGTTTTTTTATTTTCATGTTACTGACATGAAGTGATATGCTTGTGATTATAGTAGATTCTATGTCACTGAAGTAGTTGTTGCATTGGAATGTCTTCATTGTCAAGATAAGCTCTTGTTAGTAAATTATAACTAAAAAATTGAATTATCCTTTTCTATTTTCCACTTAAAATATCATTTATGTTTATAAAAAAATTGTTAAAATTAATGTGTTGTAACTACCACTATCTTTAGGAAGCATTATGAGAGAATTGTAATCATCACATTATAATGATTGTCTTTATTTAGATTTATAGTATAGTTGTTTCATTAAAATTGAGAGAACCAAAGAGTCCTCATCTTGATTAGCAACCTATTTGTATTCTCTATCAGTTTCATTCAAGCCTATATAAAGGCTTTGTAATGCTAAGATTAATTGTAAGAAGTGTTTGGTGAATTAAAAAAAAAAAGTAGTTCTCTGCAGAATTCTGCAACACTATAATTTTTAACATACCACCTCTAGAATACCGTCAACAGAGTGGTATCAGAGCTGCAGATCCTTGCAGCTGCAGCAAAAATAACAACAGTTATGGCTTCCACAAACAACCCTTCTGTAACTTACAGCAATGTCAAAGTTCCTCTATTTGAAGGAGAGAACTATGATTTTTGGACTGTTAAAATGGAGACTCTATTCACATCTTTGGATGTTCTAGAGTATGTCAAAAACGGCTATGAAGAACCGGCGGTGACAGAGGCTGGAAAATCAAAAGAAAAGGCTGAAGAATCAAGCCAACGGCTTGAAGAATTGAAGAAGAAGAAGATCACAGATACTGGAGTTCTCGGGATGATTCAAAGAGGGGTCTCTCTATCCATCTTCCCAAGGATTATGAGAGCTAAAACAAAGTGCATGCGCCAAGTGAGATGGCGTCTAAGGTAAAAAGGTAAGTGCATGCGTCATCTGACTTGACGCCTCATTTGTAATGTTTTCTGAAATATGGTTATTTGCATAATTTTCTCCAAAACATGGTTATTTGTGTTTTTTTTTCAATGCTTGGTTATTACTAAAAAAAATTGAATTTTATCACTGAAATTCACTATTTTCACGGATCACTATCACGACAATACCTTTTTTATTTATTTTAATCAATAAAGTATTTGTAAACAATTATAGTTATTAATGATAGTTGTAAATATTTGTACTTATTAGATATATTGAATTTATCATGTTGGTGATTTGCTACATATTTATTTTTAAATATTTCCAGTTATTAGTGATTTTATAACAATAATTATATAATAGCAACAATCAAACGTTATCGAATGATCTAAGATATGAATGTACTTACTCGTGCGTACGAGTCTTCTACTATGTGCAATAAAATTTCATTCACTCCTTTCTTGTCAATTGTATAAAATAAATTATTTAAAAAATAATGGAAGGTTATGATGTTCACTTAACTCTCTCAAGTAAAAACCCAACGGAGAAATCGTGATTCATCATTCAGTGTCACCTTTATGCAAATAAACATTAATACAAATCCAAGTTATGCATCCACCAATAAATTATGTATGTAATAAGTGCAAATTGTAGCTATTTTTGTATATACTTTTTGTTACACTTATCGACTCTTTGTTGTTAATATCGTTGAATAAACCCAACTTTTGTATAAATATATTTAGTTTATGTTTATTTGTGTTTTTATGTATATAGTGTACTGTTTGATGTTTTTCCATTTGTTTTATAGGTATTTGTTGCATTTTGGAGCATTGAGGAATAAGGTGTCGAAGACACAGCTTCGGATGCGCGTTTCCAGAATAAAAGACCAGTTTTGGAACATTCTGTCCAGGAGAGTCTGCTTAGCGCAGAGGCTGCTCCGCGTGAGTGCCGCTCAGTGCACTTTGTAGCGCGCTGCTTACGTTTGACAATTTGGCAGAACCAATATTTTGAAGTCCACTTAGCACGGATAGCGCGCTTAGCGCAGTTTAGGTCAGTTTGATGTGTTAAATAATAAAGTCGCACTTAGCGCCCCAGGCCTGCTTATCGCGATCTGCTGAGTTTTGTTTTATAAAAATAGATTTCATTCATTTTTAGGATGGTTTTGGGGAAGTTTTTGCTCCCAGCTCCATCAACCTATAAATTTTGTTAGGATTAGCTTAAATAACAACTATGGAGCTTGCATACGGATGATCCGGGTGGATTACTCTTCGCTCGGCGCTGAAAAACCGGTAGATTTGTGGTTCATTTCTCTTCCTATTTGTGTATTCTCTATTGGTTGAGTTTGTATGTATATTTTCTTTGAACTGGTGTATATTTGCTGCCATTGATGTTATATTAAACTTGCTTTGCGAATCTTTGTGGATTGTTATCCTGGATTTTTACTGCGTTAGGGACTAGAGTTGTTATAGACATATACTGCTTAGATTCTTATATAGGATGATTAGCTGTTAGTTTCTGAACTCTAGAGATAGATTTAGAGCTGACATCTACTTGGGTATCAGAGCTTAATGCCTCTGTGTTGTTTGTGTCGTTCTAAGAGATCGTCGATACAGGCGAGTACAGTTGACTTCTGTGTTGTTAAGGTGGTTGAGAGATCTCTACTGAGGTGATGCAGTCGGCCTCTCAATTTGAGTTAGAAATGACTTAGGTTGTGAGTGATACGTAGTGACATTGATGAATATTGTAGGTTGAGTATAACAGGTCAATAGGTTTAAGTCTGTGAGAAGTGATGTATATACATGCCTGATAAGTTATTCTTTTTTCCTTTATATACATTTATTTTTTGTTAATACATTTTCTTTCAATCCATTTATCCCCAAACTCATTAACGAGAAATTTGTCGAACGGTGAATCAACAACCAATCTCTGTAGACACGATACGATATAACATATATCACCCGATAAATTAATAACTTTACTTTTTGCTTGCCACTCTACAGCAGCAACAATATGTCTAACTTTCCAACATCCCCTTAATTTTGTTTCTTTTTTATTAATATTTCAAGTTATCAACCAAGAAATAAATACTTTACTTAAAAAATTTAATTTAATTTAAACTTTTATGAGTTTGAGATAATATGTATGAAAGTGATCATGAAGATGAAAAAGGATAAGATGATTTTAAAGGGTGTTTTTTTATTAATTTTTTGTTTTAAAGGTTTTGATTTTTTTTTGGATGAAAATGATGAAGAAGATGTAAATGATAAAGTAAAAAGATCAATAAATGTAAAATATATTATGTATTCATGGTTCATCACAAGATTTAATAGACCATTAAAAATTACTGGTGTGATATTTGTTAAAATTATTCAATAATTAAAATTAAAAAAAAAACAAAATAAAGTATACGGTGACACTCAATCATAATGTCTCATCTAAAATATTTAAAATTAAAAATATGAGTAACAGTTGAATTCATTAAGCCATTATCTATCTAATTTGCCCACTAAATAATTCATCCAATCCATCCATTCCATAAAAAACTATTATGAGTTTCTAATTTTGCCTCATAAACTAACATCAAAGAATAATGAATGCAGAAAAGGTTCTTGTCATCAAACAAATAATTCAACCACAAATCATTATAGATCAGACTGTCCGTCTCTTGCAAATAAAAAAGGAAATGGTCAACAAAACAACTCTAGGAATTCTAGACAAGTTTATGTTGTTTGGGATAGAGATAGTGATGTCTCAAGCAATGAAAGCTCAAGTGAGAGTGATGAAGAGGAAAATTATTGTTTCATGGTAAATCATTGTCAAAGCAAGAAAAATAATGTAAGTCATTCTAAATACTCCAACGTTGCAAATTTGTCTTTTAATGAGTTGAAATGAATTTGAAAATATACAAAAAGAAGCTTTATATATGCTCACAAAAGTTAGCCTCCCAAGAAAAAGTTTTTACATATTTAGAGGTCAATGTTGAAGAAACCAATGAACAACTCGAGGCATTAAAGAAATTCATTGTAAATAGTTTAAATCATGTAAAGGAGGATGAACAATCTTGTAAACTTGGATGTGAAACATGTCAAATTTGGCAACAAGAGGTTAGTACTCTTGAAACCAAATTAGACAAAATATATCATTCCATTGATATTTGATCTGACCTGATCAGATTTGAACCGTCACGGCTGGCTCCGAGCTGAAAGTTTTGAACGAGGTGGGGGGGGGGGGGGTACCTGCAAGACACTCCGATGCTACAGTAAGTAAGAGCACGAGCAGGCAATAGTAAGTATGGGTAGAATGATGATTACCTGACCCTCTGGAAACAGAGGGTATTTATAGCCCCCAGCGCTGGGCCAAGGTTCCTCCCTTGGGCCGGGCAGGTTTGGCCCAATGGAGGAACTGCCAGGTTCTACTTGCGTAGTGGGGACCCGCACGTGGTCCCCTTCCTGGATGTTCTGCGTGAAGTGCGGGCGGACGGAGACGCGGTCTTTTCGGGGTCTCGTTGGGAGTGCAATGGACTGAGTCTGCCCTAGTTGGGGTGCTGGACAGCACAATGTCGAGCTGGAGATGTAGAGGTCGAGCAGGTAACCTCAGGGAGCACGTCGGGCACGACTGTGACCCTTTGGTCGGCGTGGTCCTCAGCAAGTCCATTTGGATTGGGCCTTAGCAATGCTATTGGGCCTGTCGGGCCCAGTCCAGAACAGGAGCCCCCCAAGTCGTGGTTCCTTTGTTAGGAGCCATGGCTTGATCTCAGGTCGTTTCCGCTTCGGGGTCTCGCGCCCGGGTCAGAGATGCAGGTCCTCGAGGGCCTCTCCGCGTCGTGCTCGGAGACAAATCTTTCGCGGTGGATGCTCGGAGGATCCTCACCGGCGCGTGTCTGTCGAGCACACGAGGTATCTTTCGGGAACTGTGCCGCCACCCTATGATGATAGGGTCATCATTGCGTTGGGAGCAGTGCGTCGAGGAGAGAAACTCTGTGGTTGCCCGAGGTGACGTTTGGTATTCCACGTCATCACTATAAATAGGATCCTTGGGCCCCATAACGCGTTTCTACTCTTTGCACTCCTACTGTTGCTGCTCTTCCAGATTTTTCACAGCTGCGATCTCCGTTACAGATTCTTTTTCTCTGTAGCCAAATCCACTTCTTGATTCCAAGTAAGTGACTTATCTTCTTTTTTTTCCTGTTGTAATGCATGATTTTCAGCGTTGTAGACGTTTTAGGGACTGTGCGCGTGGGACTAGCCCGGTAAACTCATGTTTAGCTCGACATATTCATGCTTAGGACCGGCAAACACATGCTCGTGGCCGGTAGATACATAGTTTAGGTAATAATCTGCAGCGCTGCCCGGGGTCTTCATGATCCAGGGCGCCTGATTCATGATCGTGCCCGGTATGTTCATGGTTCTGGCCGTAGGTTGCATGATGTTGCTCGCCATGTTCATACCTTGGGTCGGCATGTTGGAGAGTGGCCGCGTTGTCGGTTTGCTCAGGTGGTTTGGAGAAGGGCTCATCGAGTTATCTGGACGTCGGGGAGGCGATTGCTTTCTTGTTGCAAACTAACTTTTATGGTCGTGCATAGAACGACGTGGTTTGTCGTACACTACATCTGGTCCGCTACGTCAAGCGTATGGTTTCGTGCCCAATTGACTGGTTTCCCGTGCTCTGCAGGTAACCATGGCGGACGAGTCGTGCTCCTCTGGACGCCCCGAACAGGAGGAACAAAGTGCCGATGAGGCGGTGAGTTTGGTCGATACTGTCGACGACCCTCTGTTGGATTGGGTGGGCGCTGAGCCCCGAGGAATCGCGTCGATATATAGCCGGCGTGACCGAAAACCATATGCTTTCCTCGAAGCAGGCCAAGGTCAGCCTGATTTCCAAAAGAACTTCGTTGTCAAGCAGTCGACCTCCCGTGCCCGGATCTGCTCGGTGTACCCAGAGTATAGCTTCCCGATGTACGAAATTGCGTTCAAGGATCTTGGGCTGCAGCTGCCCTTCAGTGACTTTCAGACCGGGGTCTTCGCCCATCTGGAGCTGGCCCCGTCGCAGCTGCACCCGAACTCGCTCGCCTTTATCCGGGCGTTCGAGCTGACATGTCATTTTCTGAGGATTGGGGCGACCATACCGCTCTTCTTTAGAATTTTCCATCTGCAGCACCAGTCCCGAGGAGGGAAGCACAATTGGGTCTCCTTAAAACAGTCGAGGAGACTATTCAAGATGTATATGGACTCCGTAAGGGGTTTTAAAGACAAGTGGTATGTCGTGAGGTCGGTTACCACGTCTGCTTTAGGATCCCTGTACGAGGAGGAGGCGCCCATAAGTGATGATGACGGGGAGGCGATTTTAGACAACGACGGGTATCCCGTGATGGCCCGCACGGCCAAGTTCCCTGTGCATTGGATGTTCAGGCATTACGAGCACGGGACTGGATACTATCATACCGCTGCGGCCGACATGTGCGCTGAGGATGAAAAGGCGTACGACACTCTTTGTCGGTTCGTTGACAGCTTCCACCCCGCCAGGTGGGCCACGAGGGAGGGGGAAGATGTCTTGGATGAAGAGGGTTATCCGACATTTGAGTCCCGGCCGATCGATACTAAGGCACTCGTGGAGTGTCAGTCGTTCGGACAGGCTGCTCGTCTGCTAGATCGTTTATTGCTTGAATTTCTTTGCTCGTCATTTATTTATGAACTTGCTCGACACTAACCCGTCTTTTATTTTGTGCAGGCTCGATGGTCGGGCGACGGGAAAGACTCTTGAAGCTGTCTTGCGACCAGAAGCGGGGTAGGAGGGTCGTGAAGGCTCCCCAGGCAACGAGGATGGGCCCGCCACATAGTCCGGGCGCTCCTCAGGTGGTGAGGGTGGATTCGTCGCCCATCTCGGGGGCCGCGTCGGACGAGATCCCAGAGGTTCAAGAGGTCGAGCCACATGCCGACCTGATACAAAGAAAGAGGACCTGGGTGGAAAGCGGTCCGGCTGTCATCGAGGACACCAGCGCCGTCAGGTCCTTCGGGTTCCCCCCCTGCTTCAAAGAGGAGGGTTTCTTCGAGAGATTCCATTTGTCCGTGGTTGCCGACGAGGCTGAGACTATCAAGAGGATGAGTAAGGAGGATCGTAAGAGGCACCTGGCCGACAACATGGCCGGGCTGGTGAAAATGGCCGAAATGGCCCTGGTGCTATCCGAGGAAGGGGAGGATCCTGTCCGTATTGAAGAACATGAGCAGGAGAAAGCGGCTCTCACCTCGAGCTCGCGGAAGTTAAGGACTGCCCTAGAACGCTCCAAGGAGATGTTCCGCGAGCAGGCATCACTGTTGGCCGCTGAGAGAGAGATGCTGGTCCTGGAGAAAGAAAATTCGGGGAAGCTAGCCGAGGAGGGAGAGCTTCTCCGCGCGGACAGGGATCGTCTGGAGACCGACATCGGGCGCCTGACCCAGCAGATCGAGGACATGAAAGTCGCCATGCTTCCTGCCGAGGATGAGCCGGAGGACATAGCGGCTCTGAAGAGTCGATCGGAGCTGGTCGCCCATATCCGGCTACTCGAGGCAGATTGCGTCGGTGCTCTGGAGGAGGGGTTCGACTCCGCTGTCGGCCAGCTTTCCTTGTTAAACCCTAGTTTGGTCACTGAGGGGACGGGCTACACACATCAGATCGTGGATGGCGCGATCGTACCCCCGCCCGACTCTCCAGTTGTCGATAACGATGGTTCTGGGGAAGCCTGATTGTAGGATAGCGGGCCTGCGTGCCTTTGATATTTGTATTTTTTGGGCCTGCGTGCCCGTCGGTTGTACTTTATGAACATCGCCGGCCTTCTTGGTCGGTTTATAATCATTTGCTTTGTTGCCTTCGGGCATTTTTTTGAATGAATGCTGTTTTACATTTGATCGTTTGCCCGTGCTTGAAATCTTATATTTTTGCATAAAATTTAGCCTAAGTTATGGGCTCGAGGAGTGTCCGTAAGTGGCTGCGATTTAGCGGGCGAGTTTGCCCGCCTTTCGTTTGTATACGTGCCCGACCTTCTTTCGCTGGCCAGAGTCACCTAAGTGTTGCACTCGAGGGGAGAGACTTCCCTTTGACCCTTTTAGATGGCCCGTCATTCTTGACGACTTGTCAGGCATATGGAGCGAAGTTGCTCAGTCGGGCGCGAAGCCCAGTAGGGACTTTTCGCCCTTGGTGTGAACTGCCCATCGCGAGCTGGGTGTTCTGCCTTACAGGTACTACGACGGTGGTGCTCGGTGTAGTTGTCCACGTCGGGCACTATCGATCGGTCTCGTTTGTTAATCGATGTTGTGCGATTTAGCCATATGTCGGGCTTGTACCTCAGCCTCTATACGGAGTTGGACGTTTTTCCTCGTCGACCGGGCGCGGGTGCCGATGGTCGAGGGTCCTAAGTGTTGGTAGCTTTTAACTATAGTACTGCTTTAGCTTAGCAGCGTTCCAGGGTTGTGGTAATGGCTCTCCGTCTAATTGCTCGAGATAGTACGCCCCGGTACCAGTGGTGCCGTGGACGCGATAAGGTCCTTCCCAGTTCGCGGCCAGCTTCCCTTCGCGGGAATCCTTCTGGTTCCTACGTAATACCAGGCTGCCGATTTCGAACTCGCGCTTGATGACCTTGTCGTTGTGGCGTAGGGCCACTCGTTGTTTTAGGGCGGCTTCGCGCAGGGCTGCACTCGATCGGATTTCCTCGACTAGGTCGAGTTCGTCCCTTAGCGCCTCGTCGTTCATTTCTTCGTCGAGGGGGTTCTCGGTCCGTCTGGATGGTTCCATGATTTCGACCGGGATGACAGCCTCGGTGCCATATGTCAGTCGAAATGGCGTCTCGCCCGTCGTTGAGTAGGGCGTGGTGCGGTATGCCCATAGGACGCTGTGAAGTTCCTCGACCCATCCCCTCTTCGCTTCACCGAGTCTGCGCTTGAGTCCTCGGAGGATGACTCTGTTCGCGGATTCGACTTGCCCGTTGGTTTGAGGGTGCTCGACCGACGTGAAATGTTGTTTTGTTCCTAGTTTGGTGACGAAGTCTTGGAACCCGTGGTCGGTGAACTGGGTACCGTTATCGGTCACCAGGGCCCGCAGAATTCCGAATCTGGCGAGGATGTTTCTTTTGTAGAAACGGAGGATATTGTGCGAGGTGATCTTTGCGAGGGCCTCGGCCTCGATCCATTTCGTGAAGTAATCCACGGCGACGATGAGAAATTTGTTCTGATAGGTTCCTTGCACGAAGGGCCCGAGGATGTCCATACCCCACCAGGCGAATGGCCATGGGGACGACAGTATGCTCAGCTCGTGCGGAGGGGCGAGGTGCATGTCCCCGTGTTTCTGGCACTTATCACATTTCTTGACGTGTTCCTTGGCATCCTGCTGCATCGTCGGCCAGTAGTATCCCGCTCGAAGGGCTTTCCTTGCTAAGGATTTACTGCCCATGTGCTGGGTGTTGATCCCCTCGTGTATCTCCCGCAGTACTTCGGGGACGGTGGACTCGTCGATGCATTTCAGGAGGGGGATGGAGAATCCTCTTCGGTACAGTTTCTGCTCGAGAACCACGTAGGAACATGCTCGTCATTTGGTGATAGTAGCTTTGGCCTAGTTCGACGGGAGTTCTCCTTTTGTCAGGAAATTATAAACCGGGGTCATCCAGGACGTCGCATCCCCGATGGCATGGATCTCGACTGTAGTCGAGGGTCGTTCGATACTTGGACGCGCTAGAGATTCCTGGATGATGGATTTGTTCCCGCCCTTCTTTCGTGTGCTCGCGAGTTTGGACAATATGTCCGCCCTCGTGTTTTGCTCGCGGGGAACATGTGAAATTTCTGCTCGTACGAACTTTGCCATGTATTTTTTGACTAAGTTCAAATACTCGATGAGGTTGTCGTTTTTGGCCTAGTAGCTCCCCTGTACTTGAGAGGCGACGAGCTGGGAGTCGGTGTAGATATGTACCTCGCGGGCTCCTAGGTCCTCGGCCAGTCTCAGTCCTGCGAGCAGGGCTTCGTATTCTGCCTGGTTGTTTGATGTCGGGAAGGAGAGAGCTAAGGAGTGCTCGATTACTACGCCTTCTTAGTTTTCCAGGAGGATTCATGCGCCGCTTCCGGACGAGCTGGATGCTCCGTCGACGAAGATGGTCCACTTGTGCTCTTTCCCCGGGGGAGGGTCGTGAGTGGTCATTTCCGCGACAAAGTCGGCCAAGGCCTGTGCTTTCAGGGCTTTCGTGCTTTCGTACTGAATGTCGAATTCGGAGAGTTCCAAGGACCACTTTAGCATTCTGCCCGCCATATCTGGCCGACCCAGGAGTTGCCTCACCGGTTGGTCGGTTCGCACGATGATGGTGTGGGCCAGAAAGTAGTGTCTGAGCCTCCTCGCCGTGTTGACGAGGGCCAGAGCAACTTTTTCTATCTGCTTTCGGGCCCCTGTAAGGCCTTGCTCGTGAAGTAGACGGGTTTCTGCCCGTCGGGGGTCTCGCGGACAAGAGCTGCGCTGATGGCTTCGTTCGAAACGGCCAAGTACAAGTACAGCGGTTCCCCGTCGTCTGGTCGAGATAGCACGGGCGGCTGAGACAGACTTTGCTTTAGGTGGCGTAGTGCCTGCTCGCATTCCTCATTCCATTCGAAGGCTGCTTCCTTTCGAAGGAGTTTGAAGAAGGGAAGGGCGTGCTGAGCGGATTTCGCGACGAAGCGGGACAGCGACGTGAGCATGCCGTTCATGATTTGTATCGACTTCTTCGACATCGGTGTTGGGAGGTCGGAGAATGCCTGGCATTTGTCGGGGTTGGCTTCGATTCCCCGTTCTGTTAGATAGAATCCAAGGAATTTTCCTGCCTTAACCCCGAACGTACATTTCTCGGGGTTGAACCTCATTTTACATTGCCTTTCTTGGGCAAAGACTGTCTTGAGATGAGCTGCGTGGTCGGTGTCTGCTCGAGATTTGACGATCATGTCGTCCATATATACCTCGAGCATGTCGCCGATCTGTTTGTTGAAAACTCTGTTCATCATGCGTTGGTAAGTTGCTCCGACATTTTTCAGTCCGAAGGGCATTACGTTGTAGTAATAGTTGCCCGAACTGGTCATGAATGCCGTGCAGTGTTTGTCGCCCATGGCCATTGGGATTTGGTTATAGCCCGAATAGGCGTCCATGAACGACAAAGTTTTATAGTCGGCCGAGTTGTCGACCAGCATATCTATGTTAGGCAAGGGAAAAGCATCTTTCGGGCAAGCCCGGTTGAGATCGGTATAATCAACGCACATTCTCCATTTTCCATTATTCTTTTTCACGAGTACAACATTTGACAGCCAGGTGGAATACCGGGCTTCAGAAATAAAATTGCCTCTAGGAGGTCTTTTACAGCTTTTTCAGCAGCCTCCGTTTTTTCTGGAGACTGCCTACGCCTACGTTGTACTACGGCCTTAGCGGCTGGATCAATGGCGAGGTGGTGACAGGCGACCTCAGGGTCGAGTTCGGGCATCTCCGCAGTGCTCCAGGCGAAGAGATCAGCATTCTCGCGCAGACATGCCTTGATTTGCTTCCTGGCCAAGTCGGGGAGGTCTTTGCCAATCTTCACTCCCTTGGTCGGGTCTGTGCCGAGGGGAACGAGTTCAAAATCCTCGTCCGGTATTGGTCGGAGTGGGATTTGCTCGCTGCTGGATGGCTCGTCCTGATCGAAGCGGGTGTCCAGGGCTATGGAATCGACCTTTGGTGGAGCTTTCTGGACTTCTTCCTCGGGGGCTGCTTTCCTGTCGGGCTCCTGTTTTGTCCTTTTGGCGGGTCTGGTCCCTATGTCGACGGTATCTCGTCCCTTAGAAGCGGCGTTGAAGCACCTACGGGCAGCGGCTATGTCTCCTTGGATGGTGGCTACCCGTGCCCTCCTGGTGTAGAACTTCATCTTCAGATGGACGGTCGAGGGCACAGCTGTTAGCTCCGCTAGTGTCGGTCTCCCCAAGATGCAATTGTACAGAGACGGGCAGTCAATGACGAGGAAACAGACTTTAACTTGTCTTGTAGCCGTTCCTTCGCCGAACGTAACCAGGAGCTCGACATAACCCCAAGGTTTGGAAGTCGAGCCGTTGAAGCCTTGTAGATCCGACCCCACATACGGAGAGAGATGTGAGTTGTCCAGCTGTAGGGTTCTGAAAAGTTGGTTGTACATCACGTCGACGGAACTCCCCTCGTCGACTAGGATGCGATGCACGTCGAAATTAGTCATTCTTGCCCTTATCAGTAAGGGGATGACCGCGTTCGGGGCTCCGCCGGGGAGCTCTTCTAGGTAGAAGGTGATGGGCTCTGACCTGCCCTTCACCCTTTCGAATGTTACTGTTTGCGGGGGAGCCGCGTCGACCAGCTAGTCCAACTTCCTCTTAGCTGAATTGATGGTGAGGTCGTTGAACCCGCCCCCATTAATGACCATGGCGGAGGGAAAGTATTCCCACCTGCTGTGCGTTGTCAGCGGCTCCTGCAGGTGCTCGGGAATGTCGAAATCCTCGGGCCTGGTCACCGAGAAGGCGGTCTGGATAGGCACCGACTCGTCTGATGGTCAGGTGTCTTCTTCTGGCTCCTTGGCTTCATGGGCGTCACGACGAGGAGCGTCGTTCCGCCGGTACTGGGCGAGCCTCCCTCCCTTGATGAGGGTTTCAATGGCGTCCTTGAGGTGGACGCAGTCCTCTGTCAGATGACCATGACTCCTATGGTATTGACAGTATTTATTTTTGTCCGCCCCGGGCTTGGCGGGAGCAGGTCGGGGACGCTTGACGCCACCATCCTTGAAGTTTGTACTGGCACACTCCGCCAGAATACGCTCGCGGGAAGCTGTGAGCAGAGTGTACTCGGTGAAACGGCCCGAGGGGCCCCTTTGTTCCCGGACTTCCCGGGGTCGGTCTTCTTTCCTTTTCTCCCCGGTTCGTCGAGAAGGAGCCTCTTGGCGTGAGCTGCTGCTGGAGTCTCAGGCCCTGTTGGCAGCTTCTCTCTCCTCGTAATCTATGTATGCCCGAGCTTTATCGAGGAGGGCATCGAAGGACCTGGGTGGCTCGATTCCCACGGCTTTTCTGAACTCTATGCCGGGGAGGAGCCCTCTCTCCAGCAGATATCTCTTCATGTGGACCGTGCAGGGGACCTGTATCGCTTCTCAGTTGAAGCGGTTGATGAACTCCCTTAAGGTCTCATCCTGTCTTTGGATGATGGCCTCGAGCGCCGCCTCGGTCTTTGGATGGCGTCGAGAGGCGGTGAAGGAACTGATGAACTGGTTCTTCAGGTTCTGCCACGAGGTGATTGAGCCCGGGGCGAGCCCTTTGTACCAGTCCATGGCCGCCTTCCTGAGAGTCGTGGGGAAAAGACGGCACTTGATGGGCCCCCCGACATTATGATAATGGAGCATGGCCTCGAACCCGTCAATGTGGTCGACTGGGTCCGCAACTCTATCATACTCCTTCAGATGTGGGGGCTTCTCCATGCCCGGGGGGATGGGTGCATCCATGATGGCCTGCGACAGGGGACCGCGGGGGTCGTCCTCGTCGCTCCTCTCCGGAGACAGAGATGGGGACCTGTAGTATTGTCTGGCACGGTGGTCGTGCTGAGTCTCCCTCGAGCGTGATGCTCGCTAGTTGAATGTTACACGCTCGTCCCCGGCGTGTCTCTTGTCGTGCCTTGCCGGGTCGCGACTGGGCTCTCCGGCAGGGATGATGGGCTCTCTCTCCAGATAGGGTCGCCTCTGCTTTGGCCGGGGAGATGGGCTTCGAGAGTTTTCCCTGTAGTGTCTCCGCGGGGGAGAGGGGTGTCGAGCCTCAATCACCCGAGGAGGAGGAGTATGTGGTCTCCGGTGCCTCCTCGAGGGTCTTCGCTCGTCTTCAAGCGCCTTTAATCTCTCTCCTTGGGCGAAGATGAGATAGTTCGTTTGATTAATTGCTGCGAACAGCGCTTGTGTGGTGGCATCCGCCCTGGAGGGGACGGGGACTTCTTGAAACCGGGCGGCTCTGTAGTGGGCGAGGGCCGCCGGGTCGTCCTCGAGTGGTGATGGGAGCGAGGAGGATGATGCAGTAGCCCCGTCCCTGTGTGAGGAAGTTCCGAGGATGGTTGTTGCAGGAATGGTGTTGTGGCCGGGGTTGTCGGCGTTGTCGAGATGTCCGTTCTTGTCCGTCGTGTCGTTATTAGTGTCGGCGACACGGACGTTCTGCTTATCGCGAGCTGGATCAGCCATGACAGGTAGTTGAATTTTGAGCTTTGGTCTTTTGAGTTGTTTGTAAGACGGGGAAGCTAGATTCCCACAGACGGCGCCACTGATCTGACCTGATCAGACTTGAACCGTCACGGCTGGCTCCGAGCTGAAAGTTTTGAACAAGGTGGGGGGTACCTGCAAGACACTCCGATGCTACAGTAAGTAAGAGCACGAGCAGGCAATAGTAAGTATGGGTAGAATGATGATTACCTGACCCTCTGGAAACAGAGGGTATTTATAGCCCCCAGCGCTGGGCCAAGGTTCCTCCCTTGGGCCGGGCAGGTTTGGCCCAATGGAGGAACTTCCAGGTTCTACGTGCGTAGTGGGGACCCGCACGTGGTCCCCTTCCTGGATGTTC
This sequence comes from Vicia faba, assembly GCA_948472305.1. Classification (NCBI taxonomy): domain Eukaryota; kingdom Viridiplantae; phylum Streptophyta; class Magnoliopsida; order Fabales; family Fabaceae; genus Vicia; species Vicia faba. The sequence continues at coordinate 1,557,079,947 of OX451738.1, read as the reverse complement.
TGCGTGAAGTGCGGGCAGACGGAGACGCGGTCTTTTCGGGGTCTCGTTGGGAGTGCAGTGGACTGAGTCTGCCCTAGTTAGGGTGCTGGACAGCATAATGTCGAGCTAGAGATGTAGAGGTCGAGCAGGTAACCTCAGGGAGCACGTCGGGCACGACTGTGACCCTTTGGTCGGCGTGGTCCTCAGCAAGTCCATTTGGATTGGGCCTTAGCAATGCTATTGGGTCTGTCGGGCTCAGTCCAGAACAGTATTATTGCTATTAGATGTTCAAATGTTGAAAAGCCTCATAAAAACTATAACTTGATTAAGAAGAAGTCTAATAGCAAAAGTGATTTTCATCATAGGTTATTTTGTCACTATTATTGTAAAAAATGTCATACTATTGAAAAATGCAAATTTAGGTGTCTTTTGGTCCCTAAAGGCAAATTAATGGTTTCCCAAATGCAATAATTATTTAACTCAGTCTCAAAGACCCAATGAGAATTGGGTACCTACCACTTTTATTTGATCTTTTGTAGGATGAGTGTCTTGATGCTATGACAGGAAAATGGATTATCGATAGTGGATATTCAAGACACATTCTTTCGTGATCATGTTGAAAAATGGGATGTTGTGTTTGAGCATGTTGATAACAAAAACCAACTTGCTGACATTTTCACTAAACCTCTCACAACTGAACCTTTTGTCAACATACGTGGGGAATTGGGGATAATTGATATTTCTAATGTTGCTTAATTTTATCTTGTTGCTTGCACTTTATATTTCCACTCTAACTTTGTGTTTGAATATTTTACATCATGTGAGTGCAACTTCCATTCCATCAAGGTGAGGTAATATCGTTTCAATTTCTCTTTGAAAGTAAGATTTTCCTTAATGCATGTTACTTATAAATTTTCAAAAATGATTGATATTTTCACAAATGATGAAAACCATGAATGTTCATTTCCAAAAAAAAAATTGATTGATAACCATTGTGTGTTCTTAATCTACATGCTTATAATGACTTCTTGTATTAATTCTTTCATATTTATATCAATTTGTTCTTGTTGTGCAAGCATATGTTTTGTTTATTATTTAATTCTTGCACTTGTGCTTGAGCTTATTGTATGCGTGTTATTTGCCATATATGTTTTTTGTTGTGTTAACCATATGGTGTGATATAATTTCTCATTTTGGTTTTAGTAGTGACGTATTCTTGTCCCTATGCTAGGCACATGCGTGTGCGGCTTCGGGAATTTCATTATGATGTGTTATGTTATCGTGTGCTATAAAAGCAACATGACAAATTTGTTATTTCACTGCGTGTTTATTCTTTATGCATGGCATTACATTGGTTGTAATGTTGATTGTCAACTATTTATCAATTTCGCATTATTAGGATATGTGATTCTTGCTCTTCTATGTAAAAACGCCTCTGAGTGATATACTAGTATTTATATTGGATTATGATACTTCTCACGGTTTGCTCTCTTCTTTTTGATGTTGCAAAAGGGGGAGAAGTATATGTGAGACAAAGTAGGGAAGCACAAAGTCAGGGGGAGCCTTCAATAAATACAAGAAATGCTTCATCGGAAGTTTCTCCATCGTCAAAAAGGGGGAGTATGTGAGTACAACTTTGTCATTAGATGTTTTGCATGATGTAAAAACTAGAAAAAGCTAGAACTTTTATACATTAGACGGTATCTCTATGTCTGGTGGCACTCCTCTACATTAGAGGTCTTAGGAATCATTAAAAATTATTTCGAAATCGATCCAAGTCATTAAAACAGGTTTTTGCATAAATTTTCATTACATGTGTCGATACATACGAATTTCAGGTTAACACATGCAACTCAGTTTTGAAGCATGTAGCCTCTAGAAGGCTCAGGTCAACACATGCATTGCATAGGTCGACACATACTGAAGCATTTCTGAAATTGGAGAAATTCTTATTTTATGTATCTACACATACGATTTCAGGTCGACACATTTACTGTTGTTTTAAAGCCTGTAGCCTCTTACTTGTTTCGGTCAACACATACCTTCTTTCAGGTCGACACATACAGCTTAAACTTGATATATGTGTCGATACATATGATTTATAGGTCGACACATACTTATTGTTTTGGTAAATTTTTAAAATCTTTTTAATTCTGAATAAGTCCTTTTTGCCCTAAATTTCCAAAACTATAAATACATCATTCATAACTTGGTGATATCATAAAATTAGCCTGCATTTGCTCTTCATCTTCAACCTCTAATCTATGCATACACACTGACATTTCATTATAACAATGTTTTGTTTGGGTGTCATCTAGACGAGGTTTAATAATGTCCGATTAAGTTCTTGTGTAGCCGAAGATATTTGTAATTTATTCCCGTTTATAAAAATATTTGTAATTTATTCTCGTTTATAAAAATAATTGTATCAACAATTGACTTTTTTCCCGTTTATAAAAATATTTATAACTTATTCTCGTTTATAAAAATAATTGTACCAACGGTAGATTTTTTCCCGTTTGAAGAAATATTTGTAACTTATTCCCGTTTATAAAAATAATTGTATCAACAATTGATTTTTTCCCGTTTATAAAAACAATTGTATCAAAGGTACATTTTTTCCCGTTTAAAAAAATATATGTAACTTATTCTCGTTTATAAAAATAATTGTATCAACAAATTTTTTTTTTTCGTTTTTAAAAATATTTGTAACTTATTCTCGTTTATAAAAATAATTGTATCAACCGTTGTCGTTTTCTCGTTTATAAAAATATTTGTAACTTATTCCCGTTTATAAAAATAATTGTATCAGCAGTAGAGTTTTTTCCGTTTATAAAAATATTTATAACTTATATTTGTTGGAGCGATGTAGCGGCAAGCAACAAAAGTTTTGGAAATATTTATCTAGGAATTTATCGTGTCCACAGATATTGGTTATTGAATTGTCGTTCGATAAATCTCTCGTTAATGAGTTTGGGGATAAATGGGTTTGTAAAGAAAATGTTATCAACAGAAAATAAATGTAAACAAAAATAAAAACTAAGGGAAAACTTATCAAGCTTGCATATAATCTACTCATCACAGACTTAAATCTATCGACCAATTACATTCAACCTAACAACTCATCAATGTCACTGTGTATCACTCACAACCTAAGTCATTTTTAACCCAAATCGAGAAATCGACTGTATCACCAAAGAAATGATCTCTCTACCTCCTCAACAACACAGAAGACAACTATGTAATCGCACTGACGATCTCTCAGTACAACACAACCACACAGAGGCATTAACTTCTGATACCCAAGTAGATGTCACCTCTAAATCTATCTCTAGAGTTTAGAAACTAACAGATAATCATCTTAGATAAGAATCTAAACAGTATATGTCTATAACAACTCAAATCCCTAGCACAGAGCAGAAATCCAGGACAACAATTAATAAAGATTTATAAAGCAAGTTTAATATAACGCCATGGGCGACAAATATACATGAGTTCAAAGTAAATACATATACAAACTCAACACATAAAGAATACACAAAGAGGAAGAGAAATGAACCACAAATCTACCAGTTTGTCAGTGTCAATTGATGAACAATCCACCCCGAATCATCTGTATGCAAGCTTCAATGTTATTTTCTAAGCCTTAACTATTAAAAAATGGAGGATGGAGTTGGGGTCAAAAATACCTAAAACCATACACAAAAAATGTGTTTTTACACCTAAATACGCATTTATGACTGTTCAGCATCGCCCGGCGACCAAAAAGCATCGTTCGCGACCAAAACTGCTTTTTTCCCACGCTACAGCTTGCCTAGCGTCGCCCCGCAACCAAAAACGCGTCGCCGGACGACGGATGACAGTAAGTTGAAAAAACCAGCACAACATTCTGCATTATTTCGGCCATAACTTTTGAACTGTAACTCCGATTTGCATCCGTTCGAAAGCGTTGGAAAGCTTATTCAACGTTCTATCTAACAATGTTTAAATATCAATGCTTGGATACCTATAAAAATGAGATAAAATCAATTAAACTCAATAATAATTACACAATAACGCAATAAATACACTATAACGCAATAAATACACTATAACATAAACTATATCGAATATACACTAAAGTTGAGATTTATTGACAAAAAACAAACGAATTAAGCTGATGAGTGCTAATTATTCACACTTAAATTCACAATAATTTAACACTCATCAAACTCTTCCCAACTTAAAACATTGTTTGTCCTCAAACAAAGTCAAATAAACTTAAAGAAGCAAAAGACGATAATCAAAGAATCACGAATCAACAGGTTTTGAAAACAGAAAACAAATGCAATGGTTCAAATGAAAAACAATACACACAAAGTAAACACTTAACACTAAACTACGACTATAACATTAACACGAAATAAATACTAAATACAAAAATAATGTCAAACATTCTAAAAAAAATACTAGTTCACAAATGAATCACACCTAACAAATATAATCATCAGTAGATGAAAACACACACAAATGGAGTATTTTCACTCATCCAACAATCTTGCAATCAATAGACTAAATTATGCATTCATCCAAAATTTTACATTGAAAATATAAAAGTAAGAATCTTAAGGACTTTTCAAGATTGTAATGTAGCTTGTCTAAACCTAAGGGAGTAATTACTTCCACAAAACTTCAAACAATAAAATTTCAATCAAACTTCTTCTTCATCCCAAATTTCAAACCAACACACATCACTTATTCAACACAATATTATTTCATACTCTTTATTTTTATTTTTCAAAACTTTTCTATTTTTTTCCTTTCTTTTTCTATCACTTTTTTTTCTTCATTTCTTTTTTCACTTTTTTTTCTTTTTCTTTTCAACCTCATAGCAATCAACCAATAAACCAATAAATTTTACACTGTCATCAAATAAAAATTTATTGTTGTCATGACTTGACAGAATATATTGTAAGTTTTTAAAAAAAATTATAGTCTGACTTGACAGAATTAACAATGTAAACAGTGCATCAGCCATTTTCTCTTTAAAAAAATATTAACAATGTTTCTAGTGCAAAAATGGAAACAAAGATTACAACTAAAATGAAGAAAAAAATGTAAAATAAAATAAAATATATAAAATACAACTAAAAAAATTAAAATAAAATAAATTTAACATGGTTTTCTTTAGGATTTTTCTGATATTATGAAGGAAAAATTAAAATGAAAAAAAATCTAAATAAAGAAATATGAAAAGTTAAGACCAAAATCCCATAATAAGGACCTTTTAGGGGTAATCAAATGAATTTTAAGAAAGTTTCATAACAATCAGAATGAGTAGTCTGAAAACTAAATATTTTTAATAAGAAAGACGAAAACAACGAAAAATAAACATGCTATAAAAGCAAATATATATACCAGTATTTTAAGTATATAAAACTAGTAACAAAGATAATCAGAATGATAACTATTAACTAGGCAATATCAATAACACACTGTATCACATAAACTAGCTGAAAAATTTAAGGAGTTTATCAGCATCTCCTTTCATCTAGTTGGAAATAAGCCACCAATCTAGAGAATCATAGATTACATATTTGCAACAGTAGTTTGATAAGTACTTCATTTGAGTACTTGTGCATATGTCGAGTTCCAAAATGGTTTTGTTTCCATCATATCAGTAGTCAAGATGGTAAAAAAACAGACAGTACGAACTAACTATTCTACAGGAACAATAACCTTCATCTGAATTCATAACCCAGATGGGTTCAGCTTCCACCTTGAATTTCATCATGACCATCAACATCTTTTCCCTTGCTATCTGAAATCACAAAAAATAGTGTGAGTATGATTTGAAATAGGACTTGTACAATCTTATTATCACACCCCACATGCCTCTGTCCAACCGAGATTCAGATTGTGTATCGGAATACCTATTTTCTGATTCGCGAATCGAATCTTATTATGAATCGTAAGATACATTACCAATGAAATAGTAGCAAACCAGAAATAAATAACAAGCAAGAAATTGAAGAGAAACTGGGTGAAGTAACTTGTAAGCAACAGCTCCAATGCACCTATCACTTGGAAAGGACGATAGTAACGAGGAGCAAGCTTAGGACTCTGATTCAGTGAGCCAATAAAAGTTTGCAAAAACTCCAACCACCTACTGCAAACTCTGTTGCTCTATCGTGCCATAGTCACGAATAACCTTTTGATTATACCCAAATAAGTCCAAGGTGTCATGAATTAGGGCTTCATCTTTTCTCTATTGCATTCTATCCTAAACACAATGATATTATTGATTACACATAATTACACCTCGGAGACAAATATTCTAATGTCTAATTTATCTAACATATTATAAGAAAATAAATTATTTACAATGAAAGCGGACATCAACTTCTCATAAACATCCCCCTCAAATTTATGAGGCTAGTTAATGAGCAATAATTTGCTAACAAGTTGATGAAATGGGTGTCGCTCAACTTTGGCAAGATTTCTGCAACTTGAAAATGAGTATTAACGTAGGGAAGTCATAAGTCATCATAGACGTCATAGATTAAATGACAATCGACTTTAATATGTTTGGTGTCTTCATGAAAAACGAGATTTGCCATGATTTGGATGTCACTTTCGTTCACAACATTAAGTGATGTTGGCCCCGTTTGAGGAAATCAAAGTTCATCTAAAAGAATTTGACAACATAAAGTGATGTTGACGTTATTTGAAGAAATCCAAGCAGCAGACACAACACAATACTTTGATTTACTAGAAGATTTAGCAACCCGTACTTTCTTTTTACTTTTCTACGAGATCAATGAAGAGCTAAGAAACAAGTACCAACAAACGACATATTGCATAATGTTAGAATACCCTGCCTAATTTACATCACTTTTAAGCACTCGATTTAGGAGCTAATCCAATGAGAGAATGAACCAAGGTGAGAGGTTCTTTCCAAATAGAAAACTATACGATGAACCGTTGTCAAATGAAAATATTGAATGAATGAACATGGCATGATTCCCCAATCATCTCGCATTGTCAATTTGTCACTCCACAACAAAATGGAATTGATGAGCACAAAAACATATACTTAAAGGAAGTTGCCCAAGCATTACTATTTGTTAAGAGTCCCGCATCGGAAAATATATGGCACGAACATGTGCTTATAAGCGGGGACAATCCTCACCCCACAAGCCGTTTTGTAGGGTTGAGGAGTTAGGCTCAACCCACACATTCTAAGATGATATCAGAGCCCGGTTTAAGATCTGTTGGACCACTCCGCTATCAGACCACCCACCATTTAGTTGCACGTTTCAGACATTCAATCCTGAGCGTGAGAGGGGATATTAAGATTCTCACATCGAACAATATATGGCTTGAACATGTGCTTATAAGTGGGGGCAATCTTCACCCTGCAAGCCATTTTTGTAGGGTTGAAGAATTAGGCCCAACCCACACATTCTAAGATGGTATCAGAGCCCGGTTAAGATTCGTTGGGCCACTCCGCTATCAGGCCACCTATCCACCATTTAGTTCCACGTTTCAGACATTCAATCCTGGGCGTGAGCGAGGGTATTAAGAGTCTCACATTGGACAATATATGACCTAAACATGTGCTTATAAGTGGGGGCAATCCTCACCCTACAAGTCGGTTTTATAGGTAGGCTCAACCCACACATTCTAAGACTATTTGAAATGAAAGTTCCAAAGATTTTACTCACTGCTACCCATTTAATTAATTGCATGCAATTATCTCTTTTAAATGGTGTTATCCCATATTTCAAGTTCTTTTAGCGAACATATTCTCGTCGTCCCAAGGTTTCAAAAGAGGATTTTAAAAGTTATATTATAATAATATATTACTAGAGTTCATTATTATGTATATAGGTTTGACCCATTTGTCTTTCTTATGTATTACTCTTTTAAACTATTAATATAAATATGAGAGGTCACTACTCTCTTTCTAATTGGTTATTCATATTACTACTCTCTTTCTACATAAGGCGGGGAGAATACATGTATTGACTGACTTACTTGCTCAACGAGAAAATATAAGTCTGACAAGTAATAGTCAAGTAATTAAAATTCACCATAAATTGTTGATACAATAAAGAGCTGACCAAAGATTATCATCATCATGATGGTATTTAACATTATCCTCGAGGAGTATTCATTGGATTAGTCAATTGGAGATCAACCATAGGAATCAAATTTGCGACATACTTATGTTGATGGATAAGAATGCATATGGGAGTAGAATGAACCTCAAGACTAAGAAAATAATGCAGGCTTCCAAGACCTACCGTATGAAATGAGGTTTGTAACTCTTGTTTAAGTCATTTAATGGAAGCATATTCAGAATTAGTAGTAATAATATCATCAACTTACTGAAGCGGAACAATACTTTGTAGATGTGTGATGAATAAATAGAAAGGAATCATATTGAGTTTGAATAAAGGAACTCAAGTAAAGTGCAATACAATTTCTCATACCAAGCTCCAGTATTTGTTTCAAACCATATAAGAAATGTTTGAACCACCATTAGATGTAGAGGATAGACTTGGATGAGGAGTCATACAAATATTTTCAGTCAAACCACCATAAAGAAGTCAATTTTTCACATCCATTTGTTAAAGAGACCACTCATAAGAAACTGACATAAAGAGCATAATGCTATCGTTAAAGTTAGGGCTGACAATGAACCAAACCAACTCGGAAGTAGTTCGAGATTCGATTAGGTAATTAATTCGTTGGACTTGGTTCATGAACCAAATGAGTCGAATTTGAGCTCAAAATTAAATTCGTAACATAAATAAGTTGAAATTGAGTTATGTATAGTTTGATTCGTTTGGTTCATGAACTGGCTCGATATATAAGTTTCATGAAGACATCCATACTTAGTTTTCATATTTATTTATATCATTTGAAAGATGATAAAATAATTTACAATTCTATTGATTAAAAAAAAAATCCAAATTCAACATAGTAAAATATGTTACAAACTTAAGTTATAACATTTCATTATTTGCTCATATTACCTACTTTTGATGATAATATCTTGAATTATAAATATTATTGAGATGAAACTTATATTATATAAAAGCTAAAAATATTGTCTATAATTTTTGTGAATACAATAAGAATAAATAAGATTGTTTTAAATAAGATTGTTCTAACAAGTCGAGTTTGAGCAGGGAAAAAAGTTCGTGATGAACTCGAACTCGATTAATTCTTAACGAATTTGAGCTGAAAAAAAAGTTCGTGATGAACTCGAACTCGGCCAATTCTTAACAAGTCGAACTGAGCTGAGGCGAGTTCGACTCGACTCATTTCCAACCCTAGTTACACCAACTGGTGCAAGGCAACCAATCGAGTTTTGTGATGGCCAAGGGTTCAATCTGAATTTAATTTCGTAGGATATTCATTTGCACACTATAAGTTATCAAGAAGGATCTCGAAATTAATGATTTGGATATAAGTATGGTCCTTGATAGAACATTATGGCGAAAGTTGATCTATGTAGCCGATTTCACCTAATGGGATAAGGCGTACTTGTTATTTGTAGGATAAATTCATTTGCACCGTATAGGCTTTAATATCAAGAGGACAAGAAACAATATTTCATGTGAAATTTTCTTTGAGTCTCAAATTCATCATTTGTTGCTTTGATCATGCGCACATCTTTAACCTCCCATCTTTAACCTCCCGTGAAGAAATACATTTTTCACATCCATTTGGTGAAGAGACCAGACCACCCATAAGAAGTTGCTATAGAGAGCATAGTGCGAACAAATGTGATTATGACAACTGATGCAAAAGTCTCATCACAATTAATCTCACATTCCTCCTTGTTTTCTAAGGCAACCAATTGAGCTTTGTAATGGCAGAGGGATCAATCTGAATTCAGTTTCATATAACACATTCATTTGCATCCTTATGGATTTGATATCAAGAGGAAAAGAAATAATATATCATGTAAGATTTTCTTAAAGAGTCTGAAACTTTTCATTCATTGTTTTGATCATACGCGCATCTTTAATAGCTTGTGAATAACAAGTTGGAAAAGATATTGATATGCCTAACTATATAAGACCCATTTAGAGTCACCCAAAAAATGAAATAAGAGAAAAGGGAAAGTTGGTTACAAAGAAGAGAAAGAAAATGAAATGTTTTATAGGGGTAGAGGGCTATGAAGCACAAACACCCCGAAAAAAGAACCTGACACTGACACGGTGAAATCGATAATAATTTAAAGAAATGGATATATTAAACGTAATCACGTGCGTCGCTGCAGGTATCTGATACTGACACATACACGTCTTTTTTCAGAGGTGTTAATGCTACATAAGTGGAGGATAGAATAATGAAGCATCTTGGAGAATCATTGTTTTAGTTATGGGTTGAGATCATTTGTTTCTCTAAAAGGGATTAGCTCTAGGGTAGTATGAATCCTAATTCACCTGTAATTTCTATCTACATTTCAATAATATTACATATTTTACGCTCACTCTGAAGTGTTCTTCCTTTAATTTGTAGTATTGATTATGGGTTCTTATTAGACATGCTAGAGAGAGGGGAAGTCAGAGAAGTATGAGGAATCATACCTGTCTGGTGAATATCTATCTGGTGCTCGAAATGTTCTAACAGAATGTCGTTGTTCAACAAGTACAGGTTCAGGTGGCAGATCAGCGTCGTGAAGGGGCTTGGAATCTTTCTCTCTGTGTTGTCTGATATATACATTCCCTGATTTAAAATATTCTATAGATTGAGGCGTGATAGAAAAATTGAGAAGAATAGCAATTTCATTCATGGCATGAGAAATGCAATGAAACATAATTTGACTATCAAAAAATGACACATTCTTAGAAATACAAAAATGATGGTTAGAGACATCAAAACACACAAAGTCTTTATGTGAGTGACTATACTCCATCAATGCACATTGAACAGACTCTGCTCTAAGTTCATGCCTTTCAAACAGGTGAATAAAACACACCCAAAATTATGTAAATCATTATAATTAGGTTAGTTTTTAAAAAAAACGAAAAAAAGGGAGAATCAAAATCAGTAATCATAGAAGAGTGATTCATCAACATAATAGTTATGGACAAATGTGTTTTACATCAAGCAGATGACTATTTTTGTGTTTTGTCATCCCATTTTGTTGGGGGTATTGGGACAATATTGTATTTTGCATGAGCAACTACATGAGACGTGCACACACATCACTATGAATCACTCGAAACATTAGAAGTACAATAGCATTAATCAAAAAAGCAAGTGTTTTTACTTTTAGCCAATTTGTAAACACAGCGTGAAACAGAGCCAGAGCCAATAGAAATTGTTTATTTCAACAAACCAGTTTTAAATATACGAGACAACAATTGAATTTGGATAGCCAAATTTTTCATGTCAATCTTCATAACAATTCAAAGCATCATTACAACCAAGAGATAAATGACTGGAAATAAACTAGTGGAATCAGTTTTCCCACTTCAAGCCCATTCACGACCACCTTCTCTGATACCTGCTCCTGTACAGGACAACCCTACCAAGAAAGATTATTACAATTGTTATCCACCAATTGACCAACGGCCAAAAAATTGGAAGCAATTCCAACTGATAGAAGCACATTCCAAAAATCAGTTTATGTCACCAACATTAGACATTAACAATAGAGAAGCTATTATCATCAATAATTTTAGAGTTTAAGTTGTACAAGTATTCCGATGAACCCAACATGTGATGGGACGAACAAGAATCAAGCAATCATGGACAAGAAACATTAAGCCTTACTTTGAATGCCCAAGGCCGAAAGGACAGTCTCAGTTTGTAGAGCAATAACATCAAAATTCCCCCATTTGTCGGAGGACCAATTGTGAAACTTGTACTCACTTGAAATGCTTGCATCGGATGTTATGTTGGCTGAGAAGGATGCACAGATCAGTCAGAGATGATTTGACCCTACTGTTTGCAATAACTACAAGACTCGAAAATGACATCTTCATGAGATATGATTCATTGAGTAAGGAGTTGTCCCTCTTGAGTATGTTTGTCAACAGAAATATCCAAAGAAGGAATGAGGTTCCTATTTAGCAAAGCACCTCTGACAATCTCAAGTTTCGGAAAAAGCTTCATGAGAAATTAATCAACTACTAGTGTTGTAGACTTTTTGGACAACCACAAGACAAGAGTTTTGAAAAATAACACGTGTAAGTGAGAATGTTCTGGCCAAAGATTCAAAAAATCAAAATAATATTCTTGAACGCATAAACTACCTTGTTTGTTATTGACTATCTCTAGCTCCAATTGAAAACATTTGGTTGTATTATCCTAATTGCAAATACGCTTCAAATAGTTCCACATTTCTTAAGCAGTAAAAAAAGAGCGCAAATTATTAATCAATTGAGGATCTATAGTACTAAGTCCAAGTGATAAGCATCTTTCATTTTCCGCACATCTAAATCAACTTTCTTTGTCGACGCCTTAGAGACAGCATCCAAGTGTCACATGTCTCCAAAGTGTAAACCAAAGCAATATGAAAAAGTAAGCCAGCAATGTACTAATTCAACGCATAACCTTCAAATATTAACCAACCAATTAGAAACAAGTTGTTAAGAGTCTCCAACGAATAAAGTATGGCATGAACGTATATAAAATAAGGGGGCAATAATCACCTTATTATAAGTTCATTTTGTACGGTTGAGTCAAACTCAACTCAAATTCTAAGATGTATTGGGCCATCTCTTATCAGTTTCCGCTATCTGCCTACTCAGGTCACGCCCCAGATATCTAATACTGGGCGTGAAGGGGTTGTATTAAATGTTGCACATTAGATGAAATATGGCTTAAACATATATTAAGGGTCAATCTATAAATCTAAGATGATATCAAAGCATATCCAAAATTTGGTGGGTCACCTGCTATCAAGTTTCTATTATCAGGTCACTATGGTCACACTATAGATGTTCAGTTATTGGGCGTAAAAGGGTGTTAAAAGTACTACATTTGATAAGATATGCTAATATATTATTTATGAGCGGGGACAATCCTTATCTTACAAATTGATTTTGGAAGTTGAGTTAGCCTCCAATCAAATTCTAAGACGACTAAGATAGAACAATAAACCTATAACACGAATTGCAAAGAGCAAATGCAAGAACACAAATGGCAAAGAACCACAAAAAAAAAAAAAAAAGATTCACGAGCAATACAAAGAACCACAAGCAGCGGACCCAAATTTACCACAAGCAACAACGTGAATCAAACTAAAACATAAAATCACAGTAGTGAGAATGAAGGATCGTGATCATGATCCGATCAAGATTCACAATTGCAACAACAAAGACAGAATCGCTACCCATAATCTCGACCACGGAAGGAGTTGCACAGCAAAATCATGATGGAAACCCACATTGTATTGATAGACCAAGTTGATACCATGTCAAGAAATAGGGTTTCATCTTTTCTCTATTGCATCACATACTTTATATAATAGTATTAATGATTATGCGTAATTACAATTCATAATGACAAATATTCACTTGTCTAATTTATCAAACCTATTTTAGGAAAGTAAATTATTTACGATAAAGATCGAGATCAATTCTTGATTAACCCTAGGAAAACCCCAACTCCTTTCACACTCCTACACAAGTCATTTGAATCCCTCTTTTGAATGATGCCCAAAAACTAATGTTAATTAACCTAAAAGGCATGTTTTTTCCTTGTTGGCGGTCGATTAGTGATGAACAAGTACTTGCAAAATCGAACTTCAAGTGTTTGAAATATTCTTCCCAAGTATGACTATACACCAAAGTATTATCAAATAAAACCAATATGAGCTAACACAACATAGGCTCTGTTGAAATATTGATTTTATGAGCAACAAACATTTGTGAGAAACACACCACATACTCACCTGAAACCTTAAGGTGATAGGTGTGTGAATTATCTGAAGTCTCCACTTTTCTAATCAATGTGGGACTTCCCTACATTTTATTTCTCAAAGTTTTCAACTCACACTTGTTATTCTCAACACTCTCCCTCAAGTGTGAGTCTATCCACAATGCTCTCCCTCAAGCGGAAATTCTTTCATCCACATACACTTGTCTTCAACGGAACACCTCATACCCACCACCATGTGGGGAGTACTTTCGATACATGTGAGTTGGTCCTTCACTCGAACCAGACTCTGATACCACTGTTGGAATATTGATTTGGAGGTTCAACATGAGGGAGCATTTATGTCGAGGTTTTTTCTTTTATGAGCAACACACATTTGTGAGAAACACATAACATACTCATCCAAAACCTTAAAGTGATAGGTGTGTGGGTTCTCTCACTAATAAATGCTCAAATTTTCACTTTTCTAATCAATGTGAGACTTTCCTACACTTTGTTTCTCAAAGTTCCCAACTCACTTTTTATTCTCAACAGCCTTGACAAGGTCATTCATGATAGCTTGAAAAGTTGATGGGTCGTTGATCAATTCAAAAGGACTCAAGGTATTCTAAGTCTCCTTTGTGAGTCTTGAAGGCAGTCATGCTTGTGCTAATCTTCCTGACGCCTTTACATGGTTATACTCATCCAAAAGCTCCTCCAATGCAAGAATTGAGAACTTATTAGGTATTGTCAACTTAAATAAAGCCCTACAATTCACTCACATATAGCATGTTCCATACTACTTCTTCACTAGGATCACTGGAGTTGAGAAAGCACTTTGACTATGGCAGATTATTCTAGACAAAAGCATAAGAGTGGGAGATGATTTGACCGAGAGAAGGCTACTCATAGAAAACTTATTAGTAGAGTTTTTGATTATTAATAGAGTCTAAGAGTGGGAGATTATTGGGAAAACCCAATGAAACATTGGAATGAATTTAGAGCTATGGCACGAGGAATGTGTAAGCTCTTATAGGTGAAGATGGTACTGAATTATTTTAAGATGCAATGCAAAAGACTTGAAGTTATTTGTGACAATAAATCAACTATCCGCATTGCTCATAATCATTTTCAATATAACAGGGCAAAACATATAGAAATTGATCGACACTTCATTAAAGAAAAGTTGGACAATTGTTGGATAACTACATCTTACATTTCTTATGGGATTTAATCATTAGATGTGCTGACAAAGAACCAACCAACAACAAAACAATTCTGCTGACAAAGAACCAACCAACAACAAAACAATTCAATCAACTTACTTGTCAACTGGAAATGATAACCATTCCTTGGCTAGAGTGGGACGGTTGTAAATAATGGAAATTTGTAATTATTTGTAGTAATTGTAATTGGCTCATTAATTAGACCCGATAGATTTAGAGCAATCTATTAATCGAAGTAGTGCTTCAATCCTATTAACAACTTTAAAATATCTCTGAAGCCAATCTACCCACATGGCTCCAATTGAGTTTAGCCAAATCATACCCAACTCTCTCTATATCCACTTCATCCAAATCAAACACAAGAGGACCAATCTTCACTGCCTCCTGCGCTGCCTGTCCCATTGCAGTGACTAGTTTCATAGAAATAAAGTTGTTGGTTGCACCACTATCCACCAACAAGAGAATGGGAACTCCTTGAACTCTCCCTCTCAGTTTAATGGTCTGAAATAACAGAAGCGGGAATTTAAAGAGAACTTGAGAATTGCAAATGGGATGTGATGTGAGTATTTATTGACAAATAAAAAAGACATGCAGAAGGGATAAATACCTACTGCCAAATGAGATGCTCTACCTAGAGACGACATACAATTTTTTGGCCAAACAAAACAATGATTCTTCCATGATACCCTCTCTCTCTCTCTTTACAACACCCGACTCACATAACCGAATCCCCCATTAAGTCTCACTTTCTCTACTTGCATTCTCTCTTTTCTTATTTCTCCTCACATAAACTCTCTGCTTTGAGCTTATTCCCTTTGTCACTCAGGCCATGCCCTATCAAAAAGTTGTCATTTTTAAGTAAAAACAAGTGACATACTAGGTTGTTAATCTCGGATAGCGGCGCAAGGCGCCGGACCCCCAAAATGCTATAGCGGCATAGTCGATAGAGCAGAAAATGGGATGACCACTATTGTGAAATATAAACTCCAACATCATACATTCCAATCAATATCAAAGTTGTCACCAATAGGTTTAAAACAACTTTTGTTGCTGGAAGTTGGTGTTACATTTGGAGAGGCATAGGATGACGACGACATGGTTGTTATTAAAATTGAAACAAAGCAACGCAAACAGAACAAAAGGAGAAGGCAAGGGAGAACAGTTTAAAACGGCAAGGCAGGGGAGAACGAAAGGGAGTACGGCTAGAACGGCGAAGAACAGGGGAGATTTGTGAAGAACATTGATGATCGAAGAATAGTGGAAAACAGGAATTGAAGAAGCAATAAAAAAACCAAGATACCCTTAAAAAATGGGTTACAAATTTGCACCCAAAAAGAGAATAGCGGCCAACAAACCGTTATGGCACTGCTATTGCGCCGCTACAACACCGCTATTCGTGGCAGCTATGACCGCTATTTGTGGCAGCTATGACCGCTATTGTCATAGCGCTTCGCAAGTCAATAGCGTAGCAGTGAGGGGTCGTGCCGCTACGCTACACGCTATAGTGTGCTATTGACAACCTAGGGTTCAATTTAGTATTGAATCTAGATAGGAATTTTGAACATTGTAAGATATTAACATGCTTAGGACCATAATAAATGAGAGAGGGGGGGGGGGGGGGGGGGGGGGGGAACCAGTCTGAACAATGAACATTGAGTTATCTTCTAAAGCTTTTACTAACTTCATAGTAAGCCATATGCAGCACAAAAAAATCATGACATCAGAAAGTTTTAGTAACTAAATAATTTAAAATTAATATAGTAAAAATTAGTGAAAAAGAAAGAAATATCTTAACCTGAGTGTTCCCTGCTATAAGCCACCAAATCACGTATTGTCTCGGAAGAACTATCTACTTTAGGTGGTCTTCCTCGCTTCTTAGTATGGACGACAGGCGTAACTTCATTAACAGGCTTCTTAGGCCTTTTTCCAGCTGATTGGAAGGGAACTACTACAGGTGTGGTCTTAGTGGCTGCATCCGCCGCGAACAGCTCAGGGGAATCAGTTCTTACGCCAGCATTGGAAGTCTTTCCGTTGGCAGTTTCAAAAGGTACAGCTAATGGTGCTCCTACTTTCTTAAGATGCCGAAGTTTCTCAGTTGAACCACACTCAACAGTAACACCCCCATTAGAAGCAGTATTGACTTCTTCAACAGAATTGCTGTTGTCCTTTGCCTTGCTACCACCTTGTTCAGTTTGAGCAGGTCCGCATTTTCCAACAAAATAAGAAGCTGCCTTCTCACAGAAACTGTTTCCATCAAAGACTAAAACCTCAAAGAGTGATTCACCATTGTACTTAAAGACAAGGAAATCATTCTCTTTCAAAGAGTGATCCTTCACAAATCGTTCCCAACCGTTCACAAAGTAAACAGAATCATCTCTAATTACCAGCCCTATATTCCACACAACTCCACTAGGACCTTTAAGGACCACATTTTCTGGCAATTTCTTCTTTAAATTGTCAGAAAATGTTTTAGGAAGTGCCTGCAACAAAAGTATAAATTTCCATTTGAGATTAAGAAACATCAAGCTGAAGAATCTAAGAGATATCAGTAGAATATATTTACCTACCTAAGAGCTAAACATAATTATTAGCTTGAGAAACAACCATTAACTATATAGCACCGACACTTTTGAAAAAAGGTGTCCATATCAGTGTTAATGTCTGAAACTGACTCTGACATTTGTGATTACGTTTAATTTATTATTTTTTTCATTATTATCGGTGTCGACTTGTGAATGTCAGTGTCAATGTACATGATTTACATAGATAATGTTAACCAAACTAGGAAAAGAAAAGTACACTCCAATCTCAAAAGCATGATTTTCTTGTCTTTTATAGCCACAAAAGCATGATTTTATTGCAATGCAAACTCAAAACAAAGTCAAACCTAAAAAGACAGAGAGAAAAAAAACAGATCTACAGCTAATGTCACAGTTCCTAAACCATTATTTCAAAACAAGCATATCCATAATACATAAATACAATAATCATGGCAAAAAAAGGGGAAAACCTAACGGCTAATCTAATAATCAAAAGCTTAAAACTTTCTTCAAAAGAACGAACTGTAGTTAAAGAAACTGTACAAAAACACAAAATTAAAAGATGGGCAAGTAAAAAAAAGCAAAAAAATTAAAAATTAAAAATTAAATAAAATAAAAAGAAGGTGAAAATAGTTTGAATATAAAATGAAGTGCATTTTCTCAAAAACCCAACAACACCCAGATACGAAAAGTTAAGAAAGATTTGATTTTTATTTGATGAAGAGCATGAAAAGATGAAAAGGGTATGTTTACTTACAAGCTGTTGTTGAAAATCGTCGTGCAGAAATTGGGTGAAATGGATGAACTGGAAATGGGTCCAGTAAATGTCCTCCTGCCATGGCTTGCTTCCACCGCCGTTTGGTCCTTCGCCGGCGACCATTTCGAAGACAGAGAGAGTGAAATTTGAAAAAGGTGCAAACTTTTGGTTTTGTGAGCGAAAGGTGAAAAACAAGAAAAGAGAAAAGGTTCTAGAGAAATGTTTAAATGGTTGAAAATTGAAATTCTATATTTTTTAATATTTCTTAAAAAAGTTAAAATACATATTTCACAACGGTATGCATAATTTTTTTTATTAAAAAATATTTATGAGTAGGGTTTTAGGTGAATAAGGTTTTTTATTTCAAAAAATGTAAGAGAAATATTAATTTTAGTTCATTCATTTTTTTTAAATAAAAAATTAATTAATTAATTTTAGAAGGGGAATAAAAAGATATGCATGAATCTTCATTCATTCTAGAAGGGGGTAAAAAGATAATGATTGTTCATATTCTTTTAATTTTCTTTTTCTTAGATCTATAGAAGCCAAATCAGAATGAAATAATGATTGTTTTTCATTTTTATTTAGTCAATTTTCTAAATAAAAAATATATTTTTTATTTTCTTACTTGTCTCTTTTTTTCTATGATATTATATTTTAGTTTATTCATGTTTTTTTAATTCATCTATTATTTTTTGTTAATTATGGATACTTTTTTTTTTAATTTAAAAAAATTGAAAAGAAAAATACTATCTAATTTTTTAAATTGTTAATGTTTGATTTTTTTTAATTTTGCCTCCTTTTTTTATTTTTTCTTAATTTCAGATTTTATTTTGACTATTTTTTATGTGTCATTTATTTCTAGATTTAAAATCATTTATTATTGGAAATAAAATATCTTTTTTTTAAGAAAATAAAATATTAGTACCGATTATAAAGTTTTTCATTTTTGGATTTGTTAATTTTGTTTAATATTTATTTTCTTCCTAATTTACGATTTTATTTTTGGTCAATTTTCTTTAATATATCAATTTTTAATATGATATCATTTATCATTAGAAAGAAAAGATATGCTGTTTTTTATAGTTCTAAAAATAAATGTAAAGAAAATAACACTGCCTATTATAAAGTTGTTTATTTTTTTATTGTTGATTTTCCCTCATATTTGTTTTCTACTTAATTTCTAATTTTATTATGGTTAACTTTCTTTCATATGTCTATTTTTTAAAACATGGAATCGTCTAGAATAAATTTTGTTTTTTTATTTAATAATTTTTCTATAAAAAAATCTATTATAAAAAATGTCTTTTACTTTTTCTTGTTCTAAATAAATTTTAAAGCATAAGATACCACCAATAGTAAAGTTTTTTATTTTTGGATTTGTTAATTTTGCCTAATATTTATTTTCTTTTTAGTTTCTTCTTTTATTTTGGTTTATTTCATATGTCTATTTTTAAATATGAAATATATTATAGAAAATATTTTCTATTTTATCTTGTTCTAAAACAAATTATAAAGATAATAGCATTGTCAATTAAAAAATATTTATTTTTTGGATTTGCTAATTTTGTCTCATATTTATTTTCTTCTTAATTTCTAATTTTATTTTTAGACACTACCTATTGTAAAGTTTTTTATTTTTGGATATGGTAATTTTGTCTCATAATTATTTCCTTTTTAATTTTTAATTTTATTTTTGTTAGTTTTATTTCATATGTCTATTTTTTAAATATGAAATCTATTATAAAAAATATCTGTTATTTTTTCTTGTTCTACAAATTAAAAAGATAATAGAATTGTCAATTAAAAATTTTTTTTTTTGGATTTCTTAATTTTGTCTCATGTTTATTTTCTTTTTTATTTATAATTTTATTTTTAGACACTTACCTATTGTAATTTTTTTTAATGTGTTAATTTTGTCTCATATTTATTTTCTTTTTAGCTTCTTATTTTATTTTATTTCTTATGTGTTTTTATAATATCAAATCTATTATAGAAATATATTTTATTGTTTCTTGTTCTAAAACAAATTAAAAAGATAATAGCATTGTCAATTAAAATTTTGTTTATTTTTGGAATTGTTAATTTTCTCACATATTTATTTTTCCTCTTAATTTTTAATTTTAATTTTATATATTTTTCTTTCATGTGTATAATACCTTAATATGAAATCATCTATTATTATTATTATTATTATTATTATTATTATTATTATTAATATTATTATTATTATTATATATATATATATATATATATATATATATATATATATATATATATATATATATATATATATATATATATATATATATATATATATATATATATATATATATATATATATATATATATATATATATATATATATATATATATATATATATATATATATATATATATATATATAATTTTTTGGATTTTTCATTTTGTTTTTTTGTTTTTTTCTTAACTAGTAAAATATTTGTGCGCTTATTTGATATAGTATCAAAATATATTTAAATATACTTGTAAATTTTAAATGAATTACTTAGTTATAAAATAAACTAAAATCATACACTACTATATATATATTACATTTTATGACAGTTTTCACCCCATCCAATAAAAAACGAGGTATAATCTAAAGGTGCGACATGTTTTATTTGTTTTAAAAAAACCACATTGAAATTCTGGTTGTTGGATTCCAGATGTCCTAAGAGATGTGGAGACACCGGATCTGACTTCAACATACAACAACGAGATGGATAAATAAAATAAACAGTATTGAAAATAGATAACACAAGATATGTTTACCCAATTCGAAACAATCTTCATACTCTGGGGGCTACCAAGCCGGAGACAAAATTAACTAGATAGTATCAATTTGTAGACCTCGCATCAAACATCCCAGTTTACAGCCTATGCACTTAATCACTACCATTTACTTAACTTCTATCTAAGACACACCTAGGTATTAACTTCTACCTAAGACACACCTAGGTATGAGGCCCTCCTCAAATCCCTCTTCAATTATATTTAGCAATTGGAGCAACTCTAAACACAAGTAGATAACAAAACCAGAAGTCACTCTTCTAAGACACACAAAACTCAATACTTAAAAGCTTATGAGAGTTGACACACAAATACTCAATACTTAACTGCTTATGAGCATCTAACACACAAATATTCAATGCTTAAAAGCTTATGAACATCTGACACATAACTTACAACCCAACAATAAGGATTCTAAAACACTAACGAGATACACACGTAAGTTCAACCTAATATTAGGTATACACCAGTCAATTTATAACATTATTCTAGAATAGGTTGGGCTTCAAAACCGCAGCAGTGAGATGCACAAAGTCTACAAAATATTCTCCAAGAAAATAGGTCTTCAATCATTAGATTCCTAAATTATCTCCATATTTAGAAACCATGCAGATCTTCGAAAATCAACATAAACTATTCTGATTTGTCAATCTTAGATGCCACATAAGCTTACTGAATATTCTCCCATTATTCAATGACTTATAAATCAGCTAAAACATCACTAACAGCTGCAGCAGATGCGGTGTCCTATCTTCTGATTGTGACATCTTACTCGACATGTTGAAAATTGAAAGTTGGAACATCTTATTCAACATGTTGCTCCCATATTGGTTTTACCAAAATGTATACCAATTATAATTTCAGAGAAATAATAATCTCCCCCTTTGGCACATTTTGGCTAAAACACCCAAATAATTGTTGCTCAAGAAAAACAACATAAAGTATGCTTGAAAATAAACCAAACACACGCATCAGTGATATAACAGCGGAAAAAAAAGCAAGGTTAGCAGTACATAAATTAGCAGCACACACATCAGATAATTAAGTAGTTAGTTGATCTACTAACACGACTGTAACAAAAATAAAGAACCTAAGTTCTCAAAACCATGATGTTAAGACATCATGTCTGACATCTTTTCAGAATAGTAGGAACTCCCCCTCAATACTGTCGTAACCCAAATTTGTCCTACCCCGATGATTTTATCTTCCAAGATCAGAATAATAAAGAAGCGTTTAACTGAGGATGGTACAACAATATCTGATGGTCCATTCTTAATATTTAAGTCGATCAGGGGTGTATTTCAATTTAGGAAAATGAGGCTATCTGAATCAGAGAGACTCATGTATCCGTGAATCCATCCGTAAAGCATGTTGGCCTGTGGGCCCATGCAATTCAAAAATAAAAAAAAATCACCCGAGTAATTAGTAAACTATTAATTTATTAAGAACTGTCTAGGTTTAATTTGCTAGTGAAATTGAGATATTAAGTTTGTTAATTGTTGTTAGTAAAATATGAGGTATATTATCAACTTATAGACCCATTAAGGTTTTAATAAAACTAGCGCATTTGTGGTCTTATATTATTGCTGATTTAAAAAAAAAGGAGGGGGATATTATTGTTAAAACTTTTTATTATAAAAGAGATAACAAATAATTTTTAGGAGAAAATGTAATATATTATTTTATTGACTGGTAAACTTCTTATTACAACAATATTTTGTTAAATGTTACTTTTATAATTTATTTATTAAAGTCTTATTGTTGTTAGAAGAGAGAACTATTGGATCTACATAAAGTAAGAAGGGCCCATCTTTGATTACGCAAGTTGGACTGCAAAACAGACCTAAAACAGTACAAGGCCCAATTCAAATATATAGTACAAAGCCCAACTCAATTTTTAAAAAAAATTGCAAGGCCCATAAATCTTATGGGCAGGCCCAAACTGAATTAAAAACTATTATTGTTTGAATCAATAAGGAATTACGCAGGATTTATGGCAACAACAGGAACTGTAGAAATTAAAACAACAATCAAATCTAAATCCCATATTTCTTTTTACAGT
The DNA here is from genome assembly GCA_948472305.1 of Vicia faba. Lineage (NCBI taxonomy): Eukaryota > Viridiplantae > Streptophyta > Magnoliopsida > Fabales > Fabaceae > Vicia > Vicia faba. The sequence continues at coordinate 1,557,056,703 of OX451738.1, read as the reverse complement.
AAGAGAATATAATATAATCAACATATTACAAAACATTATCAAATCTGAAAATCAATGTTTAACAGAATCAAATCCAAAAATTACAGAAACAAAATCTTTATTACATTCATATTATAGAATCAATTACAACAGATTCGGAAATCCCTAAATATGTTCTACAAATCCCTAATATAAGCCAGCTCAAATCGTAACAGCAACCTAAAATCCCAACCCTATAAATAGCGAACGAGAAAATACAGAAAAAAGAGGGAAGGAAAAAATTCAAGGAAGAATTTCTGAAAACAAAGAAGATACCAAGGTTCGTCGTTGAAGATCGAAGTAAGAGGGTGATTAGGGTTTCAATATCTAAAACCCTAATCGCATAATCGCGTCGCTGACCCCCCCAACGCTTCGTTGTTGCTCCACCTTCTACTACCATTGTTACCTGTGAATCGGAAGAGAAAGAGAGAATTAGGGACGAAAGGGAAAAGATTCAAAGAAAGCTACAACAATAGGGGTAATATAACTAAGCTCGTGTCTTCTTTTTGTTATGTCATTGTGGGTGGGTTGATTTTGTAATTGACATTCGGGTAAGGATTTTGCGCCGCCGCGGTTGGATTTTGGGTTAGGGTTGGGAAGGTAGAAGGAGAGGGATAGGGGTCTGTTGTTGAACGAGAGAGAGAGAGAGAGAGAGAGAGAGAGAGAGAGAGAGATCTAATTGAAAATGAAAGAACAAAATATAAAAAACATCTTTACGATCTTTAATAATCCAATGCATGCGCATTTATTCTAATAACATACACCCTATAATTATGTCAGTTTGATCTTCATTAGACGGCCATGAGGCCAAGTCCACCGTATGCCCCATATGCCCTCGTGTATACAATCCACCAGGCTCCCTTTCATATCCGTAATGGGCCTAAGCCCACGCGCTATTCGCACCCCCTTCCAACAATTTGCTAAATTGCGAAGCAGTTTACACCCCCCCCCCCTGTCCAGGACTGTCTTGGGCCTAAACCCAGACTATTTTCAACACCCCTTACTTTTACTTCATAACTGAAAATGCACCCCCAAATTTATTTAAAATTATAATTATTTTGTACTTTATTTATTTCTTTTTGCACTTATAATTATTATTATTATTATTATTATTATTAATTTTCATTATCATAATTTTCTATTATTATTATATTGTATTTCCATAATAATTATAACTATTATTATTATTAATTTATATATATTATTAATTATTATATGTAAATATTATTATTATTTATATATTAACATATAAATTATTTTCAAAACTCGTGTATATATATTATTTTAATGTATATTGCATTAAATATTTTTTATCATGCATTAATCAAGACTTTCTTGCAATTAATATTATTAAAAAACACCAACAAATCTCAAACTATTTTCGCGAATAACATTAAGCTAATCAACAGTCTTTTTTTTCGCAAATGGGTTCAAACTAATTTTGGCTTACTGCGTACTCAGTCAAAATCTCCGCAATCACTACTCCCGACCGAGTGCGAAGTGATTCAAAATATGTTTGCAAACCCCTAAAAGATACCAACCTATACGAACTAGGAATTGGGACTCTGATTCCTCATAAGAGGACATGTAGGCACACGATCTAAAATCGTGGCGAGTCTTGCTAATTAAAACTTAAAACACTGTTTACCCCAAACCTAAACCTACGACTAATATCCTTATGAACAAGGTAGACGAAAGTTGCCTAACACCTTCCTTTTGTCTATTTGAGTCTGAAACCTAGAATCTCTGTCTGCGAATTAGGTTTTTCTGTTAGGTTCCCTTCCCTAGGATAAAAACTAATAGTGGCGACTCTTGATTAAAAAACTAGTTGTTACAGCTGGCGACTCTGCTGGGGACTCTCCTTAACCTTAGGTTTAGGTTCTTTTGGGTTTTTATTGTTTATTTGCTTTATTTATTTATTGCATTTATCTATTTTATTGCATTTATTTATTTATCGTCAAATTCTTTTATTATCATATATTTTCCATGTGGCGGGTTTTTTTTTTATCTCAAAAAAAATATTTCCAATAAACCTTAAAAAGAATGTTCGTCTATTAGCTTAGGGGGTACGTCATCACTGCGAGTTTATGTGATGGCTTCGCCTAGAGTTGGTGAACTTCCGAAAAAGGAATACTTATCGAAAGATATCTTATTGACGAGTAGGACTTTGGAAGGTCACCCATGACTCTTTGTAACGACCTTAACCCAAAATCTCATGACGAGACCTTTCACGACTTTGAGACGAAAGTTTCAGTCCGTAAAGAGGCTCCACCTAAGGGAGGCCCTCGTGCCTTTTCCCTTTGGTGTTATTCATGACACCCTAAAGGAAGCCACCTTTTGGGAGGGTAGACTTACCGTAGGTCAAAATTAAGGAGCCTACCTCATAGGGGTACCCATCACAAAATCTTGTCACAAAATCCCGTTACTCAATCCAACACTTATACATTCATGCATTCATGTATATCTCATGTTTATCATTTGTTCCTTTCATCTGTCTTATTCATAGGGTACAAAATAAAATATAACAAAATCAAGATTTTTGGTGATTGTCTTAAAAATGGATGCCAAAGGGAAATAACTCGTCTGCGTCAACACCTGCAAGTCTGACCTTTCTAAAATCAAAACTATAAAGGGTAAACTGTCCGAAAGAGCTTTGAAGATGTACACTCGCTGCTATGGGGATACCCTTGATTTGACTAAAGTAGAAGTACAGATGGATGCAGTCTCTGCCCTAATTCAGTTTTATGACCCTCCACTGAGATGTTTCACCTTCCAAGACTTCCATCTAGCACCGACTCTGGAGGAATTTGATAGAATCCTGAATTTCTCCAAAGAAAAGGCCTATGTAGGTATTGGACAAACTATTGAAGTCAAAGCTTTGGCAAAAGGCCTAGGGATCCCCTATCCTAAATTGGTGCAGAATTATCGAAGAGAAGGTCCGATACATGGAATCAAAAGAATATACCTGGAAGCTAAGGCACTAGAATTTGCTAATTATAAGGAGTGGGAATCTTGTGTCGATTGTTTAGGGCTGTTGGTATTTGGTGTAATCTTATTTCCTCAGACTGTGGACTATATTTACCCCGCGACCATTAGCATATTTTGAGGAGCGAAAGTGTTTAATATGGATCCTACTCCCGCCTTGCTTGCTGACATTTATTTTACTTTGCATATGATGTATGAAAAAAGAAGAGGCACGCTAAATTATTGCATCCCTCTTCTACATAATTGGTTCGTGACTCATCTTTACAAGGAAGACTGTATGATCCCAGAATTGACCAAGTGTGAGTGGCCACAGAAATTAAGGTCTCTCACTGCAAACTTAATATTATGGTATGCAAGAAAGTTGGATATTGGTGATTGTGATATGGTGGCAGAACCGAGTGTTATACTGGTTTGTGTTTTTTGTTCGCAAAGTGTCGCGGTAAGCAAAAGTCACCACCGACTTTTATTTTATCCAATCAGGAAAAGGAAAAAGAACAGAAAAAACCTTTTTCGAGATGTTTCTGAGTACAGGGGGTAGATTATAGAAAGGGAAGGTGTTAGTACCCTTTCTATCCATAGTTTTCTACGGGCTCTTAGGTACTTGCTCATTTTAAAATTGCTTGTGTGTGTGCTTGCTTTGAAACGTTTCGTTTACTTTGTTTTAACCCTTGTTTATGTCCTCAAGAGTGTTACGAAGTTGTTTTTGAAAACTTTGTTTGAAAAGTGTTTGGTGTGAAAAAGGTTGTTTGTTTGAGCAAGTACTTAAGAACTAATCTACCTACTCGAAAAAGGTCTGTTCATTTTCCTTTTAGACAGTGCTATCCCATTATTGAGAAATAGGTAGCATCATCGTTGGAGTTTTTTAGTGACATTCGAAGGGACATGTACGGTCACAAAAGCAATGTTAGGAGGTGTTAGTAATCATCCTAAAGCCTTAAAGATCTTTTTCTGAGGCAACATCTGAATAGGTCATTGAGATCTTTCGGGGATAGAGGACGACCACTAACAAACCCTATACTTCATGACCGTTTAACCGAAGGCAACCGGAGTGGAGTAAACCCTAGGAGTGAGCATGTGCGAGTGAAATTTTTCAGTTAATTTGTCTTTGCACATTTAGGGTTTTCTACCGTTTTGATTTTCAAGTATTCTTTTCATACAATCCTATTAACATACACCTAACAGTTTATAATTGCAGAAATTAAAATGCGGAAAGTTTAAAGTTCTAGCTATTACATGGCTTTCGCATATACATAATTATTTTTTACAGTAAAATAAAAGGCGGAATTAAAACCTAATTAAAGTTATTACAAACTCGGAGCAGTTACAAAAATAATAAAAAAGTAATTAAAATGCGTGCGACGAATTAAATGCGAAAATAATTATAAAACCTAAAAATCTAATTGAGAAAAATATTTAAGTTATTTTTGAAGAAAAATTAATTAGGTTATGTACCAAATTAAACCCTAATTCTAATTATTTTTAATCATGAAAAATAAGATTTAATTGCCTTAATTTAATTTAATTAATTAATTCAAATAAATAAAATATTTTATGAAAAAAATGATTTTTTGATGTTTTTTGTGATTTTTTTTATTAAAAAGAAATAATTTTGATGTTATTTTAAAAAGAAAAAATAATTAGGAAATAATTAAAAAGAAATAAAATAAAAAAAGATAGAATGAGCCTGTTTGCTGAATGAAAGGGGGTGTATTATTGAAAATATCCAGGCCCATGAAGCTAGTCAGCCCAGTCAACGCTTGATCCCATGTGGTGCTGACCTGAGAGTACACCATGATCCTTCAGTGATAGGCGTTAGATCTGGTTGATCATGAATCTGATGGTTGGATATGTGTGGTGCATGGTGGACGCTTAGACAAGTGGTGTATAGGATCTGCAAAGAAGAACTAAAACAAAAAAAATTGCTGGGACCTGGGATCGAACCCAAGTCCTCTCACTCATTACAATGCACGCTTCACCAACTGAGCCACATGTTTTGTTTGTTAACATAATAACAATAATATATAATATATAAATCAAGGTAACTGAGTCACAAACGCGCGCGAAATTCAAAATGGCCAGTCAGATCTTGACACGCCTTCATCCTCCTCCCTGTTCCATCGTTTTAGACAATGATCCTTTACCCACAATAATTTCCGTCACTATAGGCTTTATTGACGGTTTTTGTGCGTTGCTATAGACCTGCAGTATCTCAAAACGTAAAGCAAGCAATATTAATCAGAGCTAAGAACATAGATCCACTAAGAATCTTGTCCTGAGTTCATTGGTATCATTAATCAGTCATAATTTTGCCTCTACGAGGAATCCCTAATTTGAAGCTTCCAAACCCTAATAATGGCGTAAGCTTGTTCCTGCACTAGAAATCAAATCCAGGCTATCCAAAAGGTCACAAACATGATTATGAATATATTTATGCAAGCAAATCGAATGTAAAATGCGTAAAACCCTGAAAACGAATTTGAGTTACAAGGGTGCAAACTGTGATCTGTATCTTACAGTTTGGGACGTTTTGTGGCTTGAGAATGATTGGAATCACTTCAGAGTACGTCCAGGAACATATTAATAGCTTTGGAATTGCTTGAATCAGACTGCAAATGAAAATCCGACCTACACTTTTCTTTGGAAATTTTGGAATTTGTTCTTGTGTTTTCTCTAATGCCAACCTCTGTTTTCGTGCCTGGCCTTGCTCAATATATAACCCTGAATGAATTAGGGTTATAAAAACTACATGTATCTTTGAAAATTTTGAAGATTTGATCTCATTCCTTCCTTGTATGATTTGTTTCCAAATTAGGCCAAATCATTCCACTCTTTCTCCAATCACCCTTGATACGAATTGATCCTGCTATGCCAGCATAATTAGATTTGGATTCTATAAAAAAAATCAGATCAAAACAAATCTTTGCTATTAGTTGTCATTTATTTGATTTAATTTAATTTTTAATTAATAAAAAATCAAAATAAAATGAAAAAAGAAGCAAACAATGTGTGGGTGAATATTTGGGTCGTGGACCATGTTATGAGTGAGGTGCAAGCATAAAAAGTTAGGCCCATTTGGCAAAAAATGCATCTTTGAGCCCATTTGACTTTTGGCAATTTTATAAAAAAGGTCAACTTTGACAAGACATATCTCTTCCAATTTTAATCCTAGAGAGGTGTTCTTGGACTTTTTAGAAATCTTAGTATGTCCCCTAAACAACCCTTTTGGTTTGATTTCAAATATGTCTTCCATGTTCATGTAAGAAGCTTTGACCTAAAAGGTGTTTTTGTTGACTTTTCAAAAGGACCTATAATGTAGAAATTCCTATCTTTTGATGAGTGTATATTTTGAACTTGAGGGATGAATATGGGTTGTAGGTAATTGCATCCTCTTGAAAATGAGCCTTGGATGGAAAATTTCTGATAAAGTATGAGGGATTTATGCTTGGTCAAAGTTTGGTTGACTTTTCCTAAGAAACCCTAATTTAGCAATTTTTGGGTTTTGATGAATTTGGGACATTCCTTGGGGAATCATGATCAACCATTGATAAAATGATGAATATCACTTCAAAATGTTGATGTTGACCAAAAATCTTGAAGTTTGACTGTATGTGGGCCACAATTGACTTTTGACCTAGTACAGTTGATTTTTAGACATCTGAGCAGTTGACTGAGCAAACTTCTTGTGCAAGGCATGAAACTTAACATGGATAATCTTGAGAACATGTTAGTACCATGGAAAGCATTTGGGACCTTTGGAGTTCCCACACCCTGATGAAAATGGAAATCCTAGTTTGAGGTGCATTGCCTTAGAAGAGAGTTTGTCTGGTCAACTCTTGGGCATCCTTGAGCAAATTGAGGACCTCAATGAGCATGTGTTGAGTAAAATGGGAGGGAAAATTTTGGGGTACAACAGTTGCCCCTGTTCAATCTTCTTAAACCTGAGGATGTAGATTGGCCTGTCTGCCTTTCGTGATCTGAAGGTGGAAGATGATTGAACATTAAGTGCCAAGAAATTTACATTAAGTGCCAATTCTACCCGATAAATTATATAAATAAATCAGTTATAAAAATTCAATCATGCAAACGAATCGGGACGTCACAAATTCTTCTATCAAAATTCATTGCATTCATCGTGGATATATAACACTTTCAAAACATCGGATGAACCATCATAACATCTTTAATTAAATAACTCAACATCTACGCAGCGGAATTCTCAATAACAATTTATCATCAATACGGCAACTTCGAAACAACACAATTTAATAATAATCAACAATCAAAAACAGCAAGCGTTCATCCCCCCGAGTGTTACATATCAGAGCAATGACACCGACTCGGACTACTGAAGGTATACAGCCTTCACTCTCGATTACCTGCACGTTACCAACATAAGGGCAACATTCAAACAGAAGGGGTGAGATATCTAACAATATAATAAAGCGCATGATAATTAATATATTAAATTAGATCAATAACATCACCACTTCTCATCTCATAATCAACAATAATTACAATGCATATACACATTCATCAACATCAAAATACACTTCTTTATGCCATCATATAATGTGAGTCAATACTATGCAAATGCATGTGGTACCATTGGAGCAGAACTCCCATATCAAAAAATTTCCAATTAATAGAGGCATCAACAAGACATAGCCTTCATCTCAAAATTCGCCAATACATGCCATCTCAACGAGCATAAGCTCCATCTCAAAAAATGCAATGTATGCGACACAACCATTAATGTAATAACAACACCCAAGTTAACAACATCTCAAATTAACAACATCTCAAAAACATCTCAAATCAACATCTCAAATCATCAAAATAATTCATCAAACATCATTTATTATAAATCATCAACACAACATCATTAAAAACTTCTCACTAACAACTCAACTGTACATTAACACCGCAGTAATTCATACTGCTATTCTGTAATTCTTACATTGTTACTGTCACTATCCTACTGTTATAACTCAAACAGCAGCTTCTAAGCATCTAACGCTCACATTCTGTACGAAAACAATGTAACGTCCAACACCACTTCTGACCAGAACAACTTCTAACCAACTCAACTTCTAACCAACACAACTTCTAATAACACAACTTCTGACAGTACAACTTCTGACTAACCCAACTTCTGATAACAAAACTTTTGACTAACCCAACTTCTGATAACACAACTTTTGACTAGCCTAAATTCTGACCAATGTAACTTCTGACAATGCAACTTCTGACTAACCCAACTTCTGATAACACAACTTCTGACTAGCCCAAATTCTGACCAATGTAACTTCTGACAATGCAACTTCTGACTAACCCAACTTCTTACCAATGCAACTTTTGACCAACATAGCTTCTAACATCAGAACTACTACTTTCTAACCATGTCATAGTTTCTTTTGTATACCACTCCATTACTCAGAAAGAATTTTGAAGCTAACCTTCGCAAGGTGCGCTTGTCAATGATAGAGGCATTTTATGGATATTCATGCCTTTCCAGTTACTTCTTGATGTCGTAAAACCAAGGCTTATTGTTAGGTCCTTCCTCAATAGCAAGGCAGTGTGCGGGCTCTTTGAAATGTCTGAGCATAATACATGGTTCGTGATTTGGCCAAGTCACTTTGAACATAGCTGATAGGGTTTCCAGGGCGTCTGCCATTTGATTTTCTTCTCGTGGGATATGACTGAACTCTATAAATTATGTGGCTAACTTTAAAACATGATATTGATATGGGATCCATTTAGGGTGTTTAGTATCCCATTCACCATTAACTTGGTATATGACTAATGCAGAATCCCCAAACACTTCGAAGTGCTTTATTCTCAAATCGATGGCAGCCTCTAGTCCTAGTATACATGCTTCGTATTCAGCGATGTTGTTGGTGCAGTCAAAACACAACCTCGCAGAATAGGGTTTGTGATAATTCTTTGGAGATGTCAATACTACCCCTACACCGTGACCTAGTGCATTTGAAGCCCTGTCAAACATGAGTGTCCAACGTGCCCCTGGCTCGAGTCCTTCGTCAAGTCCTGGTATTTGGTAGTCAGTTATAAATATGACATCCTCATCGGGAAAGTCGAACTTCATGGGCTGATATTCTGATAGCGGTTGGTGAGCCAGATGATCAGCTAGTATACTACCTTTGATGGACTTCTGCGTGACATATTGGATGTCATATTCTAATAGTAGCATCTACCATCGTGCGATTCTTCCGGTAAGATCTGGCTTTTCAAACACGTACTTTAGAGGATCCATTCTTTCTATTAACCATGTAGTATGGGTTAGCATATATTGCCTCAACCTCTTGGTAGCCCAAGCCAACGCGCAACAAGTTTTCTCAAGGAGTGAGTACCTGGTTTTGTAGTCAATGAATTTCTTGTTGAGGTAATAGATCACATGCTTCTTTCTACCTGTTACATCCTGCTGTCCTAAAACACAACTCATTGACCCTTCGAGCACTGTCAAATACATGATGAGTGGTCTTCCAGGGATTGGTGTCATTAAGACTGGTGGATCTTGCAGATACTGTTTTATCGTTTCGAAGGCAGTTTGACAATCATAATTCCATACTACCGTCTGATCTTTTCGTAATAACTTAAACATTGGCTCGCACGTAGATGTTAGATGCGATATGAACCTTGAGATGTAATTCAATCGCCCTAAGAAACCACGTACTTCTTTTTATGTCCTTGGTGCGGGCGTCTCTTGTGTAGCATTTACTTTGTCAGGGTCCACCTCGATACCCCGCTGGCTTACAATGAAACCTAACAATTTGCTTGATCTGACGCCAAATGTGCATGTATTCGGATTTAACCTTAGTCTGAACTTACGCAACCGCTCGGATAACTTTTGTAGATGTATGATGTGTTCCTCCTCCGTATGGGATTTGACAATCATATCATCTACGTATACTTCAACCTCCTTGTGGATCTTATCATGGAATAGCGTGACCATTGCCCTCTGGTAGGTTGCCCCTGCGTTCTTGAGACCGAATGGAATTACTTTGTAGCACAAAGTTCCCCAAGGTGTCATGAAAGTAGTATTTTCCATGTCTTCGGGCACCATTTTGATCTGATTATAGCCCGAGAGACCGTCCATAAATGAAAATATTGAGGCTTGAGCGGTGTTATCCACTAGGACATCTATATGGGGTAACATGAAATTGTCTTTGGGGCTTGCCTGTTTAGGTCTTGATAATCTACATACATGCGTACTTTTCCATCCTTCTTGGGTACCGGTACAATGTTAGCTATCCAGGGTGGATAATCTACCACTACTAGGAACCCTACGTCAAACTATTTGAGAACCTCTTCTCTGATTTTGTTGGACATATCCGGACGGGTTCTTCTGAGTTTTTGTCTGACTGGAGAACAGCCTTCTTTGAGAGGTAGTCTATGCACCACGATGTCTGTATCCAACCCTGGCATCTCCCTGTAGGACCAAGCGAATATGTCCACATACTCATGTAATAACTTGATTATCTTGTCTTTGACGCTCACTCCAACATTGCTCCTAGCTTCATTTCTTTCGGATCTTCCTTTGTGCCCAAGTTAATGATTTCAATAGGCTCTTGATATGGTTGTATGCTATTAGCCTTTCGCTCTATTTCCCTTGCCATTTCCTTAGAGAGTTCAAGATCTTCGTCATCTTCCTCTTCGGCTTGGTTGATAGGAGCATCAAAATCGTATCGGGTTGTAGCAGTAACGTTATCGGTAATTTTGGGCATGGATCTGCACATTTATCATGTTTTGGTGCATATTTTAGTGCTTGGAATTTGAAAATGCATACGCAGAGAAAGTATTGCCATTTTTAAATTTAATAGATAAATGCAAAAGAAAGACAAGGATCTTGATTGAAAACAGAATATAACTTTTATTAATTGTAAATATTGTCTGAAACCAAAAAACAGGGAAAACCCTTACAAGCAACCCCTATGCCTCGGGTTTGACATAGGTTCTTTCAAAACAAGAAATATTACTTAGAAAAGAAAAATATCTCAGGAATCTCCACAGCAGTCCATCCTTTGAGCTCTTCTCCCGGGGCGCCCTCTCTGATGAAGTTAGTTGCCCTTTTGGTATTGATCTTACTTGATATCATCACCACATGTCCTCCATGCTCTGTTCCTTTGCTGACAAAAGTCTCTTGGATTGGAGGGAAACATGCTTTGCCTTTTGGAGTATCTTTCAACGATTCATAGCCCAAACCAAAGGGATTCTTCTTCTTAGGAATTTCTGGGAGCTTTCCCCAGCGTTTCGAAGCATCACCTCCCATAGTCGTTTGCAGGTCTCACCATGATGTCACTTTAGTCTTGTTACCCCTCTCAATTGGTAATGTCACCATTAAAGCAATTTCCAAGGCTTGGAATGGGGTAGCTATACAGTCTTCATCGGCACTGATATATATGTACGATTCAATATGACTTACGAAGATGTCTTCCTCGCTGTCAATTATGATTAACTTCCCTTCCATTAGGAACTTCACTTTTTGATGCAGGGTCCAGGTTACTGCCCCTGCCGCATGGATCCAAGGTCTCCCCAGTAAACAAGTGTATGCCGGTTCGATATCCATGACTTGGAAAATGATATTGAAGATATGCGGCCCAATCTTAATTGGAAAGTCCACCTCTCCTAACACTGATCTTCGAGAATCGTCAAATGCCTTTATTATCATAGAACTTAGTCTCATTACCAATATCGTCTATTGTTAACTTTATGAGACTTGACTTTGGCAACACATTAAGAGCGGAACCGGTGATAGTAAGAACCCTGGACAAATGGGTAGTATCTATTTACATGGTAATGTGGAGGGCCTTGTTATGAGCTCGACCCTGTGGCGGTAATTCACTATTGCTGAAACCCAGGTAGGATCCAGACGTTAGATTTGCTACGACATTGTCAAATTGATTTACTGAAATTTCTTTTGTGACATGAGCTGAACTTAACACCTTCATTAAAGAATCCTGATGTGCTTCAGAGTTGATGAGTAGCGAGAGTATGGAGATTTTTGCTGGAGTTTGGTGGAGCTGATCCACCACTCTGTAGTCACTCTTTTTGATTATTTTCAGAAACTCTTGTGCCTCTTGATTGGTAAAGTCTTTTCTCGGAGATTCTATTTCTTGATTTGTATCAACCATTGCTTTTCCTTTTTCCTTCGTTGGAATCACATCTCTCTTTTTTGATAGTTCGGCTCCAAAAATTCAACCACTTCGGGTCATACCTCCTGTTCCTGCTATGTTTGAAATTGCAGGTCCCTAACTCGGGGATGGACCACTTTCCTGCTTCCCTCTGTTGATGTATACATCTGAGTCATAACTCCATGGTACTGCCTTTTTATTTTCATAAGGGATAGGTGACGGTCCCTTAATTACCATCGTGGCTTTTGGAGTGGTGGGTATTAAGAAAGTCTGCTTGGGTACCCTTCTTGTGATCTCTGCTGATTCTCCCTACGGGATGACTAGAGTTTTTTTAGTAAGGCTTGGGCCCTAGCATGGGATTACCAATGGCTTTTTTCCTCCAATTATGGATACATATTTTTCCTCAGGGTATAGTCCGAATTGGACTATCCCCTGATCAACCAACTTTTGCAGAGTTGTTTCAAAAGCTTTGTTATGCTCTAACAAGAATCCACATTCGAACATATATTCTTTCAACAAGTTGATAGTGGTTTTTGCTTTTATGGTTGCTCCAGAGTCAGTGACCACCTCAATTGCATTTATTATTGGCCCATCCTGCGGAGGCATAGGGTTTGATTTGATGTTAGGCTTATCAAAGGTGATGTCTTGAGATTCTAACAAATCCTGAACCTTATGTTTGAATGCCCAACATTATTCTATGGTGTGCCCTGGAGAGTTAGCAGGGTACTCACACTTGGCGTCGACATTGTATCTTTGCGGGAGTGGCCCGACTAGAGGAGCTAAAGTCTTGATTTCCACCAAGGATGCCTTAATCAAGTGTTGTAATAACTGGCTTGGTGGCATGGGCAGTGGATCAAAATTTATGGGTGGCCTTTTAAATATGTCTTGCCTTTGTCCTTGTGGGATCACCAATGGTTGTGATGTCCTTGGTTTTGAGGCCACAACATTGACTTCTCCCTCCTTCCTTCTTGGGAAATTTGAAGCCGGTCTTTTTGAATTGTAAGGGGCATTTGACGACCCCCCTGATATCTTCCCACCTTTTAACCCAATTTCGATTCTTTCGCCAATAGTCACTAGGTCTGAGAATCCCGACGAGACATTTCCCACCATTTTATCAAAATAAAGCCCTTGTAAGGTTCCCATGAACATGTCTACGAGTTCTTTTTCCAGTAGGGGTGGTTGTACACGGGATTCCATCTCCCTCCATCTTTGAGCATATTCTTTGAAGGATTATTCCTTCTTTTAGGATATATTTTGGAGTTGCAAGCGGGTAGGCGCCATGTCCAAGTGATACTTGTAATGCTTCAAGAAAGCATTAGCAAGGTCTGCCCATATTCGGATATGTGTTTGTTCCAACTGCACGTACCAGTGCAAAGATGCCCCACTCAGACTGTCTTAGAAACAGTGGATCATTAGCTTCTGATCATGGGCATGGGCATGCATCTTCCTACAATACATACGAAGATGATACCTTGGGCAAGTGAGCCCTTTGTACTTCCCAAAGTCGGGTACTTTGAATTTCGGTGGTATCACCACATCATAAACTAAATCCATTTCCAAAGCGTCTACTTTGAAAGCATTAAAACCCTCCACAGCTTTTAACCTTTCCTCCAGGGCTTTATAATGATTCATTACCAGTGGATTATATGCAGCATGAGTACCTGTTGTCTTTAAGGGTGCCTGGTTAGCATCCTCTGGATCATGATCTTCGTATTGCAAGTCTAGGTAGTTGTATGCATTGTTGGTTGGAATTTGTAGGGTATGTGATGCCCCTACTTTAGATGGTGGTGGGATGAACCCTTCAGTTTCAACCTCTTGCTGGGCCATGGCAGACTTTTGGGGTCCTGCTTCCGGCTCTTCCCTTGGTTGGTGACCGCTCGATGTACCAATGGTTTAGGCTACCTCTTCAAAAGCTACCCTGGGAATTGATCCCGCCTATCAATAATGTTCTTCAAAGCTAGAAGAACTTGACTCAAATCTCCTTTCATTGAGCTTACGTCACCCTTCACTTGGTCAAGATCCTCTTTGAACACAACTTGAGTCTCCTCGATTTTTTCCATTGCTTTTTGTTGATGGTACCTTATTTGATATGGAGGCCAAGGAGGTAGAGGTCTTCTTTTACCAATGGCTTAACTGGCGAGATTTTTAAAGAAAATGAGTTTTGAAATGACAGGCAGGTGTTTTATAAATGCATGCGTGTGGATGGATGTGCATGAACATGAAGTGATTTCTTGTTTTAAATGTCCTATTCACTTGGGTACATGCTTGTATTTTTACTTATTATTTTACTTGGTGACTAGCTTTAAAATAGACACGCCATCAAGATAGGGAAACAAAATGCCTTTATTGAAAGTAACATAATCCAGATATTGAAAAATATTACAAATTAAAATCAAAACTTGTTTGCATAAACATAAATAAAGGGAACTAAATCTTCTAGGTGCGCCTACGGATGTGTGCTCTGAAGCCACCAACCATTGCTCGGAAAAGCTGGAGAAAGTCTCCAACATCCTTCGGAAGAGGAACCATTACACTCTCTGCATCTTTTAAACTTCTAGGGATGTCCTCGATGAGATTGTTTGCTAGGAAGGCGAGCTTTTCATTTTTGTCTTTGTAGTATCTGTATTCCTGATAAAGATGTGGGATTATCTTATGGTTATCTCTCCCAACTTGGGAGATCTTGGTATACTCCTCTTCCCGATACATCTTTTCACCCCTCATTTCTGTATAAAGTCTTCGTTGGGTGAGGAAGTCCTTTTGAAGACCCTGCAGCTCTAAGAACACATGCTCATATTCTTAAGTTCTCTAAGTCAGGAGTGTCTTTGCTTCTATGCTTTCAAGGCGTGCTTTAACCTCTGATTCCTGGCTGTCTTGAAGTTCGATGGCGAGGTACTTTACTTGCTCTTCTTGATCTAAGGAAGCTTGTTCCAAACTTTGGATTTGGGCTCTTAGATTTTCCTCTAGCACCTTCTTGTCATGTGTTGCCTTTTCATACCATCTAGTTAACCTTCCGATTTCAGCGGCGGCCTCCTCTAACCTTTGGTTGTGGGAATCTAGGTTGAATGTTGCGCTCAACAGCCCTTCAGTTGTACGCTTTTGTTTGAGACTTTCTTTCTCCAATTCCTTTTGACTTTTCTCAATTTATTTGTCCTTCAACTAAAGTATAAGTTGCATCTGTTTCTTTTCTTTGGTCATATTGAGGAGATTGAGTTCCAATGCTTCTTTCTCTTTTTGAGCTTGCTTTAAGGCATTTTTCGGATTGTCGACTTCCTCCAAAGATATAGGTGTTATCTCTGGGACCTCTGATTTGTACTCTAGATCTTTCTCGAATGGAAGCTTGATAATTTGTACCCTATCTCGGACCCCTTTGGTGTAGGGTTCTCTTGCTATGGCATTCTTTCTTTCGGCTTTCCTCTTGTTAACCTTGTTCCAGGCTCGAATAACCTTGTTGAGCAACCCTTGGTCTTCTATACCCATATTATGGATGATAAATGGTCGGAGTTGTTCGTCTGAAGGTTTGTCTTCCAAAGGATACCCTAACTGTCGTAGGGCCAAATTAGGGTTGTAATTAATACAACCTCGCGATCCAATCAAAGGGACATTAGGAAAGTCCCCACAGCTAATAGTGATATCACCAATATCCTGCTTCCTTGCATACCATAATATAGAGTTTGTAGTGAGAGATCTTAATTTTTGTGGCCACTCGTATTTGGTCAATTCTGGGATCATATAGTCTTCCTTGTAAAGATGAGTCATGAACCAAGTATGTAGAAGCGGGATGCAACAATTTAGCGTGTCTTTTCTCTTTTCATACATCATATGCAAAGTGTAATAAATGTCAGCAAGCAAAGTGTGGGTAGGATTCGTATTAAAGACTTTCGCACCCCAAAATATGCTAATGGTCGCGGGGTCACTATAGTCCACAGTCAGAGGAAATAAAATTACACCAAACACCAACAACCCTAAACAGTCAACACAAGATTCCCACTCCTTATAATTAGCAAATTCTAGTGCCTTAGCTTCCAAGTATATCCTTTTGATTACTTGTATTGGACCTTCTCTTCGGTAATTTTGCACTAACTCAGGGTAGAGGATCCCTAAGCCTTTTGCTAAAACTTTGACTTCAACCGTTTGTCCAATACCTACATAGGCCTTTTCTTTGGAAAAATTCAGAATTCTGTCAAATTCTTCCAGAGTCTGTGCTAGCTGGAAGTCTTGGAAGGTGAAACATCTCAATGGAGGGTCATAAAACTGAATTAGGAAAGAGACTGCATCCATTTGAACCTCTACTTTATTCAAGTCAAGGGTGTCCCTATAGAGGCTAGCGTACATCTTTAAAGCTCTCTGTGATACGGTGGGAGAACTGACTTGAGGTTTTGCGTTTGTTTTCGCAAATGTTTCGGTTGAGCAAGAGTCGCCACCGACTTT
This sequence comes from Vicia faba, assembly GCA_948472305.1. NCBI lineage: Eukaryota > Viridiplantae > Streptophyta > Magnoliopsida > Fabales > Fabaceae > Vicia > Vicia faba. The sequence goes on along the minus strand of OX451738.1, from coordinate 1,557,040,123 downwards.
TTATTTTATCCTAAGGAAAGGTTAAAAAGCACAGCAAAAACCTTTGAGATCTTTTCTTGGGTTTGGGGAGTAGATTATAGAAAGGGAATGTATTAGCACTCTTTCTATCCATGGTTATCCATGGGCTCTTAGTTACTTGCTTAGATCAACTTGCCTTGATTTCCAATTGTTTGAAATGGTGTTTTGTGTGTGTGGGTTTGAAAAATGTTTCGAAAAGAGGCCAATGTGGTGGCAACCTTTGTAATGATCCATGTTGGGATGTATACAAAGGTGTATGTCTTTTTGAAAAGATTTTCATTGTTTTTGAAAGTTGTTTTGAAAGTGTAGTGACGTGTGGTTTGAAAAATAGGCAAGTGTTTTGTTTTGCAAGTTTGATTCAAGTAACTAAGAGTTTGTCTACTCCTAAATTTCTCAAAGATTTCTCCTATGTTTTTAACCCTTTTAACAATTTTGTTCCACCATTGCATTTGGTGGACAATCTTGTGTTAGGATGTGAAAGGGACAAGCGCGGGTCATCGCTTAGACCATAATTGCAATGGTGCCAAGTATCTTTGGGCAATTTTTCCTTTAAGGGACTTGATCATTTTTTAGGCAACTTTCGAAAGCGTCATCGAGGGACTATGATCATTTGAATTGTGTTTGTTTTGCCCAAAGAGATCTAACATGCAATATGGCCCATTATTGAAGGCAACAAGTAGAGTACCCTAGGGGTGCAAGTGTGATTAGTGTTGTCCATTTTCATGCTTGTTTATCTTGAATTTAGGTCAAACTATTTTTGGTTAATTGATTTGCATACAAACTCTAACTCTAACATGGCATATTTAGGAAGCTTTAAAGTGCGAAAAATAAAGTTCCTAAGTTATTACAACACAATATATGGGAAGGGGGGGTACAAATGTTCAAATGGGGATGAGACTTTATAGGAGGGTAATACCCAATATTTACAACCAAATTGAAATGCGCAAATATAAATGTACAGATATGTAAGAATAAAGCAATATGTATGTGAAAGTATTTTTGTGCAAGTGTATATTTTATTCACAAATAAAATAAAAATAATTAAAAGAAAGTTAATTTTTGAATATTTTCATGTTTAGGGCAAAAACCCTAATTTTACTAAATAAAAGGTATTAATTATTTATTATGTATTATATACAATATTTACTAATTATATACAAAAATAAATAAAAGAGAAGTATATTTGTCAAAAAGGTATTTTTAATGTTAAATATTAATAAAAATAAATATATATATTTTGGTATTTTTATCCTAAATATCCTAATAAATATGTAAATATTTATATTATATGATAAATATATTAAATATGTACAAAAATAAAATATTTAATATTTACAAAAAAAAAAGTATATTTTCATAAAATATTTTCAAAAGATAAAATAAAATAAAAATCAGAAAACAAAATGTATTGGTATTAATTTTAATATTTTTAATAAAAGATATTATGTATTATTTATGTACAAACATCAATTTAAACAAATAAATGCCTAATAAATATAAAAATGGTGTGAAAAATATTTTTTATATTTTTAATATTATGAGAAAAAATAAATAAGTCAGAAATAAAAAGAAAAGTCAAGAAAATGTCTCAAATAAGCACAATGGGCCAAGGGGGGTTCAAAAGTAACAAAAGGGTGCAAATAAGAAAAATGAAACAAAGCCCAGCCCAAAAGACCTTCTTCAACCTCTGGCCATAATTTGTCAAAAAAACGCGCGCCTCCTACGCTGATTCAAACATCTGGATTCCTGGACTTTTAGCACAAACTTACAACATAAAATTTTTTAAGCATCAAGCCACGATTCTGGACATATAAAGAACTCATCCTAACTCTCAGAAATGAGAGAGAATTTCTCCATTCCCAATTCCTGACCTAGTTTTTGTTCCATGTTCAGACATCAAATTCTCATAGCACACATAACCTAAATGAAAACTAATTATATGGGCATGTTCAGGGCAATGAATGTGACATAATTTCTTCACAAATCTAAACCTAACAATGCTTGGATAGAGAGATACAATTTCATGAACTTACCTGTTTAGTTGGAATCGTGTGCAACAATGGAGATGCTTACAAGGCAAGGTAATGATTTGTATAACTTCCTTGATGTCTCAGGATGCTATTCCAACCTTTAGTTTGCTTGGAAACCAAGAGAATTGTGCTATGGTACTTCAACTGCAAAACAGAAAAATGAAAATGGTGATGTTAGCTAGGGATGTTACAGGTCGTGTTTAGGGCTTGGAACAGTTTCAAGGGATGATGTGGGGTGTGTTTGAAGTGGTTTCAGCAAGAATGCACGAATGGATTGAGTTATGGAACTCAATCTGCAGCAGGTGCCCTGTTTTGGCAGTTCTATGGGGTTTCTGTGTTTGAGAAGGCAATGGAGATGGTTGGCTCGTGTTTTCGGTCAGGGTGGTTGTTTAGAATGTGTTCACAATCTTTTCTTAAGCTTTTTTTGGCTGAGATGAGAGTTGGCAGTTGTTATGCAATGTTTCTTCAACTTTAAGCAACAAAGTGTCAAGTGGTTTTCTAGACTGATGGAGGCCCCTCTAATGTGCTGCTAAGCTTGCCCTTGATTAGTGGGATTAGTCTAATAACTTGTGCCAAGGAGATTTGTTGTGTACCTCTTGATTTGCTAATTGACATAAAGTTCTACTTTTTTAAAAATGGACATTATGCTTTTTCTATTTATGGCTTAGTTTTGCATACAATGCTTGAACACACAAAATAAGGTCTTGGCACAATGAGTTAGCATTAAATTTATGAGTGCAAAAGGGATATAGGACCTGTAATCAAGGAATGCAAACTGAGTTCAAAATTGCCTAAGTGTATGAACATGAAAAATGGCCATAACAAAAGTGAGTTTTTTCCAACTTGCCAAATTCGATTCTCCCTAACCATGAAGTTGTTTGATGAGTTCTTGGACATTTTGGAAATCTTGGAATGTGTACTACAATCCATCTTTGAAATGAAAATTGAAATTCCAAGTGGAAGTATGTGAAAAATGGTCTTGAAGTTAGGCAAAAATCCTGCCTAAAATAGGTCAAATTTCTCTAAGTTAAGAATGATTTGGTACCCTTGTTCCAAAAATTGTAACTTGAGCTACAAGCTTCTTTTGAGGAAACTTTGTGAATCAAAGTTGTAGAGTTTGCAATGGACTACAACTTTCATGTTTGGACTTTTCCTTGAATCCAAATGCATCTTGATGAGAAAGTGGGACAAAGTTAGGAAAAAATTAGGGTTTTTTCATAACTTAGAAAAATTCTAAGTTATGAAAAATCTTCATTTCAAACCCTAATTTGCAATTCTTGATTTCTTGATGAACAAGTTTCATGATTTGGCATGTTTTGATGAAAAATGGATCTTGACACTTGATTTTCACCAAAAAGTCAAAGTTTGACTTTTCAGTATACAGTCAAAATTGGTCAATTGACTGGGAAATTCAACTATCAATCTTGTGCATTTGGGATCTTTTGGACTTGTTGAGTATGTCAAGACAATTCCATGGGGTCCTTGAGTCCATATGTGAGCTTGGTTTGCCATTGGCTAGGTCAAACAGTCAAAAATTGCCTTTGTGCAGTCAAAACCCTAAAAATGACCATTTTGCCCTTTTGGTGATCTGATCAAATTTCTTGTGGAATTGTGATCCAAACTTGATCAAATGGTCCATATGAGTTCATAATGTTGATGTGGGTCAATTTCCATGAGATTTGACTGTCAATTGGCCACAATTGACTTTTTCCCCAATACAGCTGATTTCTAGGTCAACTGTCCAATTGATTGGGCAAAATTTGGAATCAAGACTTGAAACTTGGTATGGATAAACTTGGGAGTCCAATATGAAGCATGAAAGTCTTCTTAGGCATTTTAGGTCAAAATATCTTTGTGCAAACACAAACCCTAATTTGGGTCAACAGTGCTAGGAGAAGTCTTGCAGAGGAAACCCTAACTGGATCTTGAGCTTCAAGGGTCTTGTGATGAAAAAATGTTGAGAAAATGGGAGGGAAAATTTTGGGGTACAACAGTTGCCCCTGTTCAATCTTCTTGAACCTGAAGAGTTAGATTGGCAAGTTTGCCTTTCGTGACTCGAGGGTAAAAGGAGATTGGACACTAGAGTGCCCGGAAATTTGCACTCGCATGTTGGAGTATCAGCAATGTGATGTCAGGAATGGGCTTATAGATGCCATTTGGAGAGATTGTGGGTAGGGAGATGGGCTTATAGATGCCATTTGGAAGCGTGACAGAACCTTGTCGGGAATGGGCTTATAGATGCCATTTGGAAGTGTTGATCGCATAAGAGATTCCTTAGCGATAACTTGCGCACTTTGAGAAAGACAAATGTTTTCCTGGCTTGTTACAGGTGTTGATCTTCAATCTCATCATGCATACATGCCCTGGCTAGATACAGGAATCGAGTCTACAATCGGTTGCTCACAGATGTGCCCTGGCTGGATACAGGTATCTAATCTGGAATTAGTCGTCAACAGATTTGCCCTGGCTGGATACAAGAATCGAATCTTCAAACTCTTTAGATGTGCCCTGGCTAGATACAGGAATCGAATCCGGAATTAGTCGTCAACAGATATGCCCTGGCTGGATACAGGAATCGAATCTGGAATTGTGACAGTCGATAGATATGCCCTGGCCGGATACAGGAATCGAATCTTCAAACTCTTCAGATGTGCCCTGGCTAGATACAGGAATCGAATCTGGAATTGTGACAGTTGAAGGTAGTTGTCTTTTGGGTTGTCTTTTTCCCTGAAAAGACAAAACATCAGTTGTATGCAATGTCATGATGTATGAAATGCATGATGTCATGATGTTCAAAATGAGATAGTGTTATATGCACTTTATCATGTATGTAAGCAAGATGTATGAAATGTGAAATGTTTATGAATGTATTTTCGTCTAGGAAAATAAATCCTTGACGATTGGCTGGGGAATTAAATCTTGGGCTGACGTTGAAGAGTAAAGTTCTTCGCTTCCGCTAGGGATGATGTTTGCAAGAATACACCGGTAGGAGAAGATGACTCCGTTGGGGAATAAACTTGTTGGAGAGATTACTGTGAGGGGAAATACTCTGTGGGAAGAGATACTTCGCTGAAGTTTTGATGAGAGCTCCGCTGAGGATTTCGATGATGGACTCCGTCGGGGATAACAATGATAAACTTCGCTGGGGACTGGAAGAACTTCGTCGAGGGCGATCTTTCGTGGCAATTAGCTGAGGATAACCCAGTTATAAGCCCTTGTGAGGAATAACTTTGAATAAAGCCCGGGAGAGACGTCCGTACTTTACAAGGGATAAGCTTCCAGAATCTACTGGGGATAAGCTTCAAGACCTGTTGGGGATATGGATTCCAAATTTCCTGGGGAAACTTTCGGACTGTACTTGAAAAATGGTTCCCCTGGGGTGTCTGTATTCCGCCGGGGAACAATCTTACATCAAGACTGCCGGGGATGCTTATTGAGGGATGCCTATACTCCGCTGGGGAATGTTGATATCTTCTGGGGATAACCAACTTCCTTTAGGCTGACCGTAGACTAACTCTGCTGGAGGAGAGTATTGTTGACTTGCTAGGGGAACATGGTGCCTATCGTAAGGCTGATGATAGACTAACTTTCCCTGGGGAGAGTATTGCTGATTCTTGTCTTACTCTGTGGAGAGTTGAGATAACTTGGTCACATTCTTCAGTTGAATCTACCTTGGTACCCTGGCGGACAAAGCAACTAGACTGCCTGGACAATTCTACATTGCCCCTACTTCTGATGTCACCTGTAATTAGTCTTTTGTTTCATATGCAAGTATTTATGAATTAGCAATTTAATGTCAAATGCATATATCAAAAATGAACATTGGACGTTCTTCGCAAGACAAAACAGAAAAAGGAAAAACAATTGGCAATTTGTTTGGAAAAGTGAACTTGTATTGATTTTGAAATTTGCCTGTAAATAGGCGTTTTTTGTACAAGAGGCCGACGTCATAGTAAGAGAACGCCGCCGAATAACATAAAGTTTATACAATTTTGAAAAGGAAACAAAACAGCTATGTGCACAATATTCCCACTGGGTTCCAACTCTACTATCGACTTTATGTCTTCAAGCGTCTCATCACTTTGCTGCTTAGTTGAAGATGAAGCTGATTGATCGATGCCGAAGTCTGAGCCAGATAGTTGATGTCGAATTCTGGATGCAAGGTGATCCAATGAGACATAGTGTTACGCTTTATCCCTAACTTTTGCCTGGACCGCCCTTTCGGGTTTTCAGTCCACCGGTATACCCATTTTTGCCCAAGCCGCCTTTTCAGGTTTTTGACTTGCCGGGTGTACAGATTTTTTTCATTTCATCCCTTATTTTTGCCCGAACCCTTTTGGTTCGTCGGGAAGCCCTTATTTTTGCCTAGGTATGTCAACCTAGCGGGTCTTTTATTCATGCGTAGTATCTTTTTACTATGTCTGCATTGGTGGGGTGAGGAAGGTCGTCACCATCCATGGTGGTCAGAATCATGGCTCCTCCTGAGAACACATGTTTAACCACAAATGGCCCTTCGTACGTAGGGGTCCATTTGCCCCGGGGATCACTTTGAGGAAGGATGATGCGTTTGATTACCAGGTCCCCAACTTGATACTCTTGTGGTCTGACTTTCTTGTTAAATGCCCTGATCATCCGTTTTGATACGTCTGACCATGACAGATAACAACGAGTCTCTTTTCGTCAATTAGGTTTAATTGATCAAGTCGAGTCTGAATCCAGTCATCTGCACTCAAGTCTGCATCCTTCATTATTCGGAGAGAGGGTATCTGGACTTCAATCGGCAAGACTACCTCCATGCCATAGACCAAGGAAAAAGGAGTTGCCCCGGTTGACGTCCTTGCTGAGGTACGGTACCCATGAAGAGCAAATGGTAACATTTCGTGCCAACCTTTGTAGGTCACCGTCATCTTCTGCACAATCTTCTTGATGTTTTTATTTGCCGCTTCGACAGCTCCATTCATCTTCGGCCGACAAGGAGAAGAGTTGTGGTGCTGTATCTTGAATTGCTCGCAGAGCTCAGTGATCATCTTGTTGTTAAGATTAGTACCATTTTCCGTAATGATCCTTTCCGGGACACCGTATCGACATATCAGGTTATGCCGAATGAAACGTGCCACGACGCTCTTGGTTACCGTGGCGTAGGAAGCTGCCTCAACCCACTTTGTGAAATAATCAATCGCTACCAAGATGAAGCGATGCCCGTTGGATGCCGTCGGTCGGATCTCACCGATCATATCGATGCCCCACATTGCAAAAGGCCAAGGTGCCGTCAGGACGTTCAGAGGAACCGGAAGGATATGCACCTTATCAGCATAGATCTGGCATTTATGACAAGTTCGAGAATGTTGGTAACAGTCGGCTTCCATTGTGGACCAGAAATATCCTGCCCGAAGGATTTTCTTTGCCATGGTGTGTCCACTAGAATGTGTTCCGAATGTACCTTCGTGTAGTTCTACCATGATCTTCTCTACTTCAGTTTTATCCACACAACGCAGTAGAGTTGAATCATGATTTCGTTTGTAGAGAATGTCGTTGCTGAGGAAGAATTTTGCCGCAAACCTTCTCATGAACTTCTTGTCATTGACCGATGCGCCTTCGGGGTATTCTTGAGCTTCCAAATATCTCTTCACCTCATGATACCAGGGTTTCTCGATTACCTCTTCGGCCTCAAGATCGCAGCAGTATGCAGGTTCGTCCAACTTCCAGATAATGATCTGGGGAGCCTCATTGTCCCATTTGACTTTGAACATTGAAGACATCGTAGCTAGTGCGTCCGCTAACTAATTCTCCTCTCTTGGGAAGTGCTCAAAAGTTATCTCTTCAAAGTGGGGAAGCAAAGTCAACACATACTCCTTGTAAGGAATAAGATTTGGGTGTTTCGTATCCCACTCGCCTTTGATCTGATTGATCATGAGAGCGGAATCTCCGAAGACACTCAAAAACTTGATCCTTAAGTCGATTGCAGCTTGAAGACCCATGATACACGCCTCATATTCTGCCATGTTGTTGGTGCAGTTGAAACACAATCGGGCGGTGAGTGGAGTATGAGTACCTTTAGGGGATATGATCACAGCGCCGATGCCGTTACCTAAAGCGTTCGAGGCTCCGTCAAAATGCATAGACCATCGGGATCCTTCCTCAGGTCCTTCATCCGGTCCAGGTACTTCACAATCAGTTACTACCATGATATCTTCGTCCGGAAATTCAAAGTTCAATGATTGGTAATCGTCCACAGGTTGGTGTGCCAAATGATCTGCCAATACACTTCCCTTGATTGCTTTTTGAGTTGTGTATTGGATGTCATACTCCGTCAAGATCATTTGCCATCTTGCTATTCTTCCAGACAGAGCAGGCTTTTCGAATATGTACTTGATTGGATCCATTTTTGAAATCAACAGGGTAGTGTGAGTCAACATATACTGTCTCAGCCGGCGAGCAGCCCATACCAGAGCGCAGCAAGTTTTCTCGAACAGTGAGTACCGAGACTCATAGTCGGTAAACTTTTTGCTCAGGTAATAAATAGCGTGCTCTTTTCGGCCAGACTCGTCATGCTGCCCCAGCACACACCCCATTGAGTTGTCAAGTACTGTCAAGTATAGTATTAGAGGTCTCCCTTCCAATGGTGGCATAAGAATGGGTGGCTCTTGGAGATACTCCTTTATCTTTTCGAAGGCAGCCTGACATTCATCGTTCCAACGTACTACTTGATCTTTCTTCAGCAATTTGAAAATTGGCTCACAGGTAGCAGTTAGATGTGAGATGAATCGGGCAATGTAATTCAGTCGTCCTAGAAAGCCTCTGACTTCTTTTTCTGTCTTGGGAGTCGGCATTTCTTGTATGGCTTTTACCTTGTCAGGGTCCACTTGAATACCTTTGTCGCTTACAATGAAACCTAGAAATTTTCCAGACCTCACCCCAAAGGTGCATTTGTTTGGGTTCAACCTCAGCTTGTACAACTTTAGTCGGTCAAACAGCTTTCGCAGATGGTCAAGGTGTTCCTCCTCAGTTTGGGACCTTGCAATCATATCATCGACGTAGACTTCAATCTCATGATGGATCATATCATGAAATAAAGCAACCATGGCACGTTGGTAGGTTGCCCCAGCATTTTTCAACCCGAATGGCATGACCTTGTAGCAGAAGGTGCCCCACTGAGTGACAAAGGTAGTCTTTTCCATATCTTCAGGAGCCATCTTGATATGAGTATACCCTGAAAAACCATCCATGAAGGAGAACACCTTGTGTTGAGAAGTATTGTCAACAAGAACGTCGATGTGAGGTAGGGGGAAGTCATACTTGGGGCTTGCCCTGTTTAGATCCCTGTAATCGACACACATTCTGACCTTACCGTCCTTCTTCGGCACTGGCACCATGTTGGCAACCCACTGAGGGTAAGAAGTCAATGCTAGAAACCCGGCATCGAATTGCTTCATAACCTCAGCTTTGATCTTTTCGGACATCTCTGGACGCATACGACGGACCTTTTGCTTTACCGGAGGGCAGTCTTCCTTGGTAGGCAGGTGATGAACCACAATGTCGGCATCCAAACCAGGCATGTCTTCGTAAGACCAAGCAAAGATCTCCATGTAATCATGTAGCATCTGAATCAATCGTTGTTTCACACTGAGCTCCAGATTGGCACCAATCTTGACTTCTTTTCTATCTGTCTCAGTACCCAGGTTCACTGTTTCCACTGGCTCTTCATGCGGCTGAATGGCCCTCTCTTCCTGGAGTAGCAGTCTTGCGAGTTCACCAGGCACTTAGCAATCATCTTCACCTTCGTCTTCGGCCAAGTTGATCGGATTCTCGAAGTCATGACTGGCAGTAGCAGAGCCGTTACCAGTGAGATCCAGAGTGGATTGGAACCTGTATAAGTGAGTGTGTGTAAATACAGCTGTTTTGCAATATATAACACAGAAAGAAAAAGAGCACAAGATTTGAAATGCAACAAACGTCCAATGTTTTGATTAATGATATATGGAAATGTCATACAAAAAGCCCTCACAAATGGAGCTACGGTGCCCCGGGTAGGACACCGAGCCAATAAAAGTTTCAACATATTGTTTGTTACAAATTGAAAATCAAAAGAGTTCATTACTGCGTGACAAATGTAATAGGTGTAAAATCTTTTGCCGTCCAGTTGCTTGGTCTGTTGTCGGTTGTTGGATAGATCCAACTGTCAAATTCTGATTCCTCTACGTCCTCCTCGATAGCATTCACTCTTGGGTTGGTGATGAACACCAGAGGCTTTCTGATCCTTTCCTTGCGAACAGCCCTCTGAGCCTCTGCAGTGAAGCCCAACCCAAATTTGTCGGTCTTTTGAGTGAAGTCAGGAAGTTGACCCCAATTTGCACACTTGCCTTTCTCGATTATAGCCCGAGCATCCTTCAAGGAAGCCATCCTCAAAGGAAAGTCTTCTTCAACCACTGTCTCGGCTGACGCCAACGTTGGAGGTACCTCCTCAAAATGTTGAAAGGGGGTTTCAATAAACTCCCCGTCCATCTCGATATACCGGAATGAATTCAAGTGACTAACCATGTATTCCTCCTTACCCTGCACAGTAACAATTTTCCCTTTGACAGGGTATTTGAGCTTTTGGTGTAGAGTGGATGTTACCGCCCCAGCCTTGTGAATCCAAGGTCGACCCAACAAGCAGGAATAAGATGGACGAATATCCATTACATAGAACGTTGAGTCAAAGACTTGGGAACCCACACAGATAGGAATGTCTACCTCACCGTGCACCATCCTCTTAGAACCGTCGAATGCTCTAACAATGATGTTACTAGGCTTCAATTCCAGGCCCTCACAATCCAACCGATCTAAGGCCTTCTTGGGAAAAACGTTCAGGGAAGAACCGGTATCCACCAACACGTGTGCGAGAGTAGTGCCCCTGCATTCTATGGAAACATGCAGGGCATCATTGTGGTTTTTTCCCTTGGCGGTAAGGTCTGCATCCGAGAAACCCAAACCATTGTCAACTGTCAAATTAGCCACACAGTCAGTGAACTGATCTGCAGATGTCTCTTGCGGCACATGGGCCGTTTTCAGAAATGAAATCAGGGCCTTGGCATGGGCCTCTGAGCACAGCAGCAATGATAGCATAAAGATTTTGGAGGGGGTATGCCCCAGCTGTTCAACGACATTGAAGTCACTCTTTTTAATGATTTTAAGGATTTCCTCCATCTCTTGCTGGGAGGCTTCAACAACGGTCTTTTTTGGTGCCTCCGTCCGGGCAGGCAAATCAGTAGCAACTTCTTTGCCCCGAGCATCAGAGGACTCGGCGGCAGTAGTAGACACAAATACTTGATTTGAAACATGCACACTTGCGGGTGTGATGATAAGAGGTTTTCGGATAACTGGTGGTGCAATGTCAGGCGAGAAGAGCCTGCCACTGCGAGTAATCTTGGCGGGACCAGTGATGTTACTGATACTGGTACCGGTGTTGAACTCCTGCTTCACTCCAAGCACATACACGTCTGCCCCATAGTGCCATGGGACAGCCTTGTCAGATTCATAGGGGAGGGGCCCCAGAACAGTAATGGTAATGGGTGCGACAGACATGATTTGGACTGGCTTCCTCGGGGGAGCCTTGGTAGGATTGTTGAAAATTGTGACGACAGATACTTCTTCAGCGGAAACAAACGGAACAGCAGTTTTCTTGAACAAAATTTCTTTGCTATCCATCAGGCTTTGGATGCCTGATTTCAGCAGCGGACAACCGGTAGGGATAACAACACACAGGAGGCAACCCTTGCTACAACCCGGAAATAAACCGGCTAGCAGTAGGTTCCTCTTAACAGTCAATAGAGGGGTAGCAACATCATTCACCGAAATAGCATACAAATCTTCCTCAATGGCATTTACTCTATGCTGGGGCATAGGAGCAGTTACAACATTTGGCCTCTCAGGCGCCTCAAACTGAATTTCCTTCGCATCAATAAGGTCTTGGACCTTATTTCTCAGGGCCCAGCAATCATTAGTAGTATGCCCGGGGCTATCAGAATGATAAGCACAACGTGCATTTGGGTTATACTTAGGAGATGCAGTATTCACGACCTTCGGAGCCTCTTTGATGGTCACCAAGTTGGTTGATAGCAGTTGCTGTAAGATTTGCGACAAGGTCATACTCAGCCGAGTATACTGCCTCTTGGGCCTCTCACCCCTTTGTTGATTGTACTACTGAGGAGCAGCAACAGGCTTTGAAATGACCAAGGCATTGACGGCTTGGCGGCTTTTTGGCTTGACTTGTCTTCTAGGACCATAGACGACACTAGCTTCCTTCTTGAAAGGTTTCTTCTCAATACTTGCTGAGGCACCTTTCTGTATTTTTCCTGACCTGATGCCAGCTTCTATCCTTTCACCCGTCAGGATCAAATCCGTAAACCTAACGGAGGAATTACCAACCAGTTGATTGAAGAATGGACCAGACAAGGTCCCTAGAAACATGTCAACCAGTTCACGGTCAGTCAATGGAGGCTGCACCCTGCCAGCCAAATCTCTCCATTTTTGCGCATATTCTTTGAATCCTTCGCCCGTTCCTAATGACATACCCTGAAGTTGAGTACGCGTAGGAGCAAGGTCAGAATTGTATTGATATTGTCTATAAGATGCGGTAGCCAAATCTTCCCAATGTCGGATACTGGTTCCATCTAGCTGGTAGAACCACTCAAGCTGTGACCCCGAAAGGCTATCTTGGAAGAAGTGGATCCAAAGATTTTTGTCTGCCGTGTAAGGTTGGATCTTCCTTACGTACGATCTGAGATGCAGCTTTGGACAGGAAGCCTCGTCGTATTTTGCAAAGGCAGGCGCCTTGAATTTGTGTGGGATTACCACCCCAGAAGATAAGCCCAAATCTCCGAAATCCAGCCCCGACACATTTTGAATCTCCATGGCACTCAAGCGGTCCTCTAATTGCTTGTATCTGTCAGCATCGGGAGGGTATTGTTCGTCATTGTAATCCGTCTCGTTGTCAGAGACTGCAGGACTAGGAGCCCCTCCCCCTTGGGGACTGTCTTTCTCTGCAGAGGAAGTAGTTGGATCAGCCTCGTTATGGAGTGTGTTCCCAAACCTGCGTCCAGTGTTGAATAACGCAATCCTCTTCTTCTTCTTCTTCTTCTTCTTTAAGAGCAGAGCCTTCAACTCTTGTTGACCTTGGGCCAGGCTCATGACCATCTCTTGAAACTGGGCACTCTGGGCCTGGAGGGCCTTGATAGCTTGCTCACTGGATGATTTTGGATTCATGATGACTGTTCAAATAAACAGCGATGAAGATTAAGCAACCTGTGGAAAAAGGTACCTGTTATGCATATGATGCAATGAGATGCGTATGTTTTATGTTTTCAAAGACAAACGAGATTCAACTTTGTAGACAAAAGGGAAACACACTTCATTAGATTCAAATTTTAAATTGTTCAACAACTTGCCCTTAGGCATTACAGGAATGAAAAATACTGAAAAGGAAATAAAAGCTGTAAAAGTAAGTATTCAAAGCCCATCAGTGCTCCCATGGCCTCCTCTTCTCAGTATGGATATAGTCATTCAGAATCCGCTCTTCCTCCAATTGCTTAGTCAGCCTCTGGATCTTTCGTTCCTGTTCGTTGAACTTTTCCCGATAAAAATCTCGTTCTTCCTTTAGCTGCGCCCAAGATCTCTTCAGTGTGTCAAAATCAGTGGGTATCTGAGGAGGGAGGACAGTTGGAGGAACCCCATCTTCATCAGGAGATTCAAGAATGATAGGTCTGACAGCTTCGTACGGCATACCTAACTTCTGAGCACGGATGCGGACCCATCTGCAATAGGGTTCCATTGGTAGAGAAGTCTTTGCTACCAACTCATGCGGGTCAGCTTTGTGAATTCTGTCCCAAGCCTTAGTGAATCCATGGCGTAGTTTGTCACTGTCTACCTGAATTCAAAATGGAAGTGAGGAACCAACATTTCATGAGGCCCTACTCTTCTGGCTCTTCCAAACTGGCGGAGAGCTAAACATGGATTATAAGAGATTCCTCCTTGGATACCAATCAATGGAACATTAGGGTATTCTCCGCAACGATCAATAACAGCTACCTCATCCAAACCTCTGAGAGTCCAAGTGATGTCATTATCAGTGAGAGACATTAACCTATGAGCCCAACCCTTTCCTTCTTCATTCTTCAGCACGAACTTAGGAAGGTGCAAAATAAACCACCTCACTAGCAAAGGAGCACAACACCATGGAGTTCCCCGTCTTCGGGCAGTACGAGCATAGAGTTGTTGCAGGATATCACCCAAAAGAGTGGGTACAGGATTCCAAGACATGAAGATCCTTAGGGCATAGATACTGATAAAGGTGTCAGGATTTGGAAACAATACCAGACCATAGATTAAAAGAGCCAGAATGTCTTCGTACGCCTTGAAGTCTAAGTCATTCCAGAAATCATTAGCTTTGCCAACCAGAAATTTGACCAAAAAGCCCTTAACTCCACTTCTAGTTTCCCAGTTAGCCAATACCTCTTCTTTGGTCAAGGGGAGAACTGCAGCAACCTCTTCAGGCCTAGGAGTCTTTTCCCAAACAGTGAATGGAGTTTGCTCCAACACAGGGATACCAAGCAAAGCAGAGAATTCTTCCAGGGTAGGGACCAGCTGGAAGTCTTGAAAGGTAAAGCAATGATACAGGGGATCATAAAACTGGGTCAGGACACTCATCAGTTGTTGGTCCCACTTTGAAGTGATCAAACCAAGGAGAGAACCATGCCTCTTGATGAAGGAAGTAGTGTTTGGAATCCTACCAACCAAATCCTTGAGCAAAGTTGGTGGTTGAACAAAGTTGAGCCGGATAGTATTCCTACGCACGGGCATCATGATGTCCTACAAAACAGAGCAAAGATGAAACTTTTTTGTCTTTGAAATGGGTTAGTCCTTATACAGGATGCATGCAATGGTATGATGGCATGATGCTATGATGAAGCACACCACAAGTATTCACACAGGCAAGCATGATAAGGCACACAAGACAACCCTTAGGTTTCAGGCCAACATGAAGTTTAGGTATTACCCTCTTTTAGTTTCGTTGGTTAAAACCTGTCCTATCAAAAGTAACTGGGTTCTAGAGGATCTCAAATCATTGACTACCCTCAATCGGTCATAACTCCAGCATCACAATCTTTTCTTGCGGCCAGAACCATCGCGAGAGTTTAGCCTCAATGAGTGTAGCATACTGCTACTGTTCTATGGCCAAGTTTGGTCAATTTAAGGTTCTAAGGTCGGTTGGTGTTTAATGACTCCTTAGAAGACCCATATTCTCCTCGTTGCAACACAAGGGATATCGGTACAGACCAAGGTTCCACACCAACGTAGCCACTGCTTCACCCATGTCGGTCTACGCCGGACATGTCCCTCACAGATTATGCTACCTAAAAAGGGTATTCCCCGGATCCGGGTTAGGATCTATGAAACTCCGATGCAAAGCCCATAAATATAAAAGCACACAAGGCAAACAATTGAAAACAAAGATGATCTAAGCCCTAAGGTTACTCCACTTTAAAGTTATCCCCAACAGAGTCGCCAGTTCTGTGATACGGTGGGAGAACTGACTTGAGGTTTTGCGTTTGTTTTCGCAAATGTTTCGGTTGAGCAAGAGTCGCCACCGACTTTTTATTTTATCCTAAGGAAAGGTTAAAAAGCACAGCAAAAACCTTTGAGATGTTTTCTTGGGTTCGGGGAGTAGATTATAGAAAGGGAAGGTATTAGCACCCTTTCTATCCATGGTTATCCATGGGCTCTTAGTTACTTGCTTAGATCAACTTGCCTTGATTTTCAATTGTTTGAAATGGTGTTTTGTGTGTGTGGGTTTGAAAAATGTTTTGAAAAGAGGCCAATGTGGTGGCAACCTTTGTAATGATCCATGTTGGGATGTATACAAAGGTGTATGTCTTTTTGAAAAGATTTTCATTGTTTTTGAAAGTTGTTTTGAAAGTGTAGTGATGTGTGGTTTGAAAAATAGGCACGTGTTTTGTTTTGCAAGTTTGATTCAAGTAACTAAGAGTTTGTCTACTCCTAAATTTCTCAAAGATTTCTCCTATGTTTTTAACCCTTTTAACAATTTTGTTCCACCATTGCATTTGGTGGACAATCTTGTGTTAGGATGTGAAAGGGACAGGAGCGGGTCATCGCTTAGACCATAATTGCAATGGTGCCAAGTATCTTTGGGCAATTTTTCCTTTAAGGGACTTGATCATTTTTTAGGTAACTTTCGAAAGCGTCATCAAGGGACTATGATCATTTGAATTGTGTTTGTTTTGCCCAAAGAGACCTAACATGCAATATGGCCCATTATTGAAGGCAACAAGTGGAGTACCCTAGGGGTGCAAGTGTGATTAGTGTTGTCCATTTTCATGCTTGTTTATCTTGAATTTAGGTCAAACTATTTTTGGTTAATTGATTTGCATACAAACCCTAACTCTAACATGGCATATTTAGGAAGCTTTAAAGTGCGAAAAATAAAGTTCCTAAGTTATTACAACACAATATATGGGAAGGGGGGTACAAATGTTCAAATAGGGATGAGACTTTATAGGAGGGTAATACCCAATATTTACAACCAAATTGAAATACGCAAATATAAATGTACAGATATGTAAGAATAAAACAATATGTATGTGAAAGTATTTTTGTGCAAGTGTATATTTTATTCACAAATAAAATAAAACTAATTAAAAGAAAGTTAATTTTTGAATATTTTCATGTTTAGGGCAAAAACCCTAATTTTACTAAATAAAAGGTATTAATTATTTATTATTTATTATATACAATATTTACTAATTATATACAAAAAATAAATAAAAGAGAAGTATATTTGTCAAAAAGGTATTTTTAATGTTAAATATTAATAAAAATAAATATATATATTTTGGTATTTTTATCCTAAATATCCTAATAAATATGTAAATATTTATATTATATGATAAATATATTAAATATGTACAAAAATAAAATATTTAATATTTACAAAAAAAAGAAGAAGTATATTTTCATAAAATATTTTCAAAAGATAAAATAAAATAAAAATCAGAAAACAAAATGTATTGGTATTAATTTTAGTATTTTTAAATAAAAAATATTATGTATTATTTATGTACAAACATCAATTTAAACAAAAATAAATGTCTAATAAATATAAAAATGGTGTGAAAAATATTTTTTATATTTTTAATATTATGAGAAAAAATAAATAAGTCAGAAATAAAAAGAAAAGTCAAGAAAATGTCTCAAATAAGCACAATGGGCCAAGGGGGTTCAAAAGTAACAAAAGGGTGCAAATAAGAAAAATGAAACAAAGCCCAGCCCAAAAGACCTTCTTCAACCTCTGGCCAGAATTTGTCAAAAAAACGCGCGCCTCCTACACTAATTCAAACATCTGGATTCCTGGACTTTTAGCACAAACTTACAACATAAAAAATGTTAAGCATCAAGCCACGATTCTGGACATATAAAAAACTCATCCTAACTCTCAGAAATGAGAGAGAATTTCTCCATTCCCAATTCCTGACCTAGTTTTTGTTCCATGTTCAGACATCAAATTCTCATAGCACACATAACCTAAATGAAAACTAATTATATGGGCATGTTCAGGGCCATGAATGTGACATAATTTCTTCACAAATCTAAACCTAACAATGCCTGGATAGAGAGATACAAGTTCATGAACTTACCTGTTCAGTTGGAATCGTGTGCAACAATGGAGATGCTTACAAGGCAAGGTAATGATTTGTATAGCTTCCTTGATGTCTCAGGATGCTATTCCAACCTTTAGTTTGCTTGGAAACCAAGAGAATCGTGTTATGGTACTTCAACTGCAAAACAGAAAAATGAAAATGGTGATGTTAGCTAGGGATGTTACAAGTCGTGTTTAGGGCTTGGAACAGTTTCAAGGGATGATGTGGGATGTGTTTGAAGTGGTTTCAGCAAGAATGCACGAATGGATTGAGTTATGGAACTCAATCTGCAGCAGGTTCCCTGTTTTGGCAGTTCTATGGGGTTTCTGTGTTTGAGAAGGCAATGGAGATGGTTGGCTCGTGTTTTAGGTCAGGGTGGTTGTTTAGAATGTGTTCACAATCTTTTCTTAAGCTTTTTTTGGCTGAGATGAGAGTTGGCAGTTGTTATGCAATGTTTCTTCAACTTTAAGCAACAAAGTGTCAAGTGGTTTTCTAGACTGATGGAGGCCCCTCTAATGTGCTGCTAAGCTTGCCCTTGATCAGTGGGATTAGTCTAATAACTTGTGCCAAAGAGATTTTCTGTGTACCTCTTGATTTGCTAATTGACATAAAGTTCTACTTTTTTAAAAATGGACATTATGCTTTTTCTATTTATGGCTTAGTTTTGCATACAATGCTTGAACACACAAAATAAGGTCTTGGCACAATGAGTTAGCATTAAATTTATGAGTGCAAAAGGGATATAGGACCTGTAATCAAGGAATGCAAGTTGAGTTCAAAATTGCCTAAGTGTATGAACATGAAAATTGGCCATAACAAAAGTGAGTTTTTTCCAACTTGCCAAATTCGATTCTCCCTAACCATGAGGTTGTTTGATGAGTTCTTGGACATTTTGGAAAGCTTGGAATGTGTACTACAATCCATCTTTGAAATGCAAATTGAAATTCCAAGTGGAAGTATGTGAAAAATGGTCTTGAAGTTAGGAAAAAATCCTGCCTAAAATAGGTCAAATTTCTCTAAGTTAAGAATGATTTGGTACCCTTGTTCCAAAAATTGTAACTTGAGCTACAAGCTTCTTTTGAGGAAACTTTGTGAATCAAAGTTGTAGATTTTGCAATGGAATACAACTTTCATGTTTGGACTTTTCCTTGAATCCAAATTCATCTTGATGAGAAAGTGGGACAAAGTTAGGAAAAAATTAGGGTTTTTTCATAACTTAGAAAAATTCTAAGTTATGAAAAATCTTCATTTCAAACCCTAATTTGCAATTCTTGATTTCTTGATGAACAAGTTTCATGATTTGGCATGTTTTGATGAAAAATGGATCTTGACACTTGATTTTGACCAAAAAGTCAAAGTTTGACTTTTCAGTATACAGTCAAAATTGGTCAATTGACTGGGAAATTCAACTGTCAATCTTGTGCATTTGGGATCTTTTGGACTTGTTGAGTATGTCAAGACAATTCCATGGGGTCCTTGAGTCCATATGTGAGCTTGGTTTGCCATTGGCTAGGTCAAACAGTCAAAAATTGCCTTTGTGCAGTCAAAACCCTAAAAATGACCATTTTGCCCTTTTGGTGATCTGATCAAATTTCTTGTGGAATTGTGATCCAAACTTGATCAAATGGTCCATATGAGTTCATAATGTTGATGTGGGTCAATTTCCATGAGATTTGACTGTCAATTGGCCACAATTGACTTTTTCCCCAATACAGCTGATTTCTAGGTCAACTGTCCAATTGATTGGGCAAAATTTGGAATCAAGACTTGAAACTTGGTATGGATAAACTTGGGAGTCCAATATGAAGCATGAAAGTCTTCTTAGGCATTTTAGGTCAAAATATTTTTGTGCAAACACAAACCCTAATTTGGGTCAACAGTGCTAGGAGAAGTCTTGCAGAGGAAACCCTAACTGGATCTTGAGCTTCAAGGGTCTTGTGATGAAAAAATGTTGAGAAAATGGGAGGGAAAATTTTGGGGTACAACACTCTCTTAGATAATTTCCATTTTATAGTATTGATTTCAGAAAGGTCAGGCTTATAGGCATTGACGCAGACAAGTTATTTCCCTCTGGTATCCATTTTTAAGACATTCACCAAAAATATCGCTTTTTGTTATTTTTTTTTATTTCCTACCCTGTGAATAAGACAAATAAAAGAATCAAATGATGAATATGAGATATACATGAATGTATAAGTGTTGGGTTAAGTAACGGGATTTTGTGACAGGTTTTTTTTTATGGGTACCCCTATAAGGCAGGCTCCTTAATTTTGACCTACGTTAAATCTATCCTCCAAGGAGGTGGTTTCCTTAAGGGTATCATGAATAACACCAGAGGGAAAAGGCACAAGGGCCTCTCTTAGGTGGAGCCTCTTTACGCACTGAAACTTTCGTTTCAAAGTCATGAAAGGTCTCGTCATGAGATTTTGGGTTAAGGTCATTACAAAGAGTCATGGGCGACCTTCCAAAGTCCTATTCGTCAAGAGGATATCTCTTGATAAGTATTCCTTTTTTAGAACTTCACCGACTCTAGGCGAAGTTGTCACATAAACTCGCAGGTATGATGTACCCCCTAAGCTAATAGACGAACCTTCTTTCTAAGGGTTATATTGGAAATATTTTTTAGATAGAAAAATCCCGCCATGCAGTAAATATATGATGATAAGAGAAATTGACAGTAAATAAATAAATGCGATAAAATAGATAAATGCAATAAATAAATAAAGAAAATAAAAATAAGAAACCCCAGAAATACCTAAACCTAGGGTTAAGGAGAGTCCCCGGCAGAGTCATCAGCTGTTGCGACTGGTTTTTAAATCAAGAGTTTCCACTATTAGTTTTTATCCTAGGGAAGGGAATCTAATAGAAAACCCTAATTCGCAGACAGAGATTTTAGGTTTCGGACTCAATTAGACGAAATGAAGTTGTTAGGCACCTTTCATCCACCTTGTTCACAAGGATATTAGACTCTAGGTTTAGGTTTGGGGTAAACTGGGTTTTAAGTTTTAATTAGAAAGACTCGCCAAGATTTTTTATCGTATTCCTACGTATCCTCTTATGAGGAATCAGGGTCTAAATTCGTAGTTCGTATGGGTTGGTGTTTTTTAGGGGTTTGCAAACATATTTTGAATCACTTCGCACTCGGTTGGGAGTAGTGATTATGGAGATTTTGACTGAGTGCATAGTAAGACAAAACTAGTTTGAAACCCTTTTACAAAAAAAAAAAGTTGATTAGCTTAGTTTATTGTGAAAAATGGATTTAAGATTTGTTGAATAATTTTTAATCATATTATTTGCGAAGATCTTGATTAATGCATGATTAGAAAAGATTTAATGCAAATAATATATAAAATAATATATGCAATTTTAACATAAAAATAATTTATTTGATCTTGTAATAATATTTGAGTAATAAATAAAAAACAAATCTATTAGTATTAATAAGAATAATAATATTTACATAAAAAGGGAATTATAATAATCATATATACCTAAGAAATAAATAATATTTGCATCTAATAAAAATAAGGAAATAAAATTAATAGAAAATAATTATAATATATAATAAGGAAATAAAATAAAAATATAATAATTATAAATAAATAATATGAGAAAAATGGAATTGAAAGTTAAAAAAAAAAATTTAATTAAAACCGGGGGGTGCATTTTCTTGTTAAGAAGTAAACAATGGGGGTGCTAGAAGGAGGCTGGTCTAGGCCCAACATAGTTCAGACAGGGGGGTGTAAATTATTTTGGAATTTAGTAATCAGGCAGCAAGGGGGGTGTATATAAGAATGGGCTTGGCCCATTACAGTTTGAAGGAAGGATCCGCTTGTTCTTGTGTAGCGAGGGTGCATGGAGTTTATGGTGAACTTGGAGGTACACACTAATTACTATGGGCGCTCACGTAGGGAATTTTCCAGAACATAAAAATTGTTTTCACGTTTCTATCATATCATTTTGTTTTCTTTTCCAATACCCTTCTTCTTTCTCTTTCCAGGCCCTTCCATTCCTCCTTCTAACCCTAAACCCAAAGCGAGCGGCGGCGCAATATTAAACCTCCCCCCTTTCCCAACCCAAACCCACAAACAATATTAGAAAAATAGAAAAGATGAGTTATTACCCTTTAGCAATTTCGTATTCTAGTTTCGAGTTCTCGATTGGTTCGATTCTGATCTTTTCTCCCTTTCTCTTGTCCGCATATCTCAGTGACGCTCTGAGAGGGATGCAACAGTGGCTAACTGTGGTGGTACTTGAAGACGGTGATGATGGTTGAACACGTGATTAGGGTTTCAGACAATGAAACCCTAATCGATCCTTGCTCCAGCTTTCTACAACAACTTGGGTTTGTTCTTCATTCCTTTCTTGTTTTCTCCAAAAAAATCCCTCTTCTCTGTACTTTTGATTTCTGTACTTATAGGTTTCCAATTAGGGTTTTAGTGTTACAGTTTGTGAGCTTAGATTTAGGAATTAGCTTCAATTAGAGATTTGGTTTATTGATTCACATATTATTTGTAACTTGCAATTGATTAGATTCTGTAAATGAGCGATTTGAACTTGTATTAGATTATTTTCTTAGATTTGTATATTTGATTTGGTCAGTTTTTAATTTGTTGTAATTTTAGATTTTATAAAGATTTATGGATTTGGATATGCTTGATTGAGTATAATTTTAAGATTGATCTTATGTATTGGTTTCTGGAGATTTGAATGAAGATTTGGTCTAGTTCTTAATTTCTACAATGTCTGTTGATGAGAAAAACGAGCGCATATTTTGGATATGATTGATACAGTGACCGTTTCTTCAATTTTGGGCTTGTGATAATTAATTGAATTGGGCATGAAAATACCTAGCCCAACACGTTACCAAAAAACAACAATTCGCGTTTTGTTTTTGTTACTGCAACCCATATTTTTCTTTTGGGTGTGGATACGGACTGGGCCTAAAAATGGACCCAACAATAGTTTTTTTCCACACATACAATACTCAGCTTATAAAAACTTATAATATCTTTTTAATAATAAACAACAAAGGACCTAATGATGACAATGCAAATAATACAAGAATCTTTTAATATTTTTTTTATAAAAAAATAGTTGTAAAATGTTTAATAAAATAATTATAATAATGATAAATTTTTTTTTTAAGATGAGACAGCAAATAATAATAAAAACACCAATGGGCTGACTACAAAACCTTATTGGGCCTATTATTAGTACCTACACCCCCTCTTTGCTATTAAACAACAAAAATGGACCAATATGAATTCTAATGGACTTTAAATTTAAAACTTCACCTCTTCTTTTTACTAACAACAATAACACTTAATGAACCCTTATGTAACAATTATGAATTAATAGAAACTTGAATTTAAGTAGACTTAATAACTTAGTAATAATTTTTTTTTTTGAATCGCATGGGTCATGGGCCAACATGTGTCGCGAACGAATTTGTTACTCTTTCCAATTTAGAAAGCCCCATTTTCTTGAATTAAAATACAACCTCCTTTCTTGGATAAAGATGGGCCATCAGATGCTGTTGTGCCATCTTTAATTAAATATTTCTTTTATTTAAATCTTGAAAAATAAAATCACCAAGGTAGGATAAATTTGGAGTACGACAATTATCAGTCCGTCAAGTTTGACTTCCAAGATGAAGATGTTATGTACTTGAAAGCCAAAGATTGTGAAGAGCCATTTCCTGGAGAAGGACCTGATCCTGAATCCCATTGGGGTTTGATATTTGACGGGGCTGTAAATTCTTATGGCAATGGAATTGAGGAAATTATCATCACTCTCTGAGGTACTCATATCCCGTTCACAGCGAGGTTGAAGTTTCACTGTACGAACAACATGGCTGAATATGAAGCATGTATTATGGGTCATGAAGAAGCGGTGGATCTAAGGATTAAGATTCTTGACATATACGGAGACTCGGCTTTAGTAATCAATCAAATCAAAGGAGAATGGGAGACTCGTCATCTTGGTTTGATCCCTTACAGAGATTATGCTAGAACATTGTTAACTTTCTTCAACAAAGCCGAATTACATCATATCCCTAGAGATGAGAACCAAATGGTTGATGCTTTAGAAAATTTGTCTTCTATGTTCATAGTGAATGATTGGAACGATACACCTTCAATCAGAATTATGCACCTCGACAGACCTGGTCATGTGTTCTTAGCAGAAGAGGTCACTGACGTCAAACCGTGGTTCTATGACATTAAACGTGTTCTTCAAACTGAAGAGTATCCGTCTGGGGCATCCAATAAAGATAGGAAGATGTTGAGGATATTGGCAAGTAGTTTATTCCTCAATGAAGAAGTATTATATAAGAGGAATTATGACATGGTTTGGCTCAGATGCGTGGATAGACACAAAGCAGACATGTTGATGCAAGAAGTACACGAAGGATCCTTTGGCACTCATGCCAATGGACATGCAATGGCTAAAAAGATGTTGAGGGCTGGCTACTATTGGATGACGATGAAATCCGATTGCTGCAAATATGTTAAGAAATGCTATAAGTGCCAAATTTATGCAGACAAGATACATGTGCCACCGACCCTCCTCAATGTTATCTCTTCACCTTGGCCTTTCTCTATGTGGGGCATTGATATGATTGGAATGATTGAACCCAAGGCTTCAAATGGTCATCGTTTCATCTTAGTGGCTATTGACTACTTTACTAAATGGGTGGAAGTCGCTTCATATGCTAATGTAACCAGACATGTGGTAGTCAGATTTGTCAAGAATCAAATCATTTGTCGATACGGCATCTCGAGCAAGATCGTCACTGATAATGGTTCGAATTTGAATAACAAAATGATGAGAGAACTTTGTGAAGAGTTCAAGATCGAACATCATAATTCTTCTCCCTACAGACCAAAGATGAATGGGATTGTTG
Source organism: Vicia faba (assembly GCA_948472305.1). Taxonomy (NCBI): domain Eukaryota; kingdom Viridiplantae; phylum Streptophyta; class Magnoliopsida; order Fabales; family Fabaceae; genus Vicia; species Vicia faba. The sequence continues at coordinate 1,557,015,476 of OX451738.1, read as the reverse complement.
AAGCTGCTAATAAAAACATCAAGAAGATTATCCAGAAGATGGTAGTGACTTACAAAGATTAGCATGAGATGCTTCTGTTTGCTCTACATGGGTACCGTACTTCAGTTCGAAGTTCAACAGGTGCAACTCCATTTTCTCTAGTATATGGCATGGAAGCAGTACTCCCCGTGGAGGTTGAGATCCCGTCTATGAGAGTTTTGATGGAAGCTAAGCTTTCTGAGGCTGAATGGTGTCAAAGCAGATATGATCAGTTGAATTTAATTGAAGAGAATGACAGTGTTGTGTCACAGCCATCTATATCAGCAGATAATGAAGAAGGCATTTGATAAGAAGGTTCAGCCACACGAATTTAGAGAAGGTGACCTCATGCTCAAGAAGATATTATCTTTCCAACCTGATTCTAGGGGAAAATGGGCTCCGAATTATGAAGGATTGTATGTTGTTAAGAAGGTTTTCTCTAGAGGCGCCATTATTATGGACAGTCAGGAACTCCCGTGCTCTGAACACTGATGCAGTCAAGAAGTACTTCGCCTGAGTTTGAGATGACAACTCGCTTAGTTGAAAACCCGAAAGGGAAGCTTAAGCAGACTTTTGATCAGACCAGTCACAATATTCGAGCACATCTTCGAATTCAAAGTTGTTAGGGGGAATAGTGGTCATTGTTTTTGTAACCTTTTTCTTTCATGTGCTATTTTCCAATTTTTTTGTAAACCTTTGGAGTCGCGTCATTAGCGGACTACCATCTTAATAATGAAATTTGAGTAATTATCTTTTTGTGTTTTTTTATTGAGCAAAATTTCAGTTTTATGGCAATATTTGAAACAAAGTTAATTAGAGTATTCCTATCTTGAAATGTGTCATGAATACTGGAAGGAATGTTAACAGTTACTCCGAGAATGGTTAAGCTTGAAATGCAAAACAATACATTAATTCATCCCTGTATGATGAATAATGGTTCTTCTTTCAAAGTCATGTTGAGGTGTTGGTTGTGTAATCTTGTGTTCCCAGTAGAGTACTAAGCTTGGTGACTCCCTAGCAATCCCAGTTAAGCCTTGTTTCAGTTATCTCAAGTTGAGCGAGATTTTTCTTCCTAACCGAAGTGAAGTATTTTTTTATCATGTCAGTGGTTTATTGACGTTAGAATATTGAATTTGAATATCTTTCTCCCCGGAGAGACCCGAGCCTTGTTGTAGGATACGCTCTGACATTGATTTTTGTCTATCTCCAATTATTTTCCCGTCTCTTTAGGATTGGTTGAGTACCTAGTTGTTTTGTGATGTCCTATCACCTTCAATTTATTTCTTCTATCTGTTTTGTCAACATATACATGACATTCATTTATTCATTTACACTTGCATCATGCACACACATTTTTATTTGTCGATGTTATTGGATTTGTATACCTTGGTTATGTCTATTCGAACAACGTATTTGCTCTTTCCAAATAGAGTGTCAACTTAGGCAGATAGTGTGCCTCCTTTCTAATTCTCGACTGAGCTAATCCTTGTGGAAGAATCTTGCTTTAGCCTTCCTTTTCCTTCTCTGGATAGGATAAATCCCCAATTGAGTTGTTTCCTCATTGGGTGGAGTCTTGTTTGATAGTTTTTCTCTGGTTTATTCCTAGATTGAGCTTTATCTCTTGCATAGGCTACCCCGTGGTTTTCTTTAGGCTGTGAAACCTGGAAGAAGAGCGCGCATTTATTTTGCGCATTTTAAATACTTGGTCTCCTCAGGAGAGACCTATTCATGGTTCCCCATTGAAGAATAATTTTATTCCCTAGTAGTGTTATCACAACACCCTTATGGAATATCGATGTAACAAAAAGTGGTGGTCTCTTCATGAGCAGCTTGTGTGTTATAGATATCTTTGGAAGACAGCAAGTGGCGGTCTCTTCACGAGCATTTTGCATGGTATAGATATCTTGGGAAGACAACAAGTGACGGTCTCTTCATGAGCAACTTGTGTGGAATATATATCTTTGGAAGATAGCAAGTGGCAATCTCTTCATGAGCAGCTTGTGTTATAGACATCTTTGGAATACAGCAAGTGGCGGTCTCTTCCCGAGCAGCTTGCATGGTATAGATATCTTTGGAAGACAGCAAGTGGCGGTCTCTTCATGAGCAGCTCGTATGTTATAGACATCTTTAGAAGACAACAAGTGAAGTTCTCTTCAAGGGAAGCTTGCATGGTATAACTATCTTTGGAAGACAGCAAGTGGCGGTCTCTTCATGAGCAGCTTGTATGTTATAGACATCTTTGGAAGACAGCAAGTGGCGGTCTCTTCACGAGCAGCTTGTGTGGTATAGATATCTTTGGAAGACAACAAGTGGCGGTATCTTCACGAGTAGCTTGCATGTTATTAACATCTTTGAAATAGCAAGTGGCGGCCTATTTATTTTAGTAGCTTGTGTGTTTATTAATATCCTTTGAAGACAGTAAGTGGCAGCCTCTTTATTTGAGCAGCTTCTGTGTTTATTATTATACTTTGAAGACAGCAAGTGGATGCCTCTCTATTTGAGCAACTTGTGTATCCAAAACTATATGTTATTTCAGCAGCAAATGGTATCTCTTCGGAAAAGTCCCACATAGTAGTTTGTTACGAAATCTCCACTTTCAGTAAAAATCGGTAGTTCACTATCAATAAAAGTTGGTATATCTATTGTCTACTTTTGACCATGAGTTGTAAACTCATTATCATCTTGGGTCAATAGCCATCCTTTTCGTGTCTTATGCAAGACGTTTTCTTTGTTGGAGTCAGAAAATTGTTTTCTCTCGAAGTTATTCCCCAATAAGAGTCTCCCATTTGAAGTTTGTGGCTCTGTTTCTCTAGTATAGTTATAACCTCTGTTGCTGTGGACTATTTTATCATATGCTTGGTTTCTCCAGCATTAGTTTGTCTCATACGACATCATTCTCCATAAATTTTCAAATATTACATTTATATCATCAACACAATGGCGGAATCTTAGGGCCAAAAATTGTGTATTATGTATTTAAGTACCTTCAATCTCATCGAGACGAAGATTTCAATCTTCATATCTCCGGATAGAAGAAACTTAAATAGGGACAGCTGTCATACCTCAATTTTTTTACATAAGAGCCCCTTTTCATTTTCATTTTTTGTTATATACATCAAGGTCACGAAATATGGTCGGTTTCAAACGTTCCACCTTCGAGCATTGCCTGTGCAGAGATTATCGAGTGTTGTGAACATTTTTTTCTTATGCATGACTAACTTCTAACCAAGCACGAAGTGTGTTTTTTGTTTCTTGGATTTCATGTGCAGAAACAGGTCTAAATCAAGAGCATCAGGTGTCACTCCTTAATTAAAGTTTTGAGTCTCAAGCCAGAAGTATAATTGATCATTGATTCTCGAAGACTGATTCATCAAGGGAACTTTCAAAGAATCGTGTGTTTATTTCCATGCTCTGTTCAACAAGTGGTCTCAAGCATTTTCGAATTTCTTCATAGAAACAGTCAAGGTTCCATGATCATTGGTTCATGTGTGTTTTACTCTTGCCTTGAAATATGAGAAAAGATTAAGCTACAAGTCAATTCCAAACACTTCGACCAAAAGTCATCTGCAAGTTTTCTTTAAAAGTGGAAGACAAATTGTGTTTAGAAAGCCATGAAAATCCTTTATGGGACGTCTGTCGTGATTTAATAGTTTTTGGATCTCTAAGCTCAGTTCACTGTGCCAATTTCTCAATGCGTTAACATTTCGCCTCAAATCCCTCTTCTAGTAATCATTAAAAGCTTTTAAGCATGGTTCGATTTCTTATACTTACATGACGCGGGGTGAATTTCGTTAGAATGGGATGATTAAATTCAAGATCGGTTTGGAAGAATTTATTCGGAATATTTGGATTTTTTATCATGTGAGTTCAAGTGTTAATTAAATAGAGGTTATCAAAGGGGCTCATTCAAGAATAATCGTTCATCGCAGTGTGACTATTTTGATGGATTCACACCATGGCCATTTGAATTCACATGAAGCATTTATTCCAGAAGATATTGGAAAAGGAAATTTGATTCAAATAATCATTCGTCACAAGAATAAATACATGATGGTTATCATATTATTACAAGATCAATTCATGAAATTTATTTGGATCTCTATTACGAAATGCAAGATTGAAGTCTTAAGGTTGCATTATTATATATTCATCATTAAACAATTCATTCAAATATCAATCATTCTTTCCAAATCCAAATGGAAGATTTTGAATTTCATCAAGATGAATAAAGATTCAAATGTTTACAATTACAAAAGAATTGAGAGAATTATATTGCAGACAAATTTCCATTCATGTTATAATTTTATTTGGATTTATCATTACAAAGTTACAAGGAATTACAAGTTTGTAAAAACTATTATTTCTAATGTCCTAAAATTCCAGCTCAATATCATGTTGCTGCCCATATTTTCCAGCCCTATTGCAATGCAATAAAAGTCCAATTTTTGTGGTATTTTGCTGTTCAAAATGCAACAAAAAAGTCCCAAAAAATGCAGCAAAACATCTCCAAAATCTACTATAAAAACAACCTACAAAACAGTCCCAAATTGTTATAAAAATGCAGCAAAACAGTCAAATAAAAAACAGCAACCTGCAATGACCCAAATGCTTCTAAAACTACTATAAAATCTGTTGTAAACCAGTCAGCTACAGCCTGCTGCCCTGCATTAAAACAACCCATAAATTGCATCAATATGGTTAAAGAAAATTGTATGAACAAAGCATCAAAACACTTTGTCAAAATAGTTCAAATGTTTTACTGTTTCCCCCCCTAAATGCTTTGTTCTTTCACTATAAAAAAACCCCTTCATGGACTGAAACAAGGGAGAGAAAAATTCAAGGGGAACAACAGAAAAATTCAAAGACACACATAAAAAATCAGTAGAGGGAAAACACAAAAATCAAGGAGAGGTAACCAGAAAATCAAGGAGAGGCAACCAGAAACTCAAGGAGAGGAAAAACAGAAAAGAGGGAAAACATATTGTTTTGAAGCTCCATCAGAGAGACTCCGATAGGTATTTTTTTCTTCCTCTATATTTACTTCTGCATAGCTTTCTCATTCACATGTTTGAATCTTCTTCCCTATTTATTTTTTGTTGTATTTTGAGTCGCTGCAATATATGGACATTTAAACATGTTTAGAATTCATAATAACAATAGATGACATAAGATTACACATGAACTAATAAAAAAAAGCATAAACATATTTTGTTTTAAGAAAAAGAAAAGAATTTTGTGTGAGGCTGGGTTTCGGCCCTTATGCATACCGCACTTTCTCTTCAACTCCACCGAACCACCATTCAACCTTCACCAGTAAAACACTTTATCTCGCCTCCATTTGTCACCTCCGCGGATCCACCACCAACGATATTAGATCCACTCCTTCCAACCCCATTGAACCACAAACAACACCAACCACCATCTAATAACAACCATCACTTCCGATCTCAACCACTAATCCACCTTCTATTTCTTCTTTGGCCACCATTCATTTTGTTCACCTTCCATTTCTCACACAAGTTGTAGCTTCCACATTTATGTCATAAAACAACAACAAGATACACCGCACCACCACCACCACCACCCACTTTGTTCCGCCTCACCTTCCTATTTAACAACTCACCAGAAACCCTAACACAATAATAGAAAAAGAACAAAATGGAAAGAAATAACAGAGGAGAAACAAGTGAATGAACTAAAGAGAATCTCAAAACAAGTAGCCATCCAAACACTGAAATTTAATTTTCCGAGGACCTCTTCCTCTTCTCTCAAAGCTAGCCACACCTTTAACCTCACGCTAACAATTCACTTCCATCACAGTAATTCCTTCCATTTTCTTCTAACTGCAACAAAACCCAACCAACTAACCACATTTTCTTCTTCTGACACAAACAAAGAAAACAGAACAATAGCATGCAATGAAATCGAAAACTCTAGAATGCAGTAATACCAACCTCCCTTCATTTAAATTGCTGCTCTTCCTCCTCTGTTTTATCGGCTGAGCTTTGGAGTTTTTCCTGATAGAACTACAGATGTTGGCCAAATGACATCTGCTTATCTTACAAACGACGTTGTTCTCAAGTCCGCTTTCATCTCTGTTGCTTCGCCACTCAATCATCAACACCTTTGGCCTTGAAGATTCATCCGTTTTCTGATCTCAACATTGTAGCTCCTTCATCGGCCACAAGATTCAGTTGCAATCTCAGTGAAATTTGAATAGAAGTGAACAACGACACTGTTATGTGCTATTACATATACAAAAATAGGGAAACGATAAGTATTTTGAGATTACCTACTGATGAATTGTCTAGTGCGTCTTCAACATGATGCTGAAATCCAACGGAATCTCTGCGAGTAGAAATCAGCGAAGGCGTTAGTTGCATATTATTGAATTGTTTTGATGATTGATTGAAGTAATATTGATAAAGATTGTGATGATGAATGTTGAAGACGATTTAATTGCATAGAAGTGTTGAAGAAAGAGTATAAAGAAAGAATCTGAGAAATTGCAGAGAAAGCAGGGGGATATCGTGAGAGAGATGAAGTTTTCGTTGGGAAGAGAGTCCTGTTTTTATTTTTCACGGTAAAGCACAAGAACAAGTTTCAATAATAATGTTTAATTTGTTTTTCTCTTCCCCATACAACATAGCTAGCGACGCCTTTGCTCTAGGGTTTTCGAAAACCCTTCTTTTCCTTTTCCCAACCGGGTCAGCACATTGGGCTTGTTGCCCCAATTTCCTCAACCGTTTTCACCCTTTTGTCTTAAGTAAAGTATAGTAATAATGAATAAATAATATAGATCAATTGGCAAGGCATACCACCAATAACCTAGGAAACCCGGGTTCGACCCCTGCTGGGGCATTTTTTCCGTTTTTGTTAATTCTTTGGCCTCATCTTCCCTTTATCTTATTAAATATGCTATGATGATGAATATTAATTTAGTTCATTATATAATTGTTCCTTACCATAAAAACACAAATAACATTATAATCTAGTCTTATTACTTAATTTTTGTTATTTTATTTAATTATTCAAAATACATGTTTTATCAAATTAGTCTTTATTTGATTTTTCTATTTATTTAATTATTTCAATACATGCTAATGAATTATCTTTTATTTAATTTTTGTTTTTATTTAAATACATGCTTATAAATTAATTTTTTATTTAATTTTTGTCGACATGCTATTAATCTTTTATTTAATTTTTCGTTATTTATCTAATTGTTTAAAATACATGATATTGTTATTTGGTCTTTGTCTAATTTTTGTTATTTATTTAATTGTTTAAAAATATATGCTTATGAATTAATCTCTTATTGAATTTTTTTAATTATTTTTGTCGCTCTAATTAACTTTATTCTCGATTGTTTAATCTTTATATCGATCGTCCGTCTCAATTCCAACGGAAATGTTTTAACTTTGTTGACTTCATGTCATCAAATACATGTTATCCGATGGTGCGAAACCCTTCATAGATTTTTTAGTTTTGTTAATCTTGAGTTAATTTTCCTAAGATACTCAATTTTTAAAACTCACACCTTTTAAGTTAAAACTTTGACACTAGGTCGTCGTATCTTCAAAATATCGTCCAAATAAACCATTTTACTAAACGAACCATTTTAATCAAACAAAAAATTTTAAAACAGATATTTTTAAAGGTTCCTGTGGAGTACCGTAGATGCATTGGATGTTAATACCTTTCCATTGCATAACCAAACCCCGAACTCTAGATCTCTTTCAAAAATGCATTGTATTTTCATTACTTTTAAGTATTATTTTACATTTCATATTTTAGGATTTTATTTCGCTCTTTTCCCTTTTCCCTTGGAAATAATAAAGCGCGGTGGCAGCTCTTGATTTTTGTGAGTCGAGTTAATTAATAGCTCAATCTCCGATTTACCCTGCTACATTTTTTATCGCTACAAGAAATAATCAGGTCTTCCCAGGTGTGAATATTGGTCCCTTCTAATTGATAGAACTATTCCAATTGTGTTCTAGACATGCTCTCTTAAAAGAAATGAACCCATGACTTCTTGTCAGTAGTGTGCAATTGGATTTTCCGAACGTAAGACCTCAAATGCAATTTTGGACAAGAAACACCATCATATTTAGCAAAGACATAAGTTTTGAATTTAGGAGGGATGACAACTCCTGAGACCAGACCCAAATCATCAAAGTTCAATCCAGGACCTTTCTGGATCTCCATAACTCTTAGACACTCTTCCAGCAGCTTATACTTCTCATCAGCAAGGGATATTGCTCATCCAAGTAATCATCTTCGTCTTCATCAGGAAATTTGTCAGAACCAAGACTGCTTCTTTCAGTTTTCACACTCTTACCATCTTCATCGTGTTTGTCATCTTCATCGGATGGGATGTTAAGATCTCGAGCTTGCTTGACAGGACCTCTGAACCTTCTTCCCATGTTAAGGACACCAATTGGTTTCTTTGTCTTCTTCTTCTTTTCACTGGTGACTAGTACTTTAAGCTCTTCTTTCCCTTTAGCTAAGTTCAAGATCCATTTTCTTTCTGCTAAAATAAACAGCAAGGGTATGAGAAAACATGTCTAGAACGTACCTATTATGTAATGAGATGCATGATATGTATATGCAAATGTGATGTTTTCAAGGATCTTATGGGATATAAAATATTGGAAAAAGAATCTGGTTGCAGCTTTGTCTCGAAGAACTTTGAATCTTCATCTTCGAACATCCTTTTATCAGAATCAAGCTCACCATATCAAGTGGGTCCTAGCCTTTGACTCAAAGTACATATTCTGATCTTTGACGGCATCTGGTTAGAGGAAAATAAATCATCTTCCCCTTTCTTAGTAATGTGGCTTAAAATCATGCAACAAAGATCCCTAAGATCCTTGAAATGGTTAGTAAATGCCATGTCGGATGTTATGATGTCATGATGTTATGTTTATGTTATATAGATAGAAAACACAAACAAATCACACAAGAGCCTTAGGTTTAAAGACTGGAATGAGGTCTATAGGTAAGTACCCTTTTCTATTGAAGTTAAGTTGGCTTAACCTGTCCTAAAATAGTAATTGGGTTCTACGGATCTCATATCACAGATCTTTCTCGAAAATTTTATTTTAGTACATCAACTGATTTTCCACCAAAACATCCCGCAAATTGAATCTCAATTAGTGTAGCATTGAGTATCAACCAACTTTGGATTGTACCAAAGTTAGCTATCTCACTACCTTCTAATGGCCAAGATGGGTTAATTAAGGTTCTAAAAGTCTAGTTAATGCTATTGACACCACGCAGAAGCCTAATGTTATCCTCGACTGACTCAAGGAACATTAGTACAATCCAAAGTGCTGCACTAACCGTAGATATCACTTCAACCATATCAGTCTACGCCGTACATTTTCCATAATCTATTTCTACTTACCTAAGGTGCCCTAGATCCGAGTGTAGGATCTTTGCAAGAAAGTAAACCCAAGCAACCCTTTAAATTAAATCAAACAATTCAGACAATAAAGCAATTAAAAGTGATCTAGACTCTAGGGTAACCCCTCTTTTTAAGTATATAATTCCCCAGTAGAGTTGCCAATTCTATAATATGGTGGGAGAACTGACTTATTTTACGTTTTATCACAAATGTGCGGATAGCTAGAGTCACCATCGACTTTTCTTTTATCTAATCAGGAAAGAGTGAAAAGAACAGGAAAGACCTTGAAGATTTTGAGTTCGGGGGGTAAGATATGAAAAGGGAAGGTGTTAGCGCCCTTTTCATCCGTAGTTATATACAGGCTCTTAATCACTAGCTCACTTTTGAAAATTGATTTTTTGTGTAAGTGTTTTAAAAAATATTTTGAAAAGCCTAAACTATGGCCAACTTTATAATGGTTTTTGTATCAGTCCTCAAGAACGCGTACAAAGTATTTTAGAAAATATTTTGAAAGTGTGATGTGTAAAAATGTTTTTTAGAAAATATTGTGAGCGAGCAATTAACAGTTCTTACCCACTCATGGTTGTTCTTATTATTTTTCCTTCTCCTTTAGAGATAGTGCTATCCGTACCATTAGTTGGTAGGTAGCCCCATCTATTGGATTTGAAGGGACAATCGAGGGTCATCGTATGGTCATCTAAGGCAACTAACAAGGATACTTTAGCAATTATCGGAGGGACTAGATCATTTGTTCATAGGAAACATCTAAGGGTCATCGAGGGACTATGATCGTTTATTCGGAGGGACTTTGCTAAAGTATCCCTGTTTTCGAGGGACATGACCATTATTCTTAAAGGCAATAAAGAGAGATTACCTTAAAGGTGCGTGTGTGAATAGTGATTTAATTCAATTATTTTATCTTGCATTTAAGGTTATGTTATCGATTGTTTTTATCTTACCATACACGCCTAATTACTAACAGCATACAATACAACAGAAATATAAATTTGCGGAAAATAAAGGTCCTACGCTACTACATGGCTTTGAGGCAGTTACATAAGTATATATACAGGAAAATAAACCTTAAAGTATTACATACTCGAAGCAATTACATAATAGTGAAAACGAAAGTGGGAAATAAAGACCTAAGCTATTACATAGGAAACGCGCGGCCTATAAAATTGATCTATGAAATTCAAATTAGAAAAAGGAAAATAAAAATAGAAAAGAATGTTGAAAGATTTTTTGGTGATTTTTTGAAGAAAATAGTTTATGATAGTAATTAATTAAAAACCTAAAATCTAATTAATTTTAAAATAAAAATATGGTTAATGAATTAATTAAAAAAAGGTTAATTAAAACCTAAACCTAAATAATTAGGGTTTTTTATAAAGGTTTATCTTTAGGTTAGTTAAAAATAAATTAGGTTAAAAAGAATTAGGGTTAGCCACAAAATAGGATTGGGGAAGAAAAATCAATAACAAACAAGGTTAGAAATAAAAAATAATATAAATGCCATGGGTGGGTGTTGAACCCACGCCCCTTGCCTCCTGCCTTGCATAGCTTTCCACCAGGCCAAGCGTTGGTTTGTATTTGAGGAATAAACACCACTCAAAATTTAATAAACCTGTAAAGATTGAAAAATATGAAAAAAATATTAAAAGGCCGGGATCTAACCCACACCCTCCTATACCAATGCCTTAATGTGCGCGCTCCTGGCACTGGGGGTGGTTATTTCATTCGGTATGGGAATGGAAACCAATAAATATATAATAAACCGAATTGACTCGACCGAAGAGGCGCCGGAGACCTAGCTCCGGTGGTCTTCTCCGGCGACTTTGTTTTTTCAACCTGCGAAATAAGAAAAGTTAGTGATCCAAAGGGACTATACTCCCTAATTTGGCCCTTACGAGTTCAATGGTGGCCTTGGTTTTGGATAACTCTCCCTATACATAGAGATACGAAGCAAACAAGGTCAATCAGTGCAATAATGGCAATGCATGGTTCTGGCATCATTGGGGCCATGTGATGGTTCAAATCTGTACATTTATATCTCAGAAGCACATTAGCAATATTAGTATGCATCAAAACACCATAAACGAGAATATGAATTTCATGTAAGAATTGAAACCGAAGATGCATGTATGATATTTTCAGGCTCTTTGGGTCATCAAGATCGATCCATACTTACTTTGTACTGTCTCAGGGATTGATTGGAACATGTATTTGGCATTGAGGGGGGCTAGAAAGAAGGGTTTCGATTTGCCATAGTTTTGACAATTTTTTGAAGTTTTTAGAAGGTGATATCTTGCAAGGTTTCATGTGCTCTCTTATTGCCTAGATGATATGAATATATAGGCTATGAATTAGGTCAAAAAGATGGGCTTGGACCTTTGTATGAAAGCCTTTGATTTTATTTAATTTAATTTTGAATTTAAATAAATAAAATCAAAATAAATGGAATAAAAATCAAAGGGGTGTATAAATAGATTCATGGGTTCACTATGAGGTCTAAGACACATTTAGACCTTGAAAGATAAGCCCACTAGCCCAAAAATTCATGTTTGATCAATTTGGATTTCATGCATTTTCTCAAAATTGCCCAACTTGCACCAATCATAACTCTCTCAATTTTCATCATATGAATGTGATCTTGGACTTTTTGGAAAGCTTAAGATGTCCCCTACTCTCATGTTGATCATTGTTCCATTTGGAGACATTAAATTGACGTAAATTGCTTTGACAAAAAGTGTCTTTTTGTTTACTTTTGAAATGACCTGTAATGTTTTGGCCCATATCTCTCAAATGAAGCATTTTTTGGCCTTGAGCTTAGAGTGACAAAGTTGGGTATAATTGAATTTCCATCAAAACAAGCTTTAGTTAAGAATTTTCTTATGAAGCATGTGAAAGTTATGCTTGGTCAAAGTTTAGTTGACGACTCCTTAAGAAAACCCTAATTTAGTAACTTTTGACTTTTGATGAATCTTGAGTTTTCTTGATGAGTATATGATCAACCCTTGATCAAATGATGAATTTAACTTAAAAATATTGATGTTGACCAAAAATATTGAAGTTTGACTACATGTTGACCACAACCGACTTTTTTTACCCAATACAGTTGATTTTCAATCATTTGAGCAATTGACTGAGCAAATTTGTGATGTAAGGCTTGAACCTTGACATGAGGATTCATTTAAGTATATGAGAAACCATGAAGTCCAATTGAGGTATTAGAAGTCCCATTTCCTCTAAGAAAACCAAAACCCTAATTATAGGTCACTGCCTAGGAGGAGAATTTGTCTGATCAATTCTTGAATAGTTTTGAGTACTTTAGCACCTTGAATCAAATTGTCTTTAAAAAATGGGAGGGATATTTTTGGGGTATAAATTTAGGTCTCGAAGATATACTCCTTAGTTCTCATATTTCTCCATATAATTAAATTTTATTGTGTTAGTTATCCAAAACTTTGAACGACAGCTCAATCCGAGCTCTAGAATTAAAGTTATGATCATTTTAAGATTTTCAACTTGGACAACCAACTATGCCTTCTGTCGCCGGGAGACACACTTCCTTCGCCTAGAGACTCTACCTTAGCGTCACATTTTGCCCGGTGACACTATGAGTGACGCACTCCAGAAGCGTCATCTTTTCTGCCTCTCTTCGCCCTCACTTTCGCCTGGCGATGCATCTTCGCCTGGCGACACTACCTTCGTCGCCCTATGACACAGCACGAACAAGGTTTTCCTGTTGTGATTTCTTGCATAAACCAGTCCAATTCTCTTGCGATTTTATCATATTACAGGTCCTAAAACACTACCTAAATAAAGGTGTGAAAACACAAGAAAGGGGGGGTTGAATTGGCTTTTAAATCAAAAACTTTTCTTTTTAAAACCCCCTTTAAACTGTAACAAGTTACTTCACTTAATGATAATAATGATAACATGCAAGAAGGAAATAACAAATTATGTTTATACTAGTTCACTTGAAACTATCAAGCTAGTCTAGTCCACCCGCCAAGGTGATTTCGCTTTTCTCAACAAGGACTTAATCCAATAATCAAATAGATTATTACAACGCACAAACTAACTACAAGTGACTAAAGTTACAACCTCCAAGAAACATTAATATTAGACTTCTCAAGGACTCTAACCAACTGGTCCCTTAAGGAAAAACCAAACAACTATTTGGACAAGGTTTGTTTACAAAAGATATGCTTCTCCACAAGCAAAATGTAAATAGATTTTCAATAATATACTAGAGAAATAAGCAAGCGTATGAACAGTCTTTTTAGAATGTGAATTAGCACCTTTATCTCTTAGTCTTCGTGCCTTTTTATAGCCAATAAAATATTATAACCATTAGAGAGTATTTCTGGAATTTCTAGAAAGTTGCCAGCTTGAGTTACATGGGGGACAAGATCGTACACAACGTCCATCATTCATGGTAGTGGAATGAAGTAATTTGTTTGTACCGTGTACTTTTGTATCCTTCAATCTTAACCTCTTTTCTTTTGATGTCAGAGGCTTCTAATCAAGCATGTGTTGGAAGAATGAGAATAAAACTTGGGTCTTCAGAGTCTTCAGAGCTACATCTTCAAAATCTTCAGCACTTGGTCTTTAGAATCCTTTGTCGAACCTTGGGTCATCAGAACTTCAAGTCTTCAAAATCTTCAGAACTTCGCCTTCAGAATCTTCAGCACTTGGTCTTGAGAACCTTTTGTCTTCAGAAATATAAGTCTTCAGCATCTGGACATCAGTCAGAACTTTTGTCTTCAGATCTTTAGAACTTCATCTCTTTGAAGAGTATCAGAGTCACTACTTTAGATCCTTCTGAAGTTTTTTCTACTGTTCATCAGAATTTGTGTAGCTTATAAGCAGAACTTAATCTCTTCTAATATCTTGGCAGTGTTGTTTATCAGAAGCAGAACCTGCTTGTTAAATCTTAAAAATAAAAAACATTAAAGTACCAAAATTATTCATAAAAACATACTTATGTGTTATCATCAAAACTCAAAGATAAAATTGCAAAACCAAATCTTGTTCTAACAATCTCTCCTTTTTTTATGATGACAAAACTATGTATTTTGATGACACAATGTTGTACATAATCAGAAAAAGTAAAATAAGAAGGGTAAGAAACACTTAACCTTTATATGAAAACTCCCTCTGACTCTAAGACTTGATGAACATCCTATATCTTGATTATGAACCATTTGAGTAGAACTCCCCCTGATTGCACTAGATCAGATATAAGAATCTTGAGAGTCTTGATGCCAATCATACCAATTGAGATCTTGAAACTAACGTCACAAAGATATATTCCAGATTCTCAATTCAGAGCCTGATTATAAACAACTTGAATGCGAACTTAAAACTTCTCAGAGTCTGAATCCAAAAGTTAGACAAAAGCCTTGCATAACACTTTCAGATCTGGATTCCAATCAGAGTTCATGATTCTTGAAAAAGAAAACAATTCTAACAGAAACAAAAGTTTAATTGGGTTAGAACGTAAGCAACTATTTTCAGAGACTTTTTCTAGAATTTGATTATCATAATCCAAATATTACTTTCAGCTATTTACTCCCCCTTTTTGTCATAATCAAAAAGGTAATTATGTGTGAAAATCATAAATATAGAAGAAGTAACAAGAAACAAAAATGAAACTTCATTGAATTCAAGGAAGAGAAAAACAACAAAAGTAAGACAAAAAAACGAGAAACTAGCTAGACTTCAAAAACATCACATCACTCACCAAACAAAGCATTCACTCTGGTGAACTGGACCTTTCGAACAATTTTGATTACTTCAGCTAATTCAAAAAGTTCAGATAGGACACGCCCATAAGGAATGAAGCATTTTTGAGAGTCTCTTGATTCCAAGATTGATTCCTTAAGATGATTGAAAATGATAGCTGACAAATTTACTGGAATATTGTTGAGAAGGCAGAACAGAAGACACTCATCCCTTGGAAACACATCATCAAGATCTTCTCCTCTAGGATGAAGGTTTGTTAACAAGAACCAAAACTAGACTTTATCAAGAGGTTTCAGATTATATAGATTATTGGGTTCATACCAATTGGAAGTGTCATGAAATTTTGGGAAAATATTAACATCCATGCAAGCAATACCCATTGGATACAAAAATTTATAGAGTTGAAAGAAAAACAATTTTTTTAACTTGAGGAGAAACTACATATGATGGGCGACATAAATAGTTAAGAGAAGGTTTAAGAAATGAGACTATTAAGTTACTACAAAGTAATCAATATTTGAGACATCCAAGACAATAAATGTCTGAAGAAAAGGAATCAGATGACTTCAGACTTCAAAGAGAAGTAATAAATGTGTGTAATCATGATTAATCAATTCCAAGAAAAACACACACTGCTCATTGCATAACTTAAGTAGAGTATAATAACTAGGAATAACCAAAGGTTACATGCTTTAATCACTACATTGAATTAAGTGACACGTTTTGATATCGTCAGAATCTGAAAAACCAAAATGTTTCCACCTGATTAGAGACATTTTTGACTGAAACATCTTCTAATAATCGAGGTTCTAAAAGAAAAGTAATACTTTTGAATAAGTCAGAATCTTATTCATCTAGACTAAGACTAAAACACATTTGATTATGATGAAATCTTACTCTGGACAAAAATCCATTTTCAGATGCTTCAGAATAAATAGAAATGTATCTTCAACTAAGGGTTTTGTAAAAATATCTGCCCATTGATGGTATTTATCTATGAATTTTAAAGATAAGATCCCTTTCTGAACATCGTCTCTAATAAAAATGATGTTTTATTTATACGTGTTTATCTCTAGAGTGTAAAATATGATTTTTTACTTAAACAAATAGCAGCAGCATTATCACAAAAGATAGGAATGTTACTCTCGTAAGTCTGATAATCTTCTAGGTGGTTCTTGATCCAAAGCATATGAGTGCTGCACAGTGCTGTTGAGATGTACTTTGCTTCTGTTTTTGAAAGAGCAATTGTTGATTGCCTCTTCTTTGACCATGAGATCATATTCTTTCCTAGAAACTGACAATTTCCATAAGTACTCTTCCTCTCCATTCTTTTCCAACGTAATTTGCACCGCAGAAACCAAAAAGAGTGTACTCTGATGTTTTCTCATACATCAAGCCAAGGTTAGTGGTTCCGTTCAGATACCCTAGAATTCTCTTAACATCAGTTAAATGAGATTCTCAAGCATCATATTGGAATTTAGCACAAAGATGAACACATAATAAAATACCAGGTCTAGATGTAGTAAGATACAGAAGAGATCCTATCATACCATGATACAACTTCTGACTTACCTTTCCACTTACCTCTTCTTTTTCCAGAATGCATGTTGGATGCATCAGAGTCTTTGCTAAGGTGTGATCCATCATGTTGAATTTCTTCAGAAGTTCTTTGGTATACTTACTCTGATGAATGTAAGTAGCTTCTGATTTTTGATCAATTTGAATTCCCATAAATAACTTCAATTCTCCCATCATACTCATTTCAAACTCAACCTGCATTAACTTGGAAAAATACTCACAAAGATAGGGATTAGCAGAACCAAAAATAATATCATCAACATAAATTTGTCAGAATGTCATTTTTGAAGGTTTTGTAGAAGAGTAAAGTGTCAACTTTCCCTCTAGTAAATTTATTTTCTAAAAGAAAATTGCATAATCTGTCATACCAAGCTCTGGGAGCTAGCTTTATACCATAAAGAGATTTCTTGAGTTTAAAAACAAAATCTGATTTCTCAGAGGTTTCAAATCCAGGAGGTTGTTTGACGTACACTTCTTCTGAAATATAACCATTCAGAAATGAACTCTTAACATCCATTTGGTAAAGAATGATGTTATGATTTATAGAAAAAGAAACTAATAAACATATAGCTTCTAACCTGGAGACTGATGCAAAGGTTTCTGTATAGTCTGTCTCTTCTTTCTGACTATAAACTTGTGCAACCAGCCGTGCTTTGTTTCTGACAACTTCAACTTTCTTATTGAGCTTATTTCTGAATACCCATCTGGTTCGGATGACATGGACACCTTTAGGTTTTTGAAAAAGATCCCAAACGTCGTTCTTTGAAAAAGATCCCAAAGGAACTTCATCAGAGGGTTTGAGTGTTGATCTTATTCTGACTGGAGCATCTTTGTTTCCCAAAATTAGATCTTCGGGATGAGATGATGAGATTCTGCTTTTCCTTTGTTGTGGTTGGTCATAAGGAACAACAACAATATCAGAAGTAGGAGCTTATGATTCTTTATCTTCTTGCATCTACTCCTTGGGTTATGCGAATGTTATCTTCACATCAGCAAGATTTTCAACTAGCTTTTTGACTTTTCATAGTCAATCTTATCATCAAATCTGACATGGATTGATTCCTCCATGATTCATGATTCTATTTTATAGACTCTGAAACCTTTTGATCGTTCAGAATATCCTAACAACAGACACTTTTGCGCTTTAGAATCAAACTTGCCCAAATTCTCTTTAGTATTCAACATAAAACATACACATCTGAAGGGATGGAAATAAGAAATGTTGGGCTTTCTATTCTTCCATAATCCATAAGGAGTCTTACTCAAAATAGGTCTTATAGAGATTCTATTTTGAATATAACACATTGTATTTATTGCTTTTGCCCAGAAGTGCTTAGCCATATGAGTTTCTTCGATCATGGTGCGAGCCATTTCTTGTAATATCCTATTTTCCCTCTCTACAACCCCATTTTGTTGTGGATTTCTAGGGAAGAAGAATTCATGGATTACTCCATTAGAATGAAAAAGTTTTTCAAAATCTTTGTTTTCAAATTCCCCACCATGACCGCTATAACTCTAACTATTTTTCAATTCTTTTCATTTTTCACTTGGGAACAGAAAGAAGAAAACACAAAATGTGAATCATCCTTGCGTTTCAAATTTTTTACCCATGTCCATCTGTTGTAATCATCAATGGTGACAAGTCCATATTTATTTCCATTGATAGAAGCACTTTTCACTAGTCCAAACAAGTGAATGTGAAGAAGTTCTAATGGCCTATAGGTAGAAATAATCTTTTTAGTTTTAAAAGAGGTTTTTGAAAATTTGTCTTTCTGGCATGCTTCACAAAGAGCATCTGAAGTATACTTCAGATTGGGAAAGCCTCTGACTAATCTAAGCTTATTTAGTTGAGATATTTTTCTCAAGCTAACATGGCTCATATGTCTGTGCCAGGCCCATTGCTCTTCTTGAACAATCAGAAGACATTTTAAATTATGATTTTTCAAATCTAATAACCTTATTTTGTAAATGTTGTTCTTCCTCTTACCATTAAACAAAACAAAGCCATCCTTCTGACTTACATCTTTACAAGACATTTGATTGAAAATGAAGTCATAACCATTGTCATAAGTTGGCTAATTAACAAGAGGTTATGCATCAGACCCTCGACTAAAAGAATATTGTTAATAGAAGGAAGTGTGATACAGTGGGAGAACTGACCATGGTTTTGCGTTTGTTTTCGCAAATGTTTCGGTTGAGCAAGAGTCGCCACCGACTTTTTATTTTATCCCAAGGAAAGGTTTAAAAAGCACAGCAAAAACCTTTGAGATATTTTCTTGGGTTCGGGGAGTAGATTATAGAAAGGGAAGGTATTAGCACCCTTTCTATCCATGGTTATCCATGGGCTCTTAGGTACTTGCTTAGATCAACTTGCCTTGGTTTTCAATTGTTTGAAATGGTGCTTTGTGTGTGGTTTGAAAATGTTTTGAAAAAGATGCCTTGTCTAGGCTACCCTTGTAACAATTCTTTACTCGAATGTTTTACAAAAGGTGTTTGTCTTTTTGAAAAGATGTTTCAAGGTTTTTTGAAAGTTTGTTTTGAAAGGTGTTTGTGAAGTGTGGTTTGAAATTAGGCAAGTGTTTTCTTTGCAAATTGACAAGTACCTAAGAGTTATCTACCCTAAAGTTTTCTCAAAGATTTTTGTTATGTTTTAAACTTTTTGACAATTTTGTTCCACCATTGCATTTGGTGGACAATCTTGTATTAGGAGGTGAAAGGGACGGGCGCGGATCATCGTTTAGACCATAATTGCAATAGTGCTAAGTATCTTTGGGCAATTTCTCTTTGAAAGGGACTTGATCATTTTAGGCAACTTTTCGAAAGCGTCATCGAGGGACTTATGATCATTTGATTGTTTGTTTTACCCAAAGGAACTTAACATGCAATATGGCCCAATTATTTGAAGGCAACAAAGTGGAATATCCTAGGGGTGCAAGTGTGAAATGTGTTGTCCATTTTCATGCTTGTTTATCTTGAAATTAGGTCAAACTATTTTGTTCTTTTTATTTACATACAAACCCTAATTCTAGCATAGTATACTTAGAAAGCGATAAAGTGCGAAAATTAAATTCCTACACTATTACAACACAATAATATGGGGAGGGGGGTACAAATGTTTCAAATGGGGGTTATTTAGACAATAAATTAAATCTAGCTATTACATCATTTTCTTTGAATATTTACAATATAATTAAAGGCATAAATTAAATGGAAATGAAATAAATATGCAAGATGCAAAAAAAAGAATTTTTATATGTATGAAAAAAAATATTATTTATGTCACATAAACAAAAAAATGAAAAAAATATTATTTTGGAGTATTTTCAAATTTAGGGCACAAACCTAATTTACTAAATAAAATGTATTATTTATTCAAAATATACAATATTCACCATTTATATGCAAAAATAAAATAAAATATATTATATTTGTAAAAATGTATTTTTAATGTTAAATATTAATAAAATAAAAATATGTATATTTTTGGGTATTTTATTCTAAGTGTATTAATATATATATTTATCTATATTATTTACAAAATATATTAAATATGCACAAAATAGTAATATTTAATTTTTCATAAAAAAAGTATTTTTTATACAAAATGTTTCCAAAAGAGAAAAATGAAATAAAAATCAGAAATAATATGTTTACATTATTTTTTCCTAATATTTCTAAATAATTGTATATATATATATATTTATGTATAAATGTCTATATAAACAAATAAATGCTTAAAAAATGCAAAAATGGTGTAAAAATGATTTTTTAAGTTTTAAATATTATTAAAAAAAATAAATGAGTCAGAAATAAAAAAGAAAGATCAAAAAAACATTAAATCAAACAAATGGGCTCAGGGGGGTATGAATAAAAAAATATGGTGTAAGAAGCAAAACAAAAGCTGGCCCAGCCCATGAGGCACCTTCTTCAACCTCTGAACAAAATTATTCAAAAAAAACGCGCGCAAGAACCTTCATTCGAACATCCTGATTCCTTGATTTTTTGAACAAACTTCCAACATAAGAAATGTTAAGCATTGAATCACGATTTCAAATATATAAAAAACTCATCCTAACTCTCAGAAATGAGAGAGAATTTTGACATTCCCAAATCCTGACCTAAGTTTTCTGCCATTTTCAAACCTTAAATTCTCATAGCTCAGGCAAAATAAATGAAAAGTAAAAGCATGTATAGGTTCAGGGGCATGAGTAGAATATTTCTTATTCACAAACCTAGAGTTAATGATGCCTATACTAAGAGTTAGAAGTTCACCAAAATACCTGTTCAGCTGAAGTTCTATCTGGCAATGGGGAAGCTTTCAGTGCAAGGTGATGGCTGGTATAACTTCCTTGAGGTGTGGTGATGCTATTCCAATGCTTACTTTGTTTTGAAAGACCTTGAATCGAGCTGTGGAACTTCAACTGCAAAATGAGAAAGTGAAAATGGTGGAACTTGTTAGAGGGATTACAGGTCGTGTTTCAGGTCTTGGTTAGCTTGCATTGATGCTAGGGAATGTGTGTGAACTGGTTTGGGCAAGAAAGCTTGAGAGGAATGAAAGATGGCACTCAAACTGCAGGCCTTGCCCTGTTCTTGCAGTTTGAAGGTGATTCTGGGATTGGGAGTGTATGAGGGATGTTAGGGTCGTGTACTAGCTTAGTTGGGATGTCCTGGATATGTTTTACAAGTTTGCTTAAATGTTTGTAAGCTGATATGAGAGTTGTCTTACAAAATGCAATGTTACTTACACTTTAAGCAACAAATGCCCAAGTTGTGTTCTAGGTCAGTAGAGGCCCCCTAATGTGCTGCATAATCTCTCCTTGATCAGAGTGTTTTGCTCATAATCTTGTGCCAATTAGATCTCATCTGTACTTGTGGATTTGCATCATGACATAAAGTGAAACTTTTGCAAAAATGGATATAATGCTTTTTCCAATTTGGGATTAATCCTTTAGGCAATGCTTGAACTCATGAAACAAGGTCTTAGCACAATGAACATGCATTAAATTATTGAGTGTTGAATGGTTTAGGGACCTGTAATCAAGGGGCATGCTGGTTTGAGAAGTTTGCACAAATTATGAACATGGAAAATAGCCAATTCAAAAGTGAGTTTTTGCCATATTGTGAAATTCGATTCTCTCAAGTTATGAGGTTGTTTGAGAATTTCTTGGACATTTTGGAAAGCTTGGAATGTGTACTACAATCCATCTTTGAAATGCAAATTGAAATTCCAAGTGGAAGTGTATGGAAAATTGCCTTGAAGTTGGGTAGAAAACCTTGTCAAAATAGGTTAAAATTTCACTAAGTTAAGAATGGTTTAGTGCCCTTATTCAAAAAATTGTAACTTGAGATACAAGCCTCATTTGGGAAAACTTTGTGAACCAAAGTTGTAGATTATGAAACAAGCTACAACTTTCATGTTTTGACTTTTGTTTGAATCCAAATGAATCTTGGTGAGAAAGTGGGGCAAAGTTGGGAAAAAATTAGGGTTTTTCATAACTTAGAAAAATTCTAAGTTATGAAAAATTCTCATTTCTAACCCTAATTTGCATTTTGTGATTTCTTGGTGAACAAGTTTCATGATTTGGCATGTTTTGATGAAAAATGAATCTTGACTCTTGATTTTGACCAAAAAGTCAAAGTTT
The DNA here is from genome assembly GCA_948472305.1 of Vicia faba. NCBI lineage: Eukaryota > Viridiplantae > Streptophyta > Magnoliopsida > Fabales > Fabaceae > Vicia > Vicia faba. The sequence goes on along the minus strand of OX451738.1, from coordinate 1,556,993,075 downwards.
GACTTTTCAGTATACAGTCAAAATTGATCAATTGACTGGGGCATTCAACTGTCAATCTTGTGTACTTGGGATCTTTTGAGTTTGTTGAGCATGTCAAGATAATTCCATGGGGTTCTTGAGTCCATATGTGAGCTTGGTTTGCCAATGGTTGGGTCAAACAGTCAAAAATTGCCTTTGTGCAGTCAAAAACCCTAAAAATGACCATTTTGCCCTTTTGGTGATCTGATCAAATTTCTTGTGGAATTGTGATCTAAACTTGATCAAATGGTCCATGTGAGTTCATAATGTTGATGTGGGTCAATTTTCATGAGGTTTGACTGTCAATTGGCCACAGTTGACTTTTCCCCAATACAGTTGATTTCTAGGTCAACTGTCCAATTGACTGGGCAAAACTTGGAATCAAGACTTGAAACTTGATATGGATAAACTTGGGAGTCCAACATGAAGCAAGAAAGTCATCTTAGGAATTTTAGGTCAAAACATCTTTGTGCAAACTCAAACCCTAATTTGGGTCAACAGTGCAAGGAGAAGTCTTGAGCAGATGAAACCCTAACTGGATCTTGATCTCCAAGGACTTTGTGATGAGAAATCAATGAAAAATGGGAGGGAAAATTTTGGGGTACAACAGTTGCCCCTGTTCAATCTTCTTGAACCTGAAGAGTTAGATTGGCAATTTTGCCTTTCGCGACTCGAAGGTAAAAGGAGATTGGACATTAGAGTGCCCTTAAATTTGCACTCGTCAAAGCAATGGATGCGGAAATGGGCTTAGAGATGCCATTTGGAGATGGGCTTAAAGATGCCATCTGGAAGGGTGACAAAAATCTTGTCGGGGATGGGCTTAAAGATGCCATCTGGAAGGAGTATCAGGAAGGTGTCCATGCTTTGGACCATCTCTGAACTGGGGGTCTGAATAAGCAATAGATTGACATCCGTTGTTGGGAGGAATCCGTAAACTGTTTTCAAAAGTTGTATCTGGACAAGTTGATAGACTAACATCCGTTGTTGGGAGGAATCCATAAACTGTTTTCAGAAGTCTTGAGAAGAAACTGAACAAGTGATAGGTTAACATCCGTTACTTGGAGAACCCGTGAACTGTTTTCAGAAATCTTGAAGTTGAATAAGCAATAGAGCAGCATCCGTTGTTGGGAAGCGTCCGTAAACTGTTTTCAAAGGTTGCATCTGAATAAGTGATAGATTAACATCCGTTGTTGGGAAGAATCCATAAACTGTTTTCAGAAGTCTTGAGAAGAAACTGAACAAGTGATAGGTTAACATCCGTTACTTGGAGAACCCGTGAACTGTTTTCAGAAATCTTGAAGTTGAATAAGCAATTGAGCAGCATCCGTTGTTGGGAAGCGTCCGTAAACTGTTTTCAAAGGTTGCATCTGAACAAGTGATAGATTAACATCCGTTGTTGGGAAGAATCCATAAACTGTTTTCAGAAGTCTTGAGAAGAAACTGAACAAGTGATAGGTTAACATCCGTTACTTGGAGAACCCGTGAACTGTTTTCAGAAATCTTGAAGTTGAATAAGCAATTGAGCAGCATCCGTTGTTGGGAAGCGTCCGTAAACTGTTTTCAAAGGTTGCATCTGAACAAGTGATAGATTAACATCCGTTGTTGGGAAGAATCCATAAACTGTTTTCAGAAGTCTTGAGGAGGAACCGGTGTAGGGCTTCCTGACGATGAGCTCGTGTAAAACTGCATCTGAAACTGTTAATGATAGCCTTTTATTCTTATCCTGAAAAGGACAAAATGTTAGCTAAACACAAAATCATGTTGCATGAAATGTATGATGCAATGTATGTTATATCAATGTTTATGATATGAATGTAATGAATGCGCATGTAAGTTGATGAGCGGTCTTGCGGGGGATAGATGAATCCTGGATGGCTGAAGATGAAAGCATCTTGACTGCTGTCGGGAAGAATAATTCCTTGGCCGTTGCTGGGGAATAAAGAGCTTGGGTTGTATACCAATCTTCTGGGGAATTCTTGATGACTTTTACTGGGGAACTTCAATCTAATAGACTCATGCTGGGGAGGCAAGACTGAGAATCTTCAGTTTGGAGGGAAGTATTTCTGGCGACTTCACTGGGGAACTCAAGATTTGCTCTCCTAAAACTCTATAGGGAGAAGGTTCACTAGCCTGGCTTCGCTGGGGATTCTGAAACTTAAACTCTGAGGGGAATTGAATTCCTGAGGACCCTCTAGCTGGGGGATTGTAAAGATAAGTTACTGTTGGGGAAGTTTGATGAACTTCGCCAAGGATAGGAAGAATTTTGGCGAGTGCGATCTCCCGTGGTTGTTAGCTGAGGATAACCCAGTTATAAGGCCTTGTGAGGAATTATTTTGAATAAAGCTCGGGAGAGACGTCCGTACTTTGTAGGATAAGCTTCCAGAATCTACTGGGGATGAGCCTCAAGACTTGCTAGGGATATGGATTCCAAATCTCCTGGGGGTTTCCTTTGAAAGGGTATCAGGTTATCCAACTGTACCTTCGACCTATCAGTAATCCTCTTTCTTGGTTCACAAGGAAATGATTATGTTCAAATGCATATGCCTATTTAACAAAACATTGGACGTTTCTCAAAATAAAACAAACAGTGCAAGCAAAAGGAAATGACACCAATTTCTGGGAAAAGTATTTGTATTGATTTTCTATGAGTATATTTGTACAAAGGAGACAATCATCCTAGTAGGAGGATTTTGTCGTAAATATTTGAAAAATTTATACAAAATAAAGATGGCTATGTGAAATAACTCCATGGGATTCCATTCCGCTACAGCCTTCACAACTCTGAATATCTGTCCATTCAATGCTTCGTTTGCCGATGACTGGATTGATCAGAAACCCGGAACTGGTTGATGAAGAGATTGTCTTTGAAGTGATCCGACGAGACATAGTCATACGCTTTGATTCCCTAACTTTTGCCTGGATCGCCCTTTCGGGTTTTCGATCCACCGGGAAACCCCTTTTTGCCCAAGCCGCCCTTTCGGGTTTTCAACTTGCCGGGTGTATAGATTTTTTTTGTTTTTATCCCTAATTTTTGCCTGAACCGCCCTTTCGGGTTTTCGATCCACCGGGATGCCCATTTTTGCCCAAGCCGCCCTTTCGGGTTTTCGACTTGTCGGATTATTTTATGCGTAGTATCTTTTGACTATGTCTGCGTTCACAGGGTGCGGCAAATCGTCACCGTCCATGGTGGTCAGAATCATTGCACCACCAGGAAATATGCTCTTGATCACAAATGGTCCTTCATATGTAGGAGTCCATTTTCCCCTGGGATCACTTTGCGGCAAGATAATCCGCTTGATTACGAGATCTCCGACTTGATACACTTAACGTCTGACTTTCTTATTGAAGGCCTTGATCATCCGCTTTTGATACGTCTGACCATGGCATATAGCAGCAAGTCGCTTTTCGTCGATCAGATTGAGTTGATCAAGTCGGGTCTGCATCCAATCATCTTCATTCAAACCTGCATCCTTCATAATCCTTAGAGAAGGAACCTGAACTTCCATAGGCAAAACAGCTTCCATGCCATATACCAAAGAAAATGGGGTTGCCCCAGTTGAAGTACGTGCCGTCGTACGGTATCCATGCAGAGCAAACGGTAACATCTCATGCCAGTCTTTGTACGTGACTGTCATTTTCTGAATGATCTTCTTAATGTTTTTGTTCGCAGCTTCAACAACACCGTTCATCTTCGGCCGATAGGGAGATGAATTGTGATGATAAATCTTGAACTGTTCGCACAATGCAGTGATCATCGTGTTATTCAGATTCGTACCGTTGTCTGTGATGATCCTGTCTGGAACACCATACCGACATATGAGATTTTGCTTGATAAAGCGGGCAACCACATTTTTAGTAACAGAGGCGAAAGAAGCTGCTTCGACCCATTTGGTGAAATAGTCAATGGCAACCAGGATAAAGCGATGTTCGTTGGAAGCCGTGGGCTTGATCTCCCCAATCATGTCAATGCCCCACATTACAAATGGCCAAGGAGCAGTCAGAACGTTGAGAGGGACCGGAGGGATATGAACTTTATCAGCGTAGACTTGAAATTTGTGGCAAGTGCGGGAATGTTGATGGCAGTCAGCTTCCATGGTAGACCAGTAATAGCCTGCCCTCAGGATCTTCTTAGCCATCGTATGCCCGTTCAAGTGAGTACCAAATGTGCCGCTGTGTATATCAGTCATGATCAACTCTGCTTCAGCTTTGTCTACGCATCGGAGTAATACACAATCATGGCTTCGTTTGTAAAGGATGTCGTTGCTCAGGAAGAATTTAGCAGCGAATTTCCTTAAGAACTTCTTGTCATTTACGGAAGCTCCTTCAGGATAATCTCTAGTCTCGAGATACCTTTTGATTTCATGGAACCAAGGTTGTTCCACTATTTCTTCAGTATTAATCTCGTGACAATGTGCAGGTTCATCCATTCGCTCGATGGTGATTTGGGGAGCCTCATTATCCCAGTTGAGTTTAAACATGGAAGACATTGTGGCCAGAGCATCTGCTAGCTGATTCTCTTCTCGCGGGAAATGCTCGAAGGTAATTTGCTCGAAATGAGGCAACAATGTCAGGACATGTTCTTTGTATGGGATAAGATTAGGATGCTTGGTGTCCCACTCTCCTTTGATTTGACTGATAACCAAAGCCGAGTCCCCAAATACGATCAAAGATTTGATCCCCAAGTCTATAGCAGCCTTGAGACCAAAGATGCAAGCTTCATACTCAGCCATGTTGTTTGTGCAGCTGAAGCAAAGTCGGGCTGTGAAAGGTGTGTGACAACCTTCCGGAGAAATGAGTACTGCGCCGATACCATTTCCAAGTGCATTTGAAGCACCATCAAAGTACAGGGTCCATCGGGATCCCTTTTCGGGTCCGTCATACGGTCCGTTACCTTCAATGTTGTCCAAATTCATGATGTCCTCGTCCGGGAAATCAAATCTCATGGGTTGATAATCTTCGATAGCTTGATGAGCCAGATGGTCAGCTAGTACACTCCCTTTTATAGCTTTTTGGGTGGTGTACTGGATGTCATACTCAGTTAAGATCATTTGCCATCTAGCTATCCTTCCAGATAAAGCGGGCTTTTCGAAGATATACTTGATAGGATCCATTTTGGAAATCAACAAGGTAGTATGAGTCAACATATACTGTCTTAGTCGGCGAGCAGCCCATACCAAAGCGCAACAAGTTTTCTCGAGTAGTGAGTAACGAGTCTCACAGTCGGTAAACTTTTTGCTAAGGTAATAAATAGCATGCTCTTTTCGACCAGACTCGTCATGCTGGCCCAAAACACACCCCATTGAGTTATCCAAGACGGTCAAATACATGATCAATGGTCTTCCTTCAACGGGTGGCATCAGAATAGGAGGTTCTAGCAAATACTCCTTGATTCTATCAAAAGCAGCTTGACAATCGTCGTTTCACTCGACTACCTGATCTTTTTTCAAGAGTTTGAAAATTGGCTCACAGGTAGAAGTCAGATGTGAGATGAATCTGGCAATATAGTTTAAGCGCCCCAAGAATCCTCTAACTTCCTTCTCAGTACGGGGAGCAGGCATCTCTTGTATTGCTTTTACTTTTGCGGGATCGACTTTAATGCCTTTGTTGCTTACAATGAATCCTAGAAGTTTACCAGACCTAACTCCAAAAGTGCATTTACTTGGATTCAGCCTGAGCTTGTATTCTTTCAACCTGGCAAACAGCTTCTCCAGATGTTCAAGGTGCTCTTCCTCTGTTTGTGACCGAGCTATCATATCGTCTACGTAAACTTCAATCTCATGATGTATCATATCATGAAACAAAGCTACCATGGCGCGTTGATAAGTTGCCCCTGCGTTCTTCAGTCCGAGCGGCATCACTTTGTAACAGAAAGTGCCCCATTGTGTGACAAAAGTAGTTTTCTCCATGTCCTCGGGAGCCATTTTGATTTGATTGTAGCCCGAGAATCCATCCATGAAGGAAAACACTTTGTGCTGAGCTGTATTGTCGATCAAAATGTCAATGTGTGGCAGCGGGAAATCATCTTTGGGGCTGGCCCTGTTCAAATCCCGGTAGTCCACACACATCCTGACTTTGCCATCTTTCTTAGGTACTGGCACGATGTTAGCGACCCATTGAGGATAAGACGTAACAGCCAGAAAGCCAGCGTCGAATTGCTTCATTACTTCTGCCTTGATCTTTTCAGACATGTCAGGCCTCATTCGACGAACTTTTTGCTTGATCGGTGGACAGTCTTCTCTTGTGGGGAGACGATGAACCACAATGTCTGTGTCTAAACCTGACATGTCTTCATAAGACCAAGCGAAGATTTCAACATACTCATTCAACAACTGTACCAAGCGCTCCTTGACTCTTGGTTCCAGGTTGGCACCCACTTGCACCTCCTTCCGGTCTTCCTCGGTACCTAAGTTGACAGTTTCCAATGACTCTTCGTGCGGTAGAATGGCCCTTTCCTCTTGCTGTAGAAGTCTGGCTAGTTCCCCTGGTACTTCACATCCTTCGTCATCTTCATACTCGGCTAAATTGACCAGATCCTCAGAGTTATTGAAAGATATAGCAGAATAGTCACCCATGGAATCCGGAGTGGATGGGTACCTGCATTGGTGAGTGTGGGTGTGTGTAAGGGGTAGCCATCCTTAAACAAAAAATGCAAAAGGAAAGAAAATGAACACAAGCAGTTTATCAAATGAAAAACGTCCAATGAATCATTAAACATGGCATATGGATATGAAAAATAATCAAACCCTTACAAGTGGACCTACATGCCCCGGGCAAGGCATGAGGTGAAAAGATAGTGTACGGATTGTTCAAACATAAATATTACAGACCAAATAAGAAATGTTTGACAGATAAATTACTGATGAATAAAAGTGATGGGGACAAAGTCTTTTGCCTCCCAGTTGCTCAATCCTCCTTTGACAGTTGGATAAATCCACTCTTCGATGTTTCTCTCTTTGTCTTCATCCTCCAAAGCGTTGATTCCGTAGGGAGAAATTTTGACTGGCGCCCTTTCAATCTTCGCACGGCGCATAGCTCTCTGGCCTGCGGTAGTGAACCCTAACCCAAATTTGTCGGTCTTATGCGGAATATCAGGTAACTGCCCCCATGCTGAAATCTTCCCTTCCTTTATTGCGGCCTTTGCGTCCTCCAGAGATGCCATCCTGACCATCTGCCTCGGTGTCTCAGCTGCCAACTTCGCTACTGCTATTTCAGGAAGGACTTCTTCGAAATGCTGAAAAGGCGTCTCAATGAACTCCCCCTCTACCTCCACGTACCGGAAAGAGTTCAAGGGGCTAATCATGTACTCCTCTTCACCATGGACAATAATGATCTTCCCCTTGACAGGATACTTCAACATCTGATGTAAGGAGGAGGTGACTGCCCCAGCATGGTGTATCCAAGGTCTACCCAGCAGGCAAGAGTATGATGGACGGATGTCCATCACATAGAAAGTGGATTTAAACACCTCAGTGCCTATCTTGATGGGAATTTCAACCTCTCCATGGACCATTCTCTTCGAACCATCGAAAGCTCTGACAACAATATCACTCGGCTTCAATTCCAACCCCTCACAATCTAGTCGGTCCAAGGCCTTTTTAGGCAACACATTCAGCGACGAACCAGTGTCGACCAAGACGTGTGCGAGAGTAGTTCCTCGACACTCGACTGAAATGTGCAAAGCATCATTGTGATTTCTTCCTTTAGGAGTTAGGTCGGCATCAGAAAAACCTAATCCATTGTCCGCAGTCAGGCTAGCCACGCAATTCTGAAATTGATCCGCAGAGGTTTCCTGGGGCACATGGGCTGCCTTCAGGAATTTTATCAGAGCTTTAGCATGCGCTTCCGAGCAAAGTAGTAGTGCCAGCATGGAAATCTTGGAGGGGGTTTGCCCCAGCTGTTCTACCACATCGTAATCACTTCTTTTGATTATACTCAAAATCTCATCCATTTCCTTCTTGGAGGTTTCCGGGATGACCAAAGGCTGAGCCCTCGTCCTGACGAGCTCCTCTTGGATTCCCTTACCTTTATCAGCAGCGGTAGGAGAGACAGTACTAGGAACAACAACATCTTCAATCAAAGGGGTTCTAGCAGAAAGTTTTATCGGTGCAGGGACGACCCTGTCAGCTGATGAGGGTCCAAAGACTGCTCTTGGAGGGGCAATCTCTGGAGAAAATAATCTCCCGCTCCTGGTGATTTTGCTAGTGCCCGCAATGTTACTAATGCTGGCTTCTTCATCATCCGAACTTTCTTCAATTATTTCGATTTGTTTGATACCATGGTAGTAGACGTCACCGCCATAGTTCCAAGGTATCGACTTCTCAGAAACATAGGGAACAGGCCCTGGCATTGTTATCTTCAAAGGAACAGATTTCGTAGCTGGTGTAATCTTAACAGGCTTTTTGACGGCCTTGGAAAGATTGGCGTGAATGGTTATGATTGAGACATCTTCAGTATGAACTGGAACAGTAGAAACTTTTTCAAACAAAATTTGTCGACTATCCATAAGGCCTTGGATGCCTTTCTTCAGTAACGGACAATCAAACGGCAGAGAGTAACAACAATAGCAGTCTTCCTTACATCTCGGGAAGATCCCGGCCCTCAACAGGTTCAACTTAATGGTTAGCAGTGGAGTAGTCAGATCACTGACATCAGCAACATACAAATCTTCTTCAATGGCATTGACATTTCGGCCGTGCTTCGGCATGGGTGCAGATATCACATTAGGCTTCTCCGGAGCGTCAAACTCCACCTCCTTCGCCTCTATCAGGTCTTGGATCTTATGCTTGAGTGCCCAACAATCATTGGTGTCGTGCCCAACACTGTCTGAATGGTAGGCGCATTTAGCATTAGCATGATAATGTGGAGAGGACGTATTCACATTCTTTGGTGCCTCCTTGATGGTGGCAAGATTCAACTTCAACAGATGGGGAATCACTTGCGCTGAAGTCATATTAATGCGGGTGAACTGCCGTTGTGGCCGTTCCACCCGTTGTTGATTTGGTCTGGACTGGTTATAGCGAGGCTGCTCACTCGGAGTGTTTTGAATCATCACGGCCCCCACAGTTGGCCGACGCTCCGTCTTCCCTGCTCTTCTCTGAGAATATACCACAGCTGTCTCCTTCTTAAAAGGTTTCTTCTCAACATTTGCAGCAACACCCTTCTGAATTTTTCCTGACTTGATGCCAGCTTCTATTCTTTCGCCTGTTAAGATCAAATCGGTAAACCCCGCGGAAGAGTTACCAATTAGATGATTGAAAAATGGCCCAGATAGGGTCCCAAGAAACATATCAACAAGTTCGCGGTTGGTTAAAGGAGGCTGCACCCTGCCAGCCAAATCCCTCCATTTTTGTGCATATTCTTTGAATCCCTCGCTTGTTCCTAGTGACATACCCTGAAGTTGGGTACGAGTAGGAGCAAGGTCAGAATTATACTGGTATTGTTTGTAAAAAGCGGTGGCCAAATCCTCCCAATTTCGGACGCTGGTTCCCTCTAGCTGATAAAACCACTCCAACTGAGCTCCAGAAAGGCTGTCTTGAAAGAAATGAATCCAAAGGTTTTTATCTTCCGTATAGGGTTGAATCTTTCTCACGTAGGACCTGAGATGCATTTTTGGACAGGACAACCCATCATACCTCACAAACACTGGCACCTTGAACTTTGGGGGAATCACAATCCCGACAACCAAACCCAAGTCTTCAAAATCCAAACCCGGTACTCTTTGTAATTCCATGGCGGCCAACCTGTCTTCTAGCCCTTTGTATTTATCATCAGCTGGAGGGTATTGCTGATCAGAATAATCTTCATCCTCTTCGACCTCTTCCTCTTCCGCATCAGACTCAGAAGGTACCGTAGCTCCACCTCCTTTGCTGGTTCCTTCATCAGAAATAGGAGGAAATTCAAGCACTCTCCGAGCTTCTCCGTCAAATCTTCTCCCCAAAGTAGCCACCCCGAGTCTCTTTTTCTTCTTCTTTACTGGGTCCTTGTTCCCCAATTGAGTCTTGATATCCTCCTGACCCTTAGCCAAGGTCATCAGGAGTTGCTGGAACTGTGCATTCTGAGCCTGTAGGTCTTTGACTGTTTGCTCGAGATCCATCCTACTGAAATAAACAACAGACAGATAAGGAAACCTGGAGTGAGACCTGCTTATGCACATGATGAATGGTATGCTTATGTATGCAATGCATTCAAGGATTTAGGACATTCAAAATTGTTTCAGACAAAGAAGAACGCACGTCATATTAATAAGAAGAATTTTGTTAGTACATAAATGCCCCATGGGCCAAATATTACAAAATAACTTCTCAAGGCAAAAAGACATTGCGCATCCTCTTTGGTGCAATGTAGGTGTTGAGGGCCTCTTGCTCATGGATTCGGCGGGTAAGCTCTAGAACCTTCTTCTCACTGGCGTAGAAGCTAGCTTCAAAAGTATTTCGTTCCTCCTTGAGCTGAATCCAACTTTTCTGCATTTCCTCCCACGATGTAGGCATGTCTGGATGTAGGATGGTGTAGGGAACCTCTCCTTCATTGACGGGCTCTTTAATCACTGGGAGTACATGAGGATAAGGCATCTTTAGACTCTGGGCTCGGGCTCGTACCCACTTGAGATAGGGCTCAAGAGGGATGGAATTCTTGTGTCCCAGAGTCTTGCTATCAACCTTGTTGAGTTTTCCCCAAGCTCTGATGAATCTTTGGCGAAGTCCTTGCGCATCGTTGTCGAAGTCAAAAACTAGGTCAGGAATCAACATGTCATGAGGGCCATCCCTCCGTGCATATCCAAATTGCCTCAAAGCTAGGCAAGGGTTGTAGGTGATACCTCCCCTAATTCCAAGTAAAGGAACATTAGGAAACTCTCCGCAACGATCGACGATGATGACATTTTCTCTGGACCGAGAACACCAATGTACATCAGAGTGAGTAAGAGTCATCAATCGTTGGGACCACCTTGAGCCTTGGTCATTCTTCAAGACAGATTGTGGAAGGTGCGAAATAAACCACCTTGCAAGGAGAGGAGTACATCACATGAGAACACCCCTCTTTCTCATTGTTCGTGTGTAAAATGAGTGAAGGATGTCCCCAAGCAATGTTGGTATTGGGTTTTTGGACAAGAAGATTTTGACGGCGTTGACATCTACCAATTGGTCAGGATTTGGGAACAAGACCAACCCATAGATAAGGAGTGCCACAATCTCTTCAAAGGCTCGTAGGTCCAATGAATTCCAACATTCTTGTGCCTTCTCCAACAAGAATTTTGCTAAGAATCCCTTGACGCCGCTTCTGGTTTCCCAATTCCCCTTGATGTCGGATGGTTGTAGATGTAATGCTCGAGCAACATCTTCCGGCTTTGGTTCCTTTTCCGTACCGTTGAAGGGTAGTTGATTAAGGATAGGAATTCTCAGGAGTTGAGAAAACTCCTCCAAAGTGGGTACCAGCTGATAATCAGGGAAAGTGAAACAGTGGTGAAGAGGGTCAAAGAACTGGAATAGCACCTTCATCATGTCCTCTTCAATGTTGGTGTTGACTAGGCTGAGCAGTCTACCATGTCTTGCACTGAAGGATGAATTTTCTGGAATTCTTGAGGTGAGCTCCTTGAGTTGAGGAGAGATTCTCACAAGGTTGACTTGAATGGTGTTTCTGCGAGGAATTTCCATGACCTACAAAACAGGAACAAAGATGAAGATCCAAACCCTTGAAATGGTTAGTGAATGCATATGATGTTTTATGATGTTTATGATGTATGCACAAAACATATGTACAAGCAAATCACACCAAACCCTAGTTTCAGGCTTGCATGGGGTTTCATAGGTAAGTACCCTCTTGAGTGTAGTTGGCTTAAAAAACCTGTCCTATAAATAGTAACCGGGTTCTAAGGAGCTTAATATCACTGGATTGTTTTCATTGTTCATTGTTTTGGTTTAGCCATTTAACTAGCGACCAAAATATTCCAAGAAAACAACCCTCAATGAGTGTAGTATCGAGTATCTACCAACTTCGGACTGCACCAAAGCCGGTCATCTCACTACTCCTAATAAAGGCCAAGATGGTCAAGTAAGGTTCTAGGTCATTAGTGCTTAGTGACATCACTAAGCGGCCCGTACTCTCCTTGATTGAACTCAAGGGTTACCGGTACTCACAAATATGTCGCACTAATATAGCTATTGCTTTGACCGTGTCGGTATACCCCGCACAGTTTCCACAACGTATTGCTATCTATGAATGTTTCCCAAAATCCGGGTGGAGGATTGCAAACCCAAACAATAGAGCCAAGATATAAAGCAAACAAATCAAACAATTAGTCATGCAAGAGGGTGATCTAAGCCCTAAGGTTACTCCACTTTTAAAATTCTCCCCAGCAGAGTCGCCAGTTCTGTGATACGGTGGGAGAACTGACCATGGTTTTGCGTTTGTTTTCGCAAATGTTTCGGTTGAGCAAGAGTCGCCACCGACTTTTTATTTTATCCCAAGGAAAGGTTTAAAAAGCACAGCAAAAACCTTTGAGATATTTTCTTGGGTTCGGGGAGTAGATTATAGAAAGGGAAGGTATTAGCACCCTTTCTATCCATGGTTATCCATGGGCTCTTAGGTACTTGCTTAGATCAACTTGCCTTGGTTTTCAATTGTTTGAAATGGTGCTTTGTGTGTGGTTTGAAAATGTTTTGAAAAAGATGCCTTGTCTAGGCTACCCTTGTAACAATTCTTTACTCGAATGTTTTACAAAAGGTGTTTGTCTTTTTGAAAAGATGTTTCAAGGTTTTTTGAAAGTTTGTTTTGAAAGGTGTTTGTGAAGTGTGGTTTGAAATTAGGCAAGTGTTTTCTTTGCAAATTGACAAGTACCTAAGAGTTATCTACCCTAAAGTTTTCTCAAAGATTTTTGTTATGTTTTAAACTTTTTGACAATTTTGTTCCACCATTGCATTTGGTGGACAATCTTGTATTAGGAGGTGAAAGGGACGGGCGCGGGTCATCGTTTAGACCATAATTGCAATAGTGCTAAGTATCTTTGGGCAATTTCTCTTTGAAAGGGACTTGATCATTTTAGGCAACTTTTCGAAAGCGTCATCGAGGGACTTATGATCATTTGATTGTTTGTTTTACCCAAAGGAACCTGTGATACGGTGGGAGAACTGACTTGAGGTTTGCGTTCGTATTCGCAAATGTTGCGGTTAGCAAGAGTCGCCACCGACTTTTTATTTTATCCTAAGGAAAGGTTAAAAAGCACAGCAAAAACCTTTTGAGATGTTTTCTTGGGTTCGGGGAGTAGATTATAGAAAGGGAAGGTATTAGCACCCTTTCTATCCATGGTTATCCATGGGCTCTTAGTTACTTGCTTAGATCACTTGCCTTTTATTTTCAATTGTTTTAAATGGTGCTTGAGTGTGTGGGTTTTAAAAATGTTTTTGAAAAGAGGCCAATGTGGTGGCAACCTTTGTAATGATCCATGTGGGGATGTATACAAAGATGTATGTCTTTTGAAAAAGTTTTCATTTTGTTTTTGAAAGTTTTGTTTTGAAAGTGTTGTGAGGTGTGATTTTGAAATTAGGCAAGTGTTTTCGTTTTGCAAGTTGATTCAAGTAACTAAGAGGTTATCTACTCCTAAATTTCTCAAAAGATTATTGCTATACTTTAACCCTTTTAACAAGTTTGCACCACCATTGTATTTGGTGGGCAACCTTTGTGTTAGGATGTGAAAGGGACGGGCGCGGGTCATTGTTTAGACCATAACTGCAACAACGTTAAATGTCTTTGAGCAATCTCTCTAAGGGACTTGATCATTTGTTTTTGTTTGTTTTTGAAAAGTTTTATCGAGGGACTATGATCATTCAAAATTATTTGCTTTGCCCAAAGAAGTTTAACATGCAACATGGCCCATTTATTTGAAGGCAACAAGTGGAATACCCTAGGGGGTGCAAGTGTGATTTGTGTGTCCATTTTCATGCTTGTTTATCTTGTATTAGGTCAAACTATTTTTTTATCGTTTTTTTTTCCGCATACAAACCCTAATTCTAACATGTTATCTTTAGAAAGCAATAAAGTGCGAAATTAAAATTACTAAGCTATTACACAACCAAATATGGGAAGGGGGGTACAAATGTTCAAATGGGGATATTGACAAGAATTTAAATCTAAATTATTACATCAATTTGAATATTTGCAATTTAATCAATGTACAAAAATTAAATAAGAATGCAAGATGCAAAAAGAATGTTTTGTATATGTATGAAAAAATATTGTTTATGTAAAAGAGAAAAGAAAATAAAAATGTATTATTTTTTTGAATATTTTGAATTTAGGGCAAAAACCCTAATTTTAAAGAAAAAGGTATTATTTTCTAATTTAATGCAACTATTTACTTATTATTTATAAAAATAAAATAAAATGAAGTGTATTGTGAAAAAAGGTATTTTTATATCAAATATTAATAAAAGTGAAAAATCAAGTATTTTTATATTTTGTCTTAAATATATTAATAATCATATATATATATATGTATATATAACCCTAAATATGTATTATTCAAAAAAAATAAATATTTATTTAATATTTTAATAAAATAAATAAAAAGTGTTTTTTGTGTGAAACATTTTCAAAATGTAAACAAAAAATAAAAGTTGTATTTATATCATTTTTTTATTTATTCTAATAATAATACATATATATGTTTATGCATAAACAAAGAAATAAATTAAATAAATATGCAATAAATGCAAAAAATGATGAAAAAAATATTTTTAATTTTTAAATGGCATGAGAAAAAATAAACAAAGTCAGCAAAAAAGGAAAAGGTCAAAAATGTTAAAGAATGAGTAAATGGGCTCAGGGGGGTGTGAGCCAAAAAAGATGGTGTGAAAAGAAAGAACACAAAAGCCCAGCCCAATGCAACACTGTCTTCAACCTCCAGCACAAAATATTTGAAAAAACGCGCGCCATGTTCAGCTTCTTCTAACTCTTGATTCCTTGATTTTTTGAACAAACTTCCAACACAAAAGATGTTAAGCATGAAGAGACGGTTCTAACCATATAAAGAACATGAACTATCTCTCTAAGATGAAGGAGAATTTCTCTCCCCCTCTTTTCTGACCTAATTTTTCTACCATTTTCAGAGCTCAAATTCTCTCTACTCAGACAAAAGAAATAAAAAGTAAAGCTATGTACATGTTCAGGGCTATGAGTAGGACCTTGTTTCTTCACAAACTTAAGACTAAAGATGCCTAATAAGAGAGATACGAATTCAAACTTTTACCTGTGCAGTTGAACTTCAATCTGGAGAATGAGGAACTTTCAGTGCAATGTGATGATTGGAAAAGCTTCCTTGAGGTCCAGGGATGCTGTTTCAACGCTTACTTTGTCTTGAGAGCTTCTGAATCAAGCTATGGAACTTCAACTGCAAAAGGAAAAAATGAAAATGGTGGAAACTGTTAGAGTGATTACAGGTCAGGTTTTAGGCCATGGTTAGCTTGCATATGTTGTAGGGAAGGTAGAGGAATAGGTCTTGATCAAAATGCTCGAAGGGATTGGGAGTTTGCACTCAAACTGCAGGGGCACCCCTGTTTGTGCAGTTTGAGGATGATTCTGAGATGGAGGGTGTATGGGAGGTCAAAAGCTCGTGTGTTAGCTTGGATATGTTGTGTGTAATGTGTTTGAAAACTTTTCTCTTCTGTTCCTAAGCTGAGATCAGAGTTGGCATAAGTTATGGATGTTACTTCTATGTGAAGCAAGCAAATGTCAACTTGGTTTCTAGGCCAGTACAATGCCTCAATCTATGCTGCACATTTGAGTCTTGATCAGTGGGATATGTCCATGCCTTTTTGCCTCAAAGATCTGCATTGTACCTCATAGATTTGCAAAATTGCCATAAAGTAACACTTTACAAGAATGGATAATATGCTTTTTCTAGTTTAGGCTTGATTTTGTGTGTATTGTCCAAATGAGCAAAATAATGCTAGAACACAAAGGATATGCATTGAATTATTGAGTGAAAATGGGATTAGAGGCCTGCAATGTAGCTTAAGCATGCTGAATTCAAAAATGCATAGTGTATGAACATGGAACTTGGTCATGAACAAAGTGGTTTTTTGCTATATTGTGAAATTCGATTCTCCCTAACCATGAGGTTGTTTGAGAAGTTTTTGGACATTTTGGAAAGCTTGGAATGTGTACTACAATCCATCTCTGAAATGCAAATCAAAATTCCAAGTGGAAGGGTATGAAAAGTGGCCTTGAAGTAGGGTAGAAAATCTTGTCAAAATAGGTCAAACTTCACTAAGTTAAAAGATGGTTTAGTGCCCTTATTCAAAAAATTATAACTTGAGATACAAGCTTCAAATGAGAAAACTTTGTGAATCAAAATTGTAGATTATGCAACAAGCTACAACTTTCATGTTTTGACTTTTGTTTGAATCCAAATGGATCATGGTGAAAAGATGGGGCAAAGTTGGGAAAAAATTAGGGTTTTTCATAACTTAGAAAAAATTCTAAGTTATGAAAAATTCCATTTTCAAACCCTAATTTGCATTTTGAGATTTCTTGGTGAACAAGTTTCATGATTTGGCATGTTTTGATGAAAAATGAATCTTGACTCTTGATTTTGACCAAAAAGTCAAAGTTTGACTTTTCAGTATACAGTCAAAATTGATCAATTGACTGGGAAATTCAACTGTCAATCTTGTGTATTTGGGATCTTTTGAGCTTGATGAACATGTCAAGATAATTCCATGGGGTCCTTGAGTCCATATGTGAACTTGGTTTGCCATTGGCTAGGTCAAACAGTCAAAAATTGCCTTTGTGCAGTCAAAACCCTAAAAATGACCATTTTGCCCTTTTGATGATCTGATCAAATTTCTTGGGGAATTGTGATCCAAACTTGATCAAATGGTTCATATGAGTTCATAATGTTGATGTGGATCAAATTTCATGAGGTTTGACTGTTAATTGGCCACAGTTGACTTTTTCCCTAATACAGCTGATTTCTAGGTCAACTGTCCAATTGACTGGGCAAAACTTGGAATCAAGACCTGAAACTTGGTATAGGTAAACTTGGGAGTCCAGCATGAAATTCATCTTAGGCATTTCAGGTCAAAATATCCTTAGGCAAACACAAACCCTAATTTGAGTCCACAGTGCAAGGAGAAGTCTTGAGCAGAGGAAACCCTAACTGGATCTTGATCTTCAAAGGTCTTGTGATGAGAAAATGTTGAGGAAATGGGAGGGCAAATTTTGGGGTACAACAGTTGCCCCTGTTCAATCTTCTTGGACCTGAAGAGTTAGATTGGCAAGTTTGCCTTTCGTGACTCGAGGGTAAAAGGAGATTGGACACTAGAGTGCCCGGAAATTTGCACTCGCATGCTGGAGTCTTAACAACGTGGAGCCGGGAATGGGCTTATAGATGCCATTTGGAGAGATGGTGGATAGAGAGATGGGCTTATAGATGCCATATGGAGAAGTGACAGAACTTTGTCGGGAATGGGCTTATAGATGCCATTTGGAAGTGTTGATCGCATAAGAGATTCTTTAGCGAGAACTTGTGTATTTAAGAAAGACAGATGTTTTCCTGGCTTGTTACAGGTGTTTGATCTTCAGTCTCCTTATGCAGATATGCCCTGGCTAGATACAGGTATTGAATCTACAATCGGTTGCTCACAGATGTGCCCTGGCTGGATACAGGAATCGAATCTGGAAATAGTCGCTTAATTGATGTGCCCTGGCTGGATACAGGAATCGAATCTTCGAACTCTTCAGACGTGCCCTGGCTAGATACAGGAATCGAGTCTGGAAACGTGGTCAACAGATATGCCCTGGCTGGATACAGGAATCGAATCTGGAAATAGTTGTAGTTGATAGATGTGCCCTGGCTGGATACAGGAATCGAATCTTCGAACTCTTCAGACATGCCCCGGCTAGATACAGGAATCGAGTCTGGAAACGTGGTCAACAGATATGCCCTGGCTGGATACAGGAATCGAATTTGGAGACGTTGTAGTTGATAGATGTGCCCTGGCTGGATACAGGAATCGAATCTTCGAACTCTTCAGACATGCCCCGGCTAGATACAGGAATCGAGTCTGGAAACTGATCACTCTCAGATGTGCCCTGGCTAGATACAGGTATCGAATCTGGAATTGTGACAGTTGAAGGTAGTCGTTTTTGAGATTGTCTTTTTCCTGAAAAGGAAAAAACGTAAGTTGTATGCAATGTCATGATGTATGATGTGCATGATATCATGATGTTCAACATGAAATGTTGTATGCGTTTCATCATGTAGGTAAGCAAGATGTATGCAAATGTGAAATGTTTATGAATGTAATTTCATCTTAGGAAAATAAATCCTTGACGAACGGCTGGGAAGCTGCTCTGCGGAAGAGATGCTTGGCCGAAGTTCTGATGAGAGGCCTGCTGAGGACTCTAACGATGGATCCCGCTGAGGATAATGATGGTAAACTCCACTGGGGAACTCCAAAGATAAACTCTGCTTGGGAATACTAAAGATAGACTTCGCTGGGGATTGAAGGAACTTTGCCGAGAGCGATCTTCCGTGGCTTTTAGCTGAGGATAACCCAGTTATAAGTCCTTGTGAGGAAATAACTCTTAAATAAAACTCGGGCGAGACGTCCGTACTTTGCAGGGGATGAGCTTGCAGAATCTACTGGGGATGAGCTTTTAAGACCTGCCGGGGAATGTTGTGCCTTTTTAGGATCGACGGGGGACCAACTCTGCCTGGGGAAAGTATTGCTGAACCTTGTTTTACTCTGCGGGGAGTTAAGATGATTTGGCCACATTTTTCAGTTGAACCTACCTTGGTGCCTTGGCGGACAAAACAACCAGACTGTAATAGACAACCCCACATTGCCCCTGTCTTTGATGTCACCGGTAATTAATCTCTTGTTTCATATGCGAATATTTATGAATCAACAATTCAATGTCAAATGCATATATCAAAAAATGAACATTGGACGTTCTTCGCAAGACAAAACAGAAAAAGGGGAAAACAATGGTAATTTGTATGAACAAGTGAATTTGTATTGATTTAAACTTTTGCCTGTGAATAGGCGTTTTTTGTACAAGAGACTGACATCCTCGTAAGAGGACATCGCCAAATAGTATAGAGTTTACATTTTGAAAAAGAAAACAAAACAGCTATGTGAACAATCCCACTGGGTTCCAACTCTGCTATCGCCTTTATGTTTTCGAACGTCTCATCGCCTTACTGCCTAATCTGAAGATGAAGCTGATTGGTCAATGCCGAAATTTGGGGCCAGATAGTTGATGCCGAATTCCGGATGCGAAGTGATCCAATGAGACATAGTGTTACGCTTTTATCCCTAACTTTTGCCTGGACCGCCCTTTCGGGTTTTCAGTCCACCGGGATACCCATTTTTGCCCAAGCCGCCCTTTCAGGTTTTCGACTTGCCGGGTGTACAGATTTTTATTCATTTCATCCCTTATTTTTGCCCGAACCCTTTTGGTTCGCCGGGAAGCCCTTATTTTTGCCTAGGTATGTCAACCTAGCGGGTCTTTTATTTATGCATAGTATTTTTTCACTATGTCTGCATTGGCGGGGTAAGGAAGGTCGTCACCGTCCATGGTGGTTAGGATCATGGCTCCTCCTGAGAACACACGCTTAACCACAAATGGCCCTTCGTAAGTAGGGGTCCATTTGCCCCGGGGATCACTTTGAGGAAGGATGATGCGTTTGATTACCAGGTCCCCAACTTGATACTCTTGCGGTCTGACTTTCTTGTTAAATGCACTGATCATCCGTTTTTGATACGTCTGACCATGACAGATAGCAGTGAGCCTCTTTTCGTCAATTAGATTTAATTGATCAAGTCGAGTCTGGATCCAATCATCTTCATTCAAGTCTGCATCCTTCATTATCCGGAGAGAGGGTATCTGGATTTCGATCGGCAAGACTGCCTCTATGCCATAGACCAAGGAGAAAGGAGTTGCCCCGGTTGATGTCCTTGCTGAGGTGCGGTACCCATGAAGAGCGAACGGTAACATCTCGTGCCAATCTTTATAGGTCACTGTCATCTTCTGCACAATTTTCTTGATATTTTTATTGGCTGCCTCTACAGCCCCATTCATCTTCGGCCGGTAGGGAGAAGAATTGTGGTGCTGTATCTTGAATTGTTCACAGAGTTCAGTGATCATTTTGTTATTGAGATTGGTACCATTGTCCGTAATGATTCTTTCCGGGACTCCGTACCGACAGATCAGATTATGCCGGATGAAACGCGCCACGACGCTCTTGGTTACTGTGGCATAGGAAGCTGCCTCAACCCATTTCATGAAGTAATCGATCGCCACCAAGATGAAGCGATGCCCATTGGATGCCGTCGGTCGGATCTCACCGATCATATCGATGCCCCACATTGCGAAAGGCCAAGGTGCCGTTAGGACATTCAAAGGAACTGGAGGGATATGCACCTTGTCAGCATAGATCTGGCACTTATGACAAGTTCGGGAGTGTTGGTAACAATCGGCTTCCATTGTGGACCAGAAATATCCTGCCCGAAGGATTTTCTTAGCCATGGTGTGTCCACTGGAATGTGTTCCAAATGTACCTTCATGCAGTTCCATCATGATTTTCTCCGCTTCAGCCTTATCCACACAACGTAGCAGGGTCGAATCATGATTCCGTTTGTAGAGAATGCCGTTGCTGAGGAAGAATTTTGCAGCAAACCTCCTCATGAACTTCTTATCATTGACAGATGCACCTTCAGGGTATTCCTAAACCTCCAAGTACCTCTTTACCTCGTGATACCAGGGTTTTTCAGTCACCTTCTCAGTTTCAAGCTCACAGCAGTATGCCGGTTCATCCAACTTCCAGATTATGATTCGGGGAGCCTCATTGTCCCATTTAACTTTGAACATTGAAGACATCGTGGCTAGTGCGTCCGCTAGCTGATTTTCCTCTCTGGGGAAATGCTCAAAAGTTATCTCTTCAAAGTGGGGGAGCAAGGTCGACACATACTCTTTGTAAGGAATAAGATTCGGGTGTTTCGTATCCCACTCGCCCTTGATCTGATTGATCACGAGAGCGGAATCTCCGAAGACACTTAGAAACTTGATCCTCAAATCGATTGCAGCTTGTAAACCCATGATACATGCCTCATATTCTGCCATGTTGTTGGTGCAGCTGAAACATAATCGGGCGGTGAGTGGAGTATGAGTCCCCTTGGGAGATATGATTACAGCGCCGACGCCGTTACCCAAAGCATTGGAGGCTCCATCAAAATGCATAGACCATCGGGATCCTTCCTCAGGTCCTTCATCCGGTCCAGGTACTTCACAGTCAGTTACCACCATGATGTCTTCGTCCAGAAAATCAAAGTTCAATGATTGGTAATCGTCCACAGGTTGGTGTGCCAAATGATCTGCCAGTACACTTCCCTTAATTGCTTTATGAGTTGTATACTGGATGTCATATTCTGTTAAGATCATTTGCCATCTCGCTATTCTTCCAGACAGAGCAGGCTTTTCAAATATGTACTTGATGGGATCCATCTTTGAAATCAATAAAGTAGTGTGAGTCAGCATATACTGTCTCAGCCGGCGAGCAGCCCACACAAGAGCGCAGCAAGTTTTCTCAAGCAGTGAGTAACGAGACTCACAGTCGGTAAACTTTTTGCTCAAGTAATAAATAGCGTGCTCTTTTCGGCCAGACTCGTCATGCTGCCCCAGCACACACCCCATTGAATTATCAAGTACCGTCAAGTATAGTATCAGAGGTCTTCCTTCCACCGGTGGCATAAGAATGGGTGGCTCTTGGAGGTATTCCTTTATCTTTTCAAAGGCGGCCTGACATTCATCATTCCAGCGTACTACTTGATCTTTCTTCAGTAATTTGAAGATTGGCTCACAAGTAGCAGTCAGATGTGAGATGAATCGGGCAATGTAATTCAGTCGTCCTAGGAAACCTCTGACTTCTTTCTCTGTTTTTGGAGTCGGCATCTCTTGTATGGCTTTTACCTTGGCAGGGTCCACCTGAATACCTTTATCACTTACAATGAAACCTAGCAATTTTCCGGACCTCACCCCGAAGGTGCATTTGTTGGGATTCAATCTCAGCTTGTACAACTTGAGTCGGTCAAACAACTTCCTCAGATGGTCAAGGTGCTCCTCCTCAGTTTGAGACCTTGCAATCATGTCATCAACGTATACCTCAATTTCATGATGGATCATATCATGAAACAAAGCAACCATGGCACGTTGATAGGTTGCCCCAGCATTTTTCAACCCGAATGGCATGACCTTATAACAGAAGGTGCCCCACTGAGTCACAAAGGTAGTCTTCTCCATATCCTCTGGAGCCATCTTGATCTGATTATACCCTGAAAAACCATCCATGAAGGAGAACACCTTGTGTTGAGCTGTATTGTCAACAAGGACATCAATGTGAGGTAGGGGGAAGTCATCCTTGGGGCTGGCCCTGTTCAGATCCCTATAGTCGACACACATTCTGACTTTCCCGTCCTTCTTCGGCACTGGCACTACATTGGCAACCCACTGAGGGTAAGAAGTCACTGCAAGGAACCCGGCATCAAACTGCTTCATAACCTCGGCCTTGATCTTTTCAGACATCTCTGGACGCATCCGTCGAACTTTCTGCTTTACCGGAGGGCAATCTTCCTTAGTTGGCAAATGGTGAACTACAATGTCGGCATCCAAACCAGGCATATCTTCATAGGACCAAGCAAAGATCTCCATGTAGTCCTGTAGCATCTGGATCAATCGTTGCTTCACGCTGAGCTCTAGATTGGCACCAATCTTGACCTCTTTCCTATCTGTCTCAGTACCCAAGTTAATTGTCTCCACAGGCTCTTCATGTGGTTGAATAGCCCTCTCTTCCTGTAGTAGCAGTCTTGCGAGTTCACCAGGCACTTCACAATCATCTTCACCTTCGTCTTCGGCCAAGTTGATCGGATTTTCGAAGTCATAACTGGCGGTAGCAGAGCTGTTACCAGTGAGATCCAGAGTGGATTGGAACCTGTATAAGTGAGTGTGTGTAAATACAGCTGTTTTGCAATATATATAACACAGAAAGGAAAAGAGCAAAAGATTTGAAATGCAACAAACGTCCAATGTTTTGATTGATGATATATGAAAATGTCATACAAAAAGCCCTCACAAATGGAGCTACGATGCCCCGGGTAGGACACCGAGCCAACAGAGTTTTAACATATTGTTTGTTACAAATTGGAAATCAAAAGAAATCAATTACTGCGTGACAAATGTGATAGGGGTAAAATCCTTTGCCGTCCAGTTGCTTGGTCCGTTGCTGGTAGTCGGGTAGATCCAACTGTCAAACTCAGCTTCCTCCACATCCTCCTCAATAGCATTCACCCTTGAGCTGGAAATAAACACCGGAGCCTTTCCGATCTTCTCTTTGCGCACCGCCTTCTGAGCCTCTGCAGTAAAGCCTAGCCCAAACTTGTCGTTCTTCTGAGTGAAGTCAGGAAGCTGACCCCAGTGTGCACAATTGCCTTTCTGAACCACAGCCCGGGCATCCCTTAGGGAAGCCATCTTCAAGGAATCATTCTCTTCGGCCATTGTCTCTGCAGCTGCTGAAATTGGATGCACCTCCTCGAAATGCTGGAAGGGGGTTTCAATGAACTCTCCGTCCATCTCGATGTACCTGAAGGAATTCAAATGGCTCACCATATACTCCTCTTCTCCTTGTACAGTGACGATCTTCCCCCTGACGGGATACTTCAACTTCTGGTGCAAGGTGGAGGTCACGGCCCCAGCTTTATGGATCCAAGGTCGACCCAACAGACAAGAATACGACGGACGTATATCCATCACGTAAAAGGTAGAGTCAAACACTTGAGAGCCCACACGGATAGGGATGTTAACCTCTCCATGAACCATCCTTTTGGAACCGTCAAAGGCCCTGACGATGATATTGCTGGGTTTCAACTCCAGACCTTCATAATCCAGACGGTCTAAAGCCTTTTTCGGAAGAACATTCAAGGAAGAACCAGTGTTCACCAATACATGTGCCAGAGTAGTGCCCCTGCATTCAATAGAGACATGCAGGGCATCATTGTGGTCTCTCCCTTTTGCGGTCAGGTCAGCATCTGAAAAACCCAAACCGTTGTCCGCCGTCAGATTCGCTATGCAGTCAGTGAACTGGACTGCAGACGTCTCTTGCGGCACATGGGCCGTCTTGAGAAATGAGATCAAGGCTTTAGCATGAGCCTCTGAGCATAGCAATAAGGAGAGCAGAGAGATCTTGGAGGGTGTATGCCCCAACTGTTCGACAACATTAAAATCACTTTTCTTTATTATTTTCAGAATCTCCTCCATTTCTTGTCGGGAGGCCTCAGCATTTATGGGTATCGGCGCCTCCATCCGGGCAGGCTCTTCTTCATCCCCTTTGCCCCGAGCATTTGATGACTCGGCAGCAGGGGACACAATTTGATCAGCAACAGGACTAGGTAAACTTGCAGGTTTTATGAGGAGGGGTTTTCGAATAGCGGGCGGCGCAATGTCAGGCGAGAAGAGCCTGCCACTGCGGGTGACTTTAGCTGGACCAGTGATATCGCAGATACTGGCACTAGCGTCAAATTCTTGCTTGATTCCATTTACATACACGTCTGCCCCATAATGCCAGGGGACAGCTTTATCAGACACGTAGGAGAGGGGTCCTGGAACAGTAATGATCACAGGCGCAACTGTCAAGATTTGAATAGGCTTCTTCGGGGAAGCCTTGATTGGATTTTTGAAGATGGTAATTACAGAAACTTCTTTCATCGGTACCAATTGAACAGCAGTCTTTTTAAATAGAATCTCCTTGCTATCCATTAGGCCTTGGATGCCTAACCTTAGCAAAGGACAATCAGATAGGGAAATAGCACAGAATGGGCAACCTTCGCCGCAACCCGGAAATAAACCGGCCCGCAGTAGGTTCTTCTTAACAGTCTTCAAAGGGGTAACAACTTCATCTACTGAAACAGCATACAATTCTTCCTCAATGGCACTTACCCTATGCTGGGGCATAGGAGCCGTTACAACATTCGGTCTTTCCGGCACTTCAAACTGAATTTCCTTTGCGTCGATCAGATCTTGCACTTTGTTTCTTAAGGCCCAGCAATCATCAGTAGTGTGCCCGGGACTATCAGAATGATAAGCACACCGGGCATTTGGGTTGTATTTAGGAGATGCAGTGTTGACGACCTTAGGAGCCTCTTTGAGGGTCACCAGGTTGGTGGATAATAGTTGGGGTAAAATTTGAGATAATGT
Source organism: Vicia faba (assembly GCA_948472305.1). NCBI lineage: Eukaryota > Viridiplantae > Streptophyta > Magnoliopsida > Fabales > Fabaceae > Vicia > Vicia faba. Next base: position 1,556,967,815 of record OX451738.1, on the reverse strand, counting down.
CATACTCAGTCGGGTATACTGCCTCTTGGGCCTTTCACTTCTTTGTTGATTGTACTGCTGAGGAGCAGCAACAGGTTTGGAGATGACCAAAGCATTGACGGCTTGGCGACTTTCGGGCTTGACTTGTCTTCTAGGACCATAGACGGCGCTTGCTTCTTTCTTAAACGGCCTCTTCTCAGCACTTGTAGAAGCAGCCTTCTGTATCTTGCCTGACCTGATGCCAGCCTCAATTCTCTCTCCTGTTAATATCAAATCTGTAAATCCAGCGGAGGAGTTACCAACCAAATGATTGAAAAACGGACCAGACAACGTCCCGAGGAACATATCAACCAGCTCTCGATCAGTTAATGGAGGCTGCACCCTGCCGGCCAAATCTCTCCATTTTTGAGCGTACTCTTTGAACCCTTCACCCGTCCCTAGAGACATACCCTGAAGTTGGGTACGCGTAGGAGCGAGATCAGAATTGTATTGGTATTGTCTGTAGAATGCAGTTGCCAAATCTTCCCAGTGCCGGATGCTAGCTCCGTCCAATTGGTAGAACCATTCAAGTTGTGACCCCGAGAGGCTATCTTGGAAGAAGTGAATCCAGAGGTTCTTATCCGCCGTGTAAGGTTGGATTTTCCTTACGTACGACCTCAGATGCAGCTTTGGGCAGGAGACCCCATCATACTTGGCGAAGGCAGGCGCCTTAAACTTGTGTGGAATTACTACTCCAGAAGATAATCCCAAATCTCCGAAATCCAGTCCCGGTACGTTCTGAATTTCCATAGCGCTCAAGCGGTCCTCCAATTGTTTGTATCTGTCAGCAGCAGGTGGGTATTGTTCATCGTTATAGTCCGTCTCGTTGTCGGAGACTGCGGGACTAGGAGCTCCTCCCCCTTGGGGACTATTTTTCTCAGCAGAAGAAGTGGTTGGATCAGCTTCATTGTGGAGTGTGTTCCCAAATCTGCGTCCGGTGTTGAACAATGCAGTCCTCTTTTTCTTCTTCTTCTTCAGGAGTAGAGTCTTCAACTCTTGCTGACCTTGGGCTAGGCTTAGGACCATCTCTTGAAACTGTGCACTTTGGGCCTGAAGGGCCTTGATTGCTTGCTCACTGGAGGACTCTGGATTCATGATGACTGTGCACATAAACAGCGAAGAAAATTAAGCAACCTGTGAAATAGGGTACCTGCTATGCATATGGTGCAATGGAATGCGTATGTATGCAATGCATTCAAGGATTTAGAATATTCAAAATTTGTTGTAGACAAAAAGGAACGCACATTACATTAATAAGGGGAAATTCGTTAGTACATAAATGCCTCATGGGCCAAATATTACAAAATAACTCCTTAAGATAAAAAAACATTGCGCATCCTCTTTGGTGCGATGTAGGTGTTGAGATTCCTTTCCTCGTGCAGCAGGCGGGTGAGTTCCAGGACCTTCTTCTCACTAGCATGTAGACTGGTCTCAAGAGAATTCCGTTCTTCCTTAAGCTGGACCCAGCTCTTCTGCATCTCTTCCCAAAAGGTGGGCATGTCAGGATGTTGAATGGTGTAGGATGCCTCTCCTTCCCAGACTGGTTCTTTGATCACAGGAAGCATATGAGGATAAGGCATCACTAATTTCTGGGAGCGGGCTCGTACCCACTTGAGGTAAGGTTCCAACGGGATGGAGTTCCGGTGCCCCAATGTCTTGCTGTCTATCCTACTTGGCATCCTCCAAGCTCTGATAAATCTCTGACGAAGTCCTTGAGTATCGTTGTCGAAGTCGAAAACTATGTCAGGAATTAACATGTCATGAGGGCCATCCTTCCGAGCATAACCAAACTGTCTCCAAGCCAGGCATGGGTTGTAGGTAATACCTCCTTTGATTCCAAATAAAGGAACATTAGGGTACTCCCCACAACGATCAATGATAGTGACGTCTTCCCTGGACCTAGGACACCAATGTATATCTGCATGCGTGAGAGCCATTAACCGTTGTGACCATCTCAAACCCTGCTCGTTCTTCAAAACTGATTGCGGAAGATGCGAAATAAACCACCTTCCCAGGAGAGGAGTGCAACACATAAGGACACCCCTTCTTCTCATGGTTCGAGTGTAACATGAGTGAAGGATGTCCCCCAACAGTGTAGGTATAGGATTCCTGGTCATAAAGATCTGGACAGCACTGATATCAATAAGCTGATCTGGGTTAGGGAACAACACCAAACCATAGACAAGGAGGGCTACAACTTCTTCAAAAGCTCGTAGGTCAAGAGAGTTCCAAATTCTTGGGCCTTTTCAAACAGAAACCTAGCTAAGAACCCTTTGATACCACTTCTAACTTCCCAATGTCCCTTGAGGTCGGATGTCTGTAGGTGCAAGGCTCTAGCAATCTCTTCAAGCTTGGGTTCCTCTTCCGTACCGTTGTAGGGTAGTTGATCGAGGATAGGGACCTTCAGAAGTCGGGAGAATTCTTCCAATGTAGGCACCAACTGATAATCCGGGAAGGTGAAGCAGTGATGCAGAGGGTCAAAGAATTGGAACAGGACCTTTATCAAGTCCTCCTCAATGTTGGTGTTAACCAAGTTGATGAGTCTTCCATGTCTCTCACTGAATGAAGAACTCTCGGGAATTCTGGACAGAAGTTCCTTAAGCTGAGGGGGAATCTTTACAAGGCCAATCTGAATTGTCTTTCTGCGAGCAGTTTCCATGTCCTATAAAACAAGAACAAAGATGAAGATTCGAAACCCTTGAAATGGTTAGTCAATGCTCATGATGTTTGTATGATGTAATGATGTGATAATTAAATACACTATAAACATTCACAGAGGCAAAACATGGCAAGGCACACAAGTCACACAAGCCCTTAGAGTTTAGGCCTTTATGGGGTCTGGGTATTACCCTCTTGAAGTTTGGTGGGCTCAACCTGTCCTATCAAAAGTAACCGGGTTCTAAAGGTCCCAATATCACTGGATTGCTTTCATTGTTCATCGTTTCGATTTAGCCACTGAACTGGCGACCGAAATATTCCAGGAAAGCAACCCTCAATTGAGTGTAGTATCGAGTATCAACCAACCTCGGACTGCACCAAAGTCAGTTATCTCACTACCCTAACAAGGCCAAGATGGTTCAATTAAGGTTCCTAAGGTCAGTTGATGCTTCATGACACCACGTGGCGGCCCCGTACTCTCCTTGACTGAACTCAAGGGTTACCGGTACACACCAAAGTGCCACATCAACGTAGCAGACTGCTTCAACCATGTCGGTATACCCCGCACAGTTCCCTCACAGCCTTGTTGCTACCTAAAAAGGGTTTCCCCAGATCCGGGTTAGGATCTATAAAACTCCGATACAAAGCCCACAAATGTAAAAGCAAACAAGACAATCAATTGAAAACAAAGGTGATCTAAACCCTAAGGTTACTCCACTTTTAAGTTAATCCCCAGCAGAGTCGCCAGTTCTGTGATACGGTGGGAGAACTGACTTGAGGTTTGCGTTCGTATTCGCAAATGTTGTGGTTAGCAAGAGTCGCCACCGACTTTTTATTTTATCCTAAGGAAAGGTTAAAAAGCACAGCAAAAACCTTTTGAGATGTTTTCTTGGGTTCGGGGAGTAGATTATAGAAAGGGAAGGTATTAGCACCCTTTCTATCCATGGTTATCCATGGGCTCTTAGTTACTTGCTTAGATCACTTGCCTTTTATTTTCAATTGTTTTAAATGGTGCTTGAGTGTGTGGGTTTTAAAAATGTTTTTGAAAAGAGGCCAATGTGGTGGCAACCTTTGTAATGATCCATGTGGGGATGTATACAAAGATGTATGTCTTTTGAAAAAGTTTTCATTTTGTTTTTGAAAGTTTTGTTTTGAAAGTGTTGTGAGGTGTGATTTTGAAATTAGGCAAGTGTTTTCGTTTTGCAAGTTGATTCAAGTAACTAAGAGGTTATCTACTCCTAAATTTCTCAAAAGATTATTGCTATACTTTAACCCTTTTAACAAGTTTGCACCACCATTGTATTTGGTGGGCAACCTTTGTGTTAGGATGTGAAAGGGACGGGCGCGGGTCATTGTTTAGACCATAACTGCAACAACGTTAAATGTCTTTGAGCAATCTCTCTAAGGGACTTGATCATTTGTTTTTGTTTGTTTTTGAAAAGTTTTATCGAGGGACTATGATCATTCAAAATTATTTGCTTTGCCCAAAGAAGTTTAACATGCAACATGGCCCATTTATTTGAAGGCAACAAGTGGAATACCCTAGGGGGTGCAAGTGTGATTTGTGTGTCCATTTTCATGCTTGTTTATCTTGTATTAGGTCAAACTATTTTTTTATCGTTTTTTTTTTCCGCATACAAACCCTAATTCTAACATGTTATCTTTAGAAAGCAATAAAGTGCGAAATTAAAATTACTAAGCTATTACACAACCAAATATGGGAAGGGGGGTACAAATGTTCAAATGGGGATATTGACAAGAATTTAAATCTAAATTATTACATCAATTTGAATATTTGCAATTTAATCAATGTACAAAAATTAAATAAGAATGCAAGATGCAAAAAGAATGTTTTGTATATGTATGAAAAAATATTGTTTATGTAAAAGAGAAAAGAAAATAAAAATGTATTATTTTTTTGAATATTTTGAATTTAGGGCAAAAACCCTAATTTTAAAGAAAAAGGTATTATTTTCTAATTTAATGCAACTATTTACTTATTATTTATAAAAATAAAATAAAATGAAGTGTATTGTGAAAAAAGGTATTTTTATATCAAATATTAATAAAAGTGAAAAATCAAGTATTTTTATATTTTGTCTTAAATATATTAATAATCACATATATATATGTATATATAACCCTAAATATGTATTATTAAAAAAAAAAATATTTATTTAATATTTTAATAAAATAAATAAAAAGTGTTTTTTGTGTGAAACATTTTCAAAATGTAAACAAAAAATAAAAGTTGTATTTATATCATTTTTTTATTTATTCTAATAATAATACATATATATGTTTATGCATAAACAAAGAAATAAATTAAATAAATATGCAATAAATGCAAAAAATGATGAAAAAAATATTTTTAATTTTTAAATGGCATGAGAAAAAATAAACAAAGTCAGCAAAAAAGGAAAAGGTCAAAAATGTTAAAGAATGAGTAAATGGGCTCAGGGGGGTGTGAGCCAAAAAAGATGGTGTGAAAAGAAAGAACACAAAAGCCCAGCCCAATGCAACACTGTCTTCAACCTCCAGCACAAAATATTTGAAAAAACGCGCGCCATGTTCAGCTTCTTCTAACTCTTGATTCCTTGATTTTTTGAACAAACTTCCAACACAAAAGATGTTAAGCATGAAGAGACGGTTCTAACCATATAAAGAACATGAACTATCTCTCTAAGATGAAGGAGAATTTCTCTCCCCCTCTTTTCTGACCTAATTTTTCTACCATTTTCAGAGCTCAAATTCTCTCTACTCAGACAAAAGAAATAAAAAGTAAAGCTATGTACATGTTCAGGGCTATGAGTAGGACCTTGTTTCTTCACAAACTTAAGACTAAAGATGCCTAATAAGAGAGATACGAATTCAAACTTTTACTTGTGCAGTTGAACTTCAATCTGGAGAATGAGGAACTTTCAGTGCAATGTGATGATTGGAAAAGCTTCCTTGAGGTCCAGGGATGCTGTTTCAACGCTTACTTTGTCTTGAGAGCTTCTGAATCAAGCTATGGAACTTCAACTGCAAAAGGAAAAAATGAAAATGGTGGAAACTGTTAGAGTGATTACAGGTCAGGTTTTAGGCCATGGTTAGCTTGCATATGTTGTAGGGAAGGTAGAGGAATAGGTCTTGATCAAAATGCTCGAAGGGATTGGGAGTTTGCACTCAAACTGCAGGGGCACCCCTGTTTGTGCAGTTTGAGGATGATTCTGAGATGGAGGGTGTATGGGAGGTCAAAAGCTCGTGTGTTAGCTTGGATATGTTGTGTGTAATGTGTTTGACAACTTTTCTCTTCTGTTCCTAAGCTGAGATCAGAGTTGGCATAAGTTATGGATGTTACTTCTATGTGAAGCAAGCAAATGTCAACTTGGTTTCTAGGCCAGTACAATGCCTCAATCTATGCTGCACATTTGAGTCTTGATCAGTGGGATATGTCCATGCCTTTTTGCCTCAAAGATCTGCATTGTACCTCATAGATTTGCAAAATTGCCATAAAGTAACACTTTACAAGAATGGATAATATGCTTTTTCTAGTTTAGGCTTGATTTTGTGTGTATTGTCCAAATGAGCAAAATAATGCTAGAACACAAAGGATATGCATTGAATTATTGAGTGAAAATGGGATTAGAGGCCTGCAATGTAGCTTAAGCATGCTGAATTCAAAAATGCATAGTGTATGAACATGGAACTTGGTCATGAACAAAGTGGTTTTTTGCTATATTGTGAAATTCGATTCTCCCTAACCATGAGGTTGTTTGAGAAGTTTTTGGACATTTTGGAAAGCTTGGAATGTGTACTACAATCCATCTCTGAAATGCAAATCAAAATTCCAAGTGGAAGGGTATGAAAAGTGGCCTTGAAGTAGGGTAGAAAATCTTGTCAAAATAGGTCAAACTTCACTAAGTTAAAAGATGGTTTAGTGCCCTTATTCAAAAAATTATAACTTGAGATACAAGCTTCAAATGAGAAAACTTTGTGAATCAAAATTGTAGATTATGCAACAAGCTACAACTTTCATGTTTTGACTTTTGTTTGAATCCAAATGGATCATGGTGAAAAGATGGGGCAAAGTTGGGAAAAAATTAGGGTTTTTCATAACTTAGAAAAAATTCTAAGTTATGAAAAATTCCATTTTCAAACCCTAATTTGCATTTTGAGATTTCTTGGTGAACAAGTTTCATGATTTGGCATGTTTTGATGAAAAATGAATCTTGACTCTTGATTTTGACCAAAAAGTCAAAGTTTGACTTTTCAGTATACAGTCAAAATTGATCAATTGACTGGGAAATTCAACTGTCAATCTTGTGTATTTGGGATCTTTTGAGCTTGATGAACATGTCAAGATAATTCCATGGGGTCCTTGAGTCCATATGTGAACTTGGTTTGCCATTGGCTAGGTCAAACAGTCAAAAATTGCCTTTGTGCAGTCAAAACCCTAAAAATGACCATTTTGCCCTTTTGATGATCTGATCAAATTTCTTGGGGAATTGTGATCCAAACTTGATCAAATGGTTCATATGAGTTCATAATGTTGATGTGGATCAAATTTCATGAGGTTTGACTGTTAATTGGCCACAGTTGACTTTTTCCCTAATACAACTGATTTCTAGGTCAACTGTCCAATTGACTGGGCAAAACTTGGAATCAAGACCTGAAACTTGGTATAGGTAAACTTGGGAGTCCAGCATGAAAGTCATCTTAGGCATTTCAGGTCAAAATATCCTTAGGCAAACACAAACCCTAATTTGAGTCCACAGTGCAAGGAGAAGTCTTGAGCAGAGGAAACCCTAACTGGATCTTGATCTTCAAAGGTCTTGTGATGAGAAAATGTTGAGGAAATGGGAGGGCAAATTTTGGGGTACAACAGTTGCCCCTGTTCAATCTTCTTGGACCTGAAGAGTTAGATTGGCAAGTTTGCCTTTCGTGACTCGAGGGTAAAAGGAGATTGGACACTAGAGTGCCCGGAAATTTGCACTCGCATGCTGGAGTCTTAACAACGTGGAGCCGGGAATGGGCTTATAGATGCCATTTGGAGAGATGGTGGATAGAGAGATGGGCTTATAGATGCCATCTGGAGAAGTGACAAAACTTTGTCGGGAATGGGCTTATAGATGCCATTTGGAAGTGTTGATCGCATAAGAGATTCTTTAGCGAGAACTTGTGTATTTAAGAAAGACAGATGTTTTCCTGGCTTGTTACAGGTGTTTGATCTTCAGTCTCCTTATGCAGGTATGCCCTGGCTAGATACAGGTATTGAATCTACAATCGGTTGCTCACAGATGTGCCCTGGCTGGATACAGGAATCGAATCTGGAAATAGTCGCTTAATTGATGTGCCCTGGCTGGATACAGGAATCGAATCTTCGAACTCTTCAGACATGCCCTGGCTAGATACAGGAATCGAGTCTGGAAACGTGGTCAACAGATATGCCCTGGCTGGATACAAGAATCGAATATGGAAATAGTTGTAGTTGATAGATGTGCCCTGGCTGGATACAGGAATCGAATCTTCGAACTCTTCAGACATGCCCCGGCTAGATACAGGAATCGAGTCTGGAAACGTGGTCAACAGATATGCCCTGGCTGGATACAGGAATCGAATCTGGAGACGTTGTAGTTGATAGATGTGCCCTGGCTGGATACAGGAATCGAATCTTCGAACTCTTCAGACATGCCCCGGCTAGATACAGGAATCGAGTCTGGAAACTGATCACTCTCAGATGTGCCCTGGCTAGATACAGGTATCGAATCTGGAATTGTGACAGTTGAAGGTAGTCGTTTTTGAGATTGTCTTTTTCCTGAAAAGGCAAAAACGTAAGTTATATGCAATGTCATGATGTATGATGTGCATGATATCATGATGTTCAACATGAAATGTTGTATGCGTTTCATCATGTAGGTAAGCAAGATGTATGCAAATGTGAAATGTTTATGAATGTAATTTCATCTTAGGAAAATAAATCCTTGACGAACGGCCGGGAAGCTGCTCTGCGGAAGAGATGCTTGGCCGAAGTTCTGATGAGAGGCCTGCTGAGGACTCTAACGATGGATCCCGCTGAGGATAATGATGGTAAACTCCGCTGGGGAACTCCAAAGATAAACTCTGCTTGGGAATACTAAAGATAGACTTCGCTGGGGATTGAAGGAACTTTGCCGAGAGCGATCTTCCGTGGCTTTTAGCTGAGGATAACCCAGTTATAAGTCCTTGTGAGGAAATAACTCTTAAATAAAACTCGGGCGAGACGTCCGTACTTTGCAGGGGATGAGCTTGCAGAATCTACTGGGGATGAGCTTTTAAGACCTGCCGGGGAATGTTGTGCCTTTTTAGGATCGACGGGGGACCAACTCTGCCTGGGGAAAGTATTACTGAACCTTGTTTTACTCTGCGGGGAGTTAAGATGATTTGGCCACATTTTTCAGTTGAACCTACCTTGGTGCCTTGGCGGACAAAACAACTAGACTGTAATAGACAACCCCACATTGCCCCTGTCTTTGATGTCACCGGTAATTAATCTCTTGTTTCATATGCGAATATTTATGAATCAACAATTCAATGTCAAATGCATATATCAAAAAATGAACATTGGACGTTCTTCGCAAGACAAAACAGAAAAAGGGGAAAACAATGGTAATTTGTATGAACAAGTGAATTTGTATTGATTTAAACTTTTGCCTGTGAATAGGCGTTTTTTGTACAAGAGACTGACATCCTAGTAAGAGGACATCGCCAAATAGTATAGAGTTTACATTTTGAAAAAGAAAACAAAACAGCTATGTGAACAATCCCACTGGGTTCCAACTCTGCTATCGCCTTTATGTTTTCGAACGTCTCATCGCCTTACTGCCTAATCTGAAGATGAAGCTGATTGGTCAATGCCGAAATTTGGGGCCAGATAATTGATGCCGAATTCCGGATGCGAAGTGATCCAATGAGACATAGTGTTACGCTTTTATCCCTAACTTTTGCCTGGACCGCCCTTTCGGGTTTTCAGTCCACCGGGATACCCATTTTTGCCCAAGCCGCCCTTTCAGGTTTTCGACTTGCCGGGTGTACAGATTTTTATTCATTTCATCCCTTATTTTTGTCCGAACCCTTTTGGTTCGCCGGGAAGCCCTTATTTTTGCCTAGGTATGTCAACCTAGCGGGTCTTTTATTTATGCGTAGTATTTTTTCACTATGTCTGCATTGGCGGGGTGAGGAAGGTCGTCACCGTCCATGGTGGTTAGGATCATGGCTCCTCCTGAGAACACACGCTTAACCACAAATGGCCCTTCGTAAGTAGGGGTCCATTTGCCCCGGGGATCACTTTGAGGAAGGATGATGCGTTTGATTACCAGGTCCCCAACTTGATACTCTTGCGGTCTGACTTTCTTGTTAAATGCCCTGATCATCCGTTTTTGATACGTCTGACCATGACAGATAGCAGTGAGCCTCTTTTCGTCAATTAGATTTAATTGATCAAGTCGAGTCTGGATCCAATCATCTTCATTCAAGTCTGCATCCTTCATTATCCGGAGAGAGGGTATCTGGATTTCGATCGGCAAGACTGCCTCCATGCCATAGACCAAGGAGAAAGGAGTTGCTCCGGTTGATGTCCTTGCTGAGGTGCGGTACCCATGAAGAGCGAACGGTAACATCTCGTGCCAATCTTTATAGGTCACTGTCATCTTCTGCACAATTTTCTTGATATTTTTATTGGCTGCCTCTACAGCCCCATTCATCTTCGGCCGGTAGGGAGAAGAATTGTGGTGCTGTATCTTGAATTGTTCACAGAGTTCAGTGATCATTTTGTTATTGAGATTGGTACCATTGTCCGTAATGATTCTTTCCGGGACTCCGTACCGACAGATCAGATTATGCCGGATGAAACGCGCCACGACGCTCTTGGTTACTGTGGCATAGGAAGCTGCCTCAACCCATTTCGTGAAGTAATCGATCGCCACCAAGATGAAGCGATGCCCATTGGATGCCGTCGGTCGGATCTCACCGATCATATCGATGCCCCACATTGCGAAAGGCCAAGGTGCCGTTAGGACATTCAAAGGAACTGGAGGGATATGCACCTTGTCAGCATAGATCTGGCACTTATGACAAGTTCGGGAGTGTTGGTAACAATCGGCTTCCATTGTGGACCAGAAATATCCTGCCCGAAGGATTTTCTTAGCCATGGTGTGTCCACTGGAATGTGTTCCAAATGTACCTTCATGCAGTTCCATCATGATTTTCTCCGCTTCAGCCTTATCCACACAACGTAGCAGGGTCGAATCATGATTCCGTTTGTAGAGAATGCCGTTGCTGAGGAAGAATGATGCCTATACTAAGAGTTAGAAGTTCACCAAAATACCTGTTCAGCTGAAGTTCTATCTGGCAATGGGGAAGCTTTCAGTGCAAGGTGATGGCTGGTATAACTTCCTTGAGGTGTGGTGATGCTATTCCAATGCTTACTTTGTTTTGAAAGACCTTGAATCGAGCTGTGGAACTTCAACTGCAAAATGAGAAAGTGAAAATGGTGGAACTTGTTAGAGGGATTACAGGTCGTGTTTCAGGTCTTGGTTAGCTTGCATTGATGCTAGGGAATGTGTGTGAACTGGTTTGGGCAAGAAAGCTTGAGAGGAATGAAAGATGGCACTCAAACTGCAGGCCTTGCCTTGTTCTTACAGTTTGAAGGTGATTCTGGGATTGGGAGTGTATGAGGGATGTTAGGGTCGTGTACTAGCTTAGTTGGGATGTCCTGGATGTGTTTTACAAGTTTGCTTAAATGTTTGTAAGCTGATATGAGAGTTGTCTTACAAAATGCAATGTTACTTACACTTTAAGCAACAAATGCCCAAGTTGTGTTCTAGGTCAGTAGAGGCCCCCTAATGTGCTGCATAATCTCTCCTTGATCAGAGTGTTTTGCTCATAATCTTGTGCCAATTAGATCTCATCTGTACTTGTGGATTTGCATCATGACATAAAGTGAAACTTTTGCAAAAATGGATATAATGCTTTTTCCAATTTGGGATTAATCCTTTAGGCAATGCTTGAACTCATGAAACAAGGTCTTAGCACAATGAACATGCATTAAATTATTGAGTGTTGGATGGTTTAGGGACCTGTAATCAAGGGGCATGCTGGTTTGAGAAGTTTGCACAAATTATGAACATGGAAAATAGCCAATTCAAAAGTGAGTTTTTGCCATATTGTGAAATTCGATTCTCTCAAGTTATGAGGTTATTTGAGAATTTCTTGGACATTTTGGAAAGCTTGGAATGTGTACTACAATCCATCTTTGAAATGCAAATTGAAATTCCAAGTGGAAGTGTATGGAAAATTGCCTTGAAGTTGGGTAGAAAACCTTGTCAAAATAGGTTAAAATTTCACTAAGTTAAGAATGGTTTAGTGCCCTTATTCAAAAAATTGTAACTTGAGATACAAGCCTCATTTGGGAAAACTTTTTGAACCAAAGTTGTAGATTATGCAACAAGCTACAACTTTCATGTTTTGACTTTTGTTTGAATCCAAATGAATTTTGGTGAGAAAGTGGGGCAAAGTTGGGAAAAAATTAGGGTTTTTCATAACTTAGAAAAATTCTAAGTTATGAAAAATTCTCATTTCTAACCCTAATTTGCATTTTGTGATTTCTTGGTGAACAAGTTTCATGATTTGGCATGTTTTGATGAAAAATGAATCTTGACTCTTGATTTTGACCAAAAAGTCAAAGTTTGACTTTTCAGTATACAGTCAAAATTGATCAATTGACTGGGGAATTCAACTGTCAATCTTGTGTACTTGGGATCTTTTGAGTTTGTTGAGCATGTCAAGATAATTCCATGGGGTCCTTGAGTCCATATGTGATCTTGTTTTGCCAATGGTTGGGTCAAACAGTCAAAAATTGCCTTTGTGCAGTCAAAAACCCTAAAAATGACCATTTTGCCCTTTTGGTGAGCTGATCAAATTTCTTGTGGAATTGTGATCCAAACTTGATCAAATGGTCCATGTGAGTTCATAATGTTGATGTGGGTCAATTTTCATGAGGTTTGACTGTCAATTGGCCACAATTGACTTTTCCCCAATACAATTGATTTCTAGGTCAACTGTCCAATTGACTGGGCAAAACTTGGAATCAAGACTTGAAACTTGATATGGATAAACTTGGGAGTCCAACATGAAGCAAGAAAGTCATCTTAGGCATTTTAGGTCAAAACATCTTTGTGCAAACTCAAACCCTAATTTGGGTCAACAATGCAAGGAGAAGTCTTGAGCAGATGAAACCCTAACTGGATCTTGATCTCCAAGGACTTTGTGATGAGAAATCAATGAAAAATGGGAGGGCAAATTTTGGGGTACAACAGGAAGTTTACCATTACTAATAGTTCCAGAGCCAATGATATTTCCCTTTTGGTTGCCTCCGAAACCAACAACACCTCCAGACTTAAGTTCCAAATCTTGGAAAATATGCCTTTCGCATGTCATGTGTCGCGAGCATCCACTATCCAGATACCATGACTGGTGTTTCACTGGTTCCATTAAGGACATATACAACATAGATTATCTAATCCATATGTACCCATTTTCTGTGTCCTTTCTTGTTAGAAGTTCTAGAGGTTCTGACCCCTTTGGAATCTTGTGCAACAGGATAATCAAGTTGAATTTGTGCATGATATTTTGGCTTAGAAGTTTCCTTTTGTGTCAGTGGTTATGCTACAGTGGAATCAGAACCTTCTTGTTCTTGACATTTCAATTTTGTGCCAGCAAGCACAAAATGTTCAAAAAGAGGTTTTGGTTTGACACTCAGAGTCTCATCAATTATTTTTGATGGTCCTGAATATGCCAAGCCTCTACTTCAATTTCTGCTAACTCCATAGATCATTGAAGGCATTTTGCTTCTATCTATGCCTTTTAGCTAGGAAGTGCTGAAAAGCTCTATCATATCTGATCACTTCATCAGTAACAGATGTACTAGAGATAATCTCTTCTTCTAATCTAGAAACTTTACTTTTCTGAGCAATATTTGATTTTTCTAAAACAAATAATTTTTTATTTAAATCAGAATGGTTTTTCCTATCTTTAGTAGAGTTCTCAGAAGTAACTACAAAATCCTTTTTCAGAGTTTTGTCTTTACTTAGAAGAGATTGATACCTTTTCATTAGTTCTGATAAACCAATTTCAAGTTCAGAACTAGATAAAGAAGAAAGTACCTCTTTGTCTTCATAAGAGTCTTACTCATCATCAAGTGTCAGTCCGTTCTCTGATACTGCTTCACTTGTGCTGGTCTTTTCCATGAATGTTACGTTAGCATGTTCTTCATCATAATCTTCTTCTTCTGACTATGAATTATCCCATGTTTCCATGAGACCCTTCTTGGCTTTGTAGGCCTTCTTAAGTTTCTTGTCTTTCTTGAGCTTTGGGAATTCATTATTTTAATATCCAGGCTCATTGCATTCATAATAGGTAACTTCTTTTCCAGAAGCTTTCTTATGACCAGATGTAGATTCAGATATACCATTTGTTCTTCTTGATCCTCTGAACTTGCTCTGTCTATGTTTCCATATCTGACTTATCCTTCTGGATATCAGAGAAAGTTCATCTTCATTTGAATCTTCTTCAGATCCTTATGATTCTTCTTCTACTTTAAAAGCCTTGGTCTTTCTAGACTTAGACTTCAAATCCACGGATTTAACTCTTTTCTGAGGTTCATCCTACTTAAGCTATATCTCATGACTTCTTAAAGAACTGATTTGTTCCTCAAGACTGGTTTTGTTCAGATCCTTTGACAACTTCAAAGTAGTTACCATTGGTCTCCATTTATTAGGAAGACTTCTAATAATCTTCTTAACATGATCTGTCGAAGAATATCCTTTATTCAGAACTTTGAGTCCTGTAACAAGATTCTGAAATCTTAAAAACATCGTTTCCACAAATTCATCATCTTCTATTCTGAAGGCTTCATATATCTGGATTAGGGCAAGAGCCTTTGTCTCTTTAACTTGAGAATTGCCTTCATGAGTCTTTTGAAGAGAATAAAAAATAAACTTTGCAGTCTCTCTATCTGTGATCTTCTCATACTCGTTTTAAGAAATAACACTTAGAAGAATTATTCTTGCTTTGTAATGATTTCTGTGAACCTTCTCCTGAGCATCTGTCATAGCACTTCTGGAAATATTTAGACCTTTATTAACTACTGGATGAGTGTAGCCATCAACTACCAAATCCCAAAGATCCAAGCCATATCCCAAAAAATAACTTTCAATCTTGTCCTTCCAATAGTCAACCTTTTCTCCATCAAATATAAGAAGTTTAGCACTATAATTATCTCTATCGTTATCCATATTATCACCGGTTACAATAGCATTTTTACCTTTATCTGCCATTGATTTTCACACAATCTGGATCGGTACTGAACATTGTTAGGTGCTTTATAAAAATTCAAACTTTTTATCAACTCCTCAGAACCATAGCTCTGATGCCAAATGAAGGTGTTAAAAACATAAGAAATGGGCGGTTTGAATTGGGTTTTAAATAAAAAAAATTAATTTAAAAAACCCCTTAAAAACGTAACAAGTTACTTCACTTAGTGATAATAATGATAAGATGCAAGAAGGAAAGAACAAGTTATATTTATAGTAGTTCACTTGAAAAATATCAAACTAGTCTAGTCCACCCGCCAAGGGGATTTCTCCTTTCTCAACAAGGACTTAATCCAATAATCAAACAGATTATTACAATGCACAAGCTAACTACAAGTGGCTAACATTACAACTCTAAGACACACCAATCTTAGATTTTCTCAAGGATTCTAACCAACTGGTCCCTTAAGGAAAAATCAAACAACTGTTTGAACAAGGTTTGTTTACAAAGGATATGCTTCTACACAAGCAAAATGTAAACATATTTTCAACAATATAAACTAGAAAAATAAGGAGGCATTTGAACATTCTTTTTAGAATGTGAATTAGCATCCTTATATTTTAGTCTTCAAGCCCTTTTATAGCCAATAAAATATTATAACCTTTAGAGGGTATTTCTGGAATTTCCATAAAGCTGGCAGCTTGAATTACGTGGGGGACAAGATCCTATGCAGTGTATGTCCTTCATGGTAGTTGAATGAAATAATTTGTTTGTACCATGTATTTTTGTACCCTGCAATCTTATCCTCTTTTCTTCTGACATCAAAGGCTTCTAATCAAGCATGCGTTGAAAGAATAAGAATAACACTTGGGTCTTCAGAGTCTTCAGAATTGCGTCTTCAAAATCTTCAGCACTTGGTCTTTAGAACCCTTTATAGAACCTTGGGTCATCAGAACTTCAAGTATTCAGAATCTTCAGAACTTCGTCTTTATAATCTTCAGCACTTGGTCTTGAGAACCCTTTGTCTTCAGAAACATAAGTCTTAAGCATCTAGAATTTAGTCAGAACTTCTTCCTTCAGATCTTTAGAACTTGGTCTCTTGGACGAGTATCAAAGTCACTACTTCAGAGCCTTATTAAGATTTTGCTACTGTTCATCAGAATTTGTTTAGCTTAGAAGCAAAATTTATTCTCTTCTAATGTCTTAGTAGCGTTGTTTATCAGAAGTAGAACCTGTTTGTTAAATCTTAAAAAAAAACATTAGAGTACCAAAATTGTTCATACAAACATACTCATTTGTTATCATCAAAACTCAGATAAAATTGCAAAACCAAATCTTATTCTAACCCTAATCACATGGTTTCATCATATATCAACAACCTATAACTCTATACTCATTATACATAAATTATAAACCATTATTCATCATCAATTCATCAATTTCTCATCAAACAACACCAAATCACCATATACCAAAACCTAAGGCAATATCCAATCATCTAAGTCTTAAATAAAATATAATAAGAATGATAAAACCCCCTTACCTTTGATTATAGAAGCAATTCAACTCTTTTTTGGCTCTCTACTGAAATATCTTGCCTCTTTGTACCTTAACCTCCTTTCTCTACAACGTCATTTTCTTTCTCACAATTCTATGATTGTTCCACAATGAATTTATTTTCCCCTAATTCGTTGTATAACCTTTAGACCCATAATATCAAACTTCCCACCTTGTCCTTACTTATTCTCCACTAATTACCATATTGCCCTTATTTTCTCTACACTTCTACTATTCTATTTTTCTGAATTAAAATAATTCTAAACAATTATTCTAATTATTCAAAAATACTAATAATCCTCTTAATTAGTCTAATTCCAACTATGATACACATAGCAACCCACCATACATCATATTCATCAAATCATCACATTTAAACATCATGTTTACCTTAATTATCATGGTACACTTCATATTCATCATAATTTCATAAATCACTATAAAGGATCACATATAATCATCAAAATATCAAACACTTCACACTAACTCATGTAATCATGCTAAATTAATCAATTAAATAATTAATCTAGGATTCAAGGTGTTACAACTCTCTCTCACTTAAAAGAATTTTTGCCCTCGAAAATTTACCTGACGGAAACAACATCGGATAAGACTCTCTCATCTGATCCTCGTGTTACCAAGTCCAACTTTCACCAGCTGATCCGCCCTGTAATACCTTCATTGAGGAAATGTATTTGCCTCACAATTGTTTCACTTTCCGGCCTTCTATTTGCAATGGTAATGCCTCAAAAGTTAAGTTATCTCTCAGTTGTATATCATCCATTTGAATCACATGTTAAGCATCCAAAATATACTTTCTCAACTGAGACACATGAAACACGTCATGCAGATTCGCAAGTGATAGCGGCAAAGAAACCCGATAATCTACCTCACCTATCTTCTTTGATATCTGACACAGACCAATAAAACGCGACGTAAGCTTTCTCGACTTCAAAGCTCTACCAACACCGGTGTGATCGGTGGATCTGGAACTGACTGTTTAACGCTGGTTTCGCGAAATGTCGCGGAAGCAAGAGTCGCCACCGTCTTTTATTTTCTCCAAATGGAAAGGACAAAAGCACAGAAAAATTCCTTAAAGAGATTGCTCTCGGTTCGGGAGGTAGGTTATAGAAAGGGAAGGTGTTAGCACCCTTTCTATCCATGGTTATCCATGGGCTCTTAGATACTTGCTCGTTTGTGTTTTCAAAAATGGTTTGTTTGCTTTTCAACTGTGGGTTTTAAAAAAAGTTTCTTTGAAAATTTCAGTTCGACTCTTGTATCGGTCCTCAAGAGTGTTTGAAAAGTTGCTTTCGAAAGCTTTTTGAAAAGTGTCGGTGTGAAAAGTATTTTTTGATTTGTTTTGAAATTAGAGCAAGTATCTATGAGTTCTCTACCTACCCTAAGGAATTCGTCTGTGTAAATGTCCTTAAAGTAATGCCATCCCACCATTGAGAGGTAGGTAGCATCACCGTTGGAGGTGTTCGGGTCAATTCGAGGTTCGGGACATGGTGATCACCAGAGCAATGGGAAGACACCTTAGAAGCTACCCTCATGCCAGGTTCCCGGATCATGAGGACTTACTAAGACATCCTCTACTCGACGATCACCTTTCGAGGCAAGGCAACAGTGAGGCGTACCCTAGGGGTGGTGTGTGATTTGTGTGTCAGATTCAGTTATTTTATCTTGTCATGTTATGAGTGATCTATGCGCTTGTTTTTATTTGTCATTCATTCTTGCATGCATTTATTTAATAGTTAAAAATTGCGAGAAGTAAAAGTTCTAAAGCTATTACAAAAGGCGCGGGTCCACATCGCCAAAATTTCCAGAACCCGATTTGACAGAAAAATAAAGAAATAATGAAAAGTAAAGTGCGAGAAATTAATTACACGGCTTTGGGAGAGGTACATAGATAATTAAAAGAAAAAAGAAATAAATATGCGAATTGAATAAGAATTAAAAACGAGGGCGTTGGACCCTTTTTGCAAAATTAAATTAAAGGATTAAATTAATTAAAATTAAAAGGAAAAGAAATTGTCTTTTTGGTATTTTTGTATTTTAGGATTTTAATGAAAAAGAATTAATTAAAATAAAATGCTAACCCTAATTCTAGTTGTTTTTAGTTTATTAAGAAAAGATTAAATTTTAACCTAATATTTAACCTAATTATTTACATGCCATTTAATTATAAAAATAAAAATTTAATTATTAGTGAAAAGAAAAAAAGGATAAAAATTAATTAAAACTAATTCTACCAATTTTAGAATATTTAAGAAAATGTTAAGATTTAAACCTAAATTAGAAGAAAATTAAGTTAATTATGAATTTTATTTACAAAAATACTAAAATAAAAATATTTGTTATTTTTTATCTTTTCTGATTTTTTATTGTTTTTGTGTTTTTATGAAAATAATAATTAAATTAAGAGGAATTAATAAATAAAAGAAAACAAATTGAATCAAAATAAAATAAAAAAAAAGTGAGAAGAACATTGCAAACCTAGGGGGTCTGCCCCTAATGTGGAGGTGAGACTTTAGCACTTTGGGCCCAATTGTTCATGGCCTGATTGACTTTCATCGGCCAGCATGTGGGGTGTTGACTCAGGTCCACCATAGTCTTCAGATCCTGGCTTTTGAGTGAGTCCAGTGGGACGCGTGGACGTTTGGTAGCGTGGATGCATGGTGGTCCTCAAGGTTGAAACTGCATGGAAATATTAAGTGAAAAATAATATGAAAGGGGGTGGGGACCTGGGATCGAACCCAGGTCCTGAAGGTCACCACTACACCTGCTTGCCACTGAACCACCTAACGCGCTTTGTAATTATTATGGAGAACAAACAATATAATATAAACATAATGGTTAGTGGATTTTGCGCGCAAAAATTCAAATGAACCAGTCAGGCCTCGCCACCTAAGCGTCTTCTTCGTTGCTTTGTGTTTCCCTGAAAATAAAAAGTGGTTAGCGGGGGTTTTGAACCCCCCTAAAACAGGCCATGTCTAATAATAGCGATTACGCCATCTTTGAGCATAAATTAGGCGCGAGGGTCCTATCTTTTTCGTCCAAGCGCGCTGAACATGGTCATGGCATTGAGGTCTCCTAATTTTACAGTGTCAAGAAACCCCTAATTTGGAACTCAAGAAAACCTAGCCTGCATCAATGGTAGAATCATGTATAGCGCATAAAAACACAATTAATTTATATGGTTAGCTCCAGAACCTTCTCATTAGTCAGAATTTATGAAAGAAATGCCATGAAAATGCATAAATATTAAAATACGATTATGAGAACAAATTGAAAAAGTTCGGCTTCTGTACAATGATTCAAGGCGTTAGAGACGTGGAAACCTAGTCAGGTACGTTGCTTAAGGTCTCAGGAAGGTGATGAGATGAATCTCTTGGCTTGAATTGACCTCTATCCCTGTTTTCAGATTTCAATTTTTCAACCAAAAACTCAAGTTTTGTTTTCTATGTATGGCGCAACTTCCAGTCAAAAAGCATGAGGGTTTGCATCCTTATATGTGTATGAATGATTAGGTCAAAGAAAATTGGTCCAAAATCCATGAATTAATGAAAAATATATTTGATTTTCAAGCCATTATTTTGCAATATTTTTCAGATGTTTTTGATGCCAATCACCTCCAATTGCATTGATTCTTTCTATATTTGGTTAGGCACGAAATCTTGAGGATATTATATGCATAAAAAGATTGAAAAACCTAGGTTTAGTATTTTCCATGTATTTTAATTAATTTAAATGAATTATTAATAATAAAAATCCAAATAAATAAATAAAAAATGAAGAAAAACTTCCCTTTGGGCCAAATGGTCTTGCACATGCCTTGGATAATGAATTGTGGAAGAAAAAGAGGCCCATTAGCAATTTTAGGTCATTTGAATCAATGTTGACTTTTCAAAATATCCAAAAATTTCCCAACTTCCACAAGGCATAACTTGCTCAATTTTTAAGCTTTGCTCATGTTCTTGGACATTTTGGAAAGGTCTTTGAGTCCTCTAACCAATGTATTTGGTCCCATGTCATTTTGATTTACCAATCTCAAGTTATGGCCTTTGACTTAAAGTCCCTTTTTGTTGACTTTTGAAAATGACCTATAATGTTGAAATTGATAACTTTTTGTGAGAGAATTTCTTGGACTTGAAGTGTGAAGAGGAGTTGTTGGAAATGTCTTTCTCTTAAAAATGAGATTTGGATGGAATTTTTCTGATGATCCATGTGAAAGTTATGCCCTGGTCAATTTACAGTTGACTTTTTCAACTATCCAAATAAGGAAACTTTTGCATCTTGATGATTTTTGAGCCAAGCTTTGAGAATCATGATCAAGCATTGATCAAATGATGTTTGTGGCTTCAAAATGAGATGTTGACCAAAAATTTGAACTTTTGACTGTCAAATGACCATTTTGCCCCTACAGTTGACTGTAGTGCAATTAGGGTTTTTGACTGTGCAATTTTGTGCTGAAAGTCTTGAAACTTGGTATGAGGATGCTTGACCATGTTTATAGGCATGTGGGACTTGATTGGACCCTTGGAAACTTCATTTTCTTGATCAGAACAAAAACCCTAATTTTGACTGTTTAGGAGGCTCTTACACTGTGCAACCCTTGGGGAATTTTGAAGCTTTGACTTTGCAATTCTTGAAGAATATGGGAGGGAAAATTTTGGGGTACAACAACCGGTTACCGGAGTAACTCTCAAAAACACATGACCATCTTTCTTGAACTCAAGGTCCTTTCTTCTCTTATCATGATAACTATTTTGACGAATCTGAGAAGCCTTTGTCTTCTCTTGGATCATCTTTATCTTTGCAGTTGTCTCTTGCACAATCTTAGGTCTGAGTACAGCAGTCTCGCCCGACTCATACAAACACAATAGAGTTCTACACCTCCTACCATACAATTCTTCATACGATGCAATCCCAATACTAGAATGGAAATTATTATTATAAGTAAATTCAATCAATGGCAAGTGATTATCCCAATCTTTTTCCTTGTTCTAGCACACAAGCCCATAACAAATCTTCTAAAGACCGAATAGTTATTTTCGTATGTCGTTTCGTCTGACGATGATATGTGGAACTCAACTTCAACTTAGTACCAAGGGAATTATGCAAACTTGTCCAAAATTTCGACGTAAACCTCAGATCTTTATTAGACACAGTACTCGAGGGTATTGCATGCAATTTCACAATTTCTCCAATATACATTAGCTAACTTCTCCACATGATGATTAATCTTCATCGATAAGAAATGAGCCGACTTAGTCAACCTATCCATAATCACCCAAATCAAATCATTACCTTTAGCAGTCTTCGGCAAACCCGACACAAAATCCATGGAAATGATATCCCACTTCCATTCCGGAATACTCAACGGTTGCATAAGACCCACAGGCTTCTGATGTTCAACCTTCTACTTCTGAAAAGTCAAACAAGCACAAATAAAGTTAGCTATCTCCTTCTTCACACCAGGCCACCAAAATAAATGCTTCAAGTTTTGATACATCTTCGTAGCACCGAGATGAATACTCAACCCACTTCTATGTCCTTCCTCAAGGATACTTTTCTCTAGCTCTAGGATATCTGGAACACACACACTCTATTACTAAAACTCATTACACCATTCTCTTCAATTCTGAACTTATCTCCTTTTCCCTGGTTAATCAAAGTTAATTGAACGACTAACCTCAAATCAAAGTTCCAACCTTCTCGAATTTCTTCTTTTATACCGCTAGTCAGTTTCAATATTTCTAACTTCACATTGTTGGAAGTATCTTCACACACTAATCTCATGTCTCTGAATTGCTCGATCATCTCTAACTCTCAAACCATAAGCATCAATACATGTAGTGACTTTCTACTTAATGCATCAACAACTACATTTGCCTTACCAGGATGGTAACTCAAATTAAAGTCATAGTCTTTCAACAATTCAAGCCACCTTCTTTGTCTCATATTCAATTCTTTTTGGTCAAATAAGTACTTCATGAAGAAGTGAAAAACACAAGAAGGGGGGGTTGAATTGTAAAACTTAAAATCAAATGCAGACAACACGTTATTTTTATCCTGGTTCGTTTGATCTCAAACTACTCCAGTCCACCCGTCAAGGTGATTTCGCCTCTCTCCAACGAGGTCTTAATCCACTATATTCAACTGAACACACAACTGCTTTAACAACTGTTAAAGCCTTCTTGAGTCTAACCGCAGACCGATTTATCTCAAGGAAAATCTCTTACAGATAAATGAACAAAAGTGTGTTTGATGTTTTCTAGAAAAACTATATATCACAACTGTGATAATACACAATAGTAAGCTTAGATTGAACTAGACTGCTAATGTTATTGAGTAGGCGTGGTTGAAAGCTTTAGCAATTTGAGTGAGAGAGTTTTCGTATGCGTGCGTGCGTGTAGAGTATAAGCCATTTCTTTTCTCACTGACTTGTTTAAATAGCCTAGGAAGAGATACGTTGCTGTCCATAAATCCATTTCAATGCTTATAACGTTCTTTCCTTTTTGAGAAGATCTTTGTCTTGGAATAAAGCCGTTGGTAATTAATCTGTCTTGAATGCACAGTAACGTTGACACTTCAGAGTGTTCTGCTAATGATAATCAGAGTGTTCTTGGCTTTAGCTTATTCTGATGCTTCTGAGTGCTGATGACATGGTTAGGATCTTGATCAGAGTCAGAGTATGTTATGCGCAGATTCTATTCATCAGACTTCAGCGTATAGCACATGTTATTTGATCTATATCTTCTGATGCTGACATATCTTTTGATGCTGATGTTGATACTGATATTCTGATGCTGATTCCATCAGAGTTTCTGTAAATACACAACATAATTTTAAGTAGCATATATGTCTTATATAAATCTCACAATTGATTTAATCTTGTATTTTGTTATCATCAAAACTCTAACTGAGGGTTGTAGAACCAAACTATGTTCTAACAATCTCCCCCTTTTTGATGATGACAAAAACCAGATTTTTTCAATTAAAAATAAAGAATAAAAAGTATCAGAGATTAAGGATAAAGACTGAGAGGTATCAGAGATAAGCAAATAAGGAATAAAAGATATCAGAGATAAGAAGATAAGGAATAAAAGGTATCAGAGTAACGAAGAGAAAAACTCCCCCTGAGTTGATTACTTCCCTTTACTTCCATGAGACCTTGAGCATCAGAACATTACTTTATCAGAATTCATCAGATTCTTGTACCTGTAAGCTTTTCATAAAAAAGAGATTCAAATAGATCAGAATGTTAGAATGTTTGAGACTTATGTCTCAGTAATCCGTTATTGAAAAATATCATTCTTTCTCCCCCTTTTTGTCAGTTATCAAAAAGCATAAATAATCAGAGTTAAGATGATCAGAGCAAAAAGAGTGTTTATATAAAAAACATAAGCAATGATTAGTTCAGAATACGTTAAATATTACAGACAAACATGTAAAGAAAACAAGGAAAACACAAGAAAAATTCTAAGAGGAAGGTGGAAGACGTGTGAACAGGGCTTCCAACATGCTCTTGATTTGATTGCTGGTTTTCTGTTGCTGAGATACCATGTTTGCTATAGAATCAATCTTGATGTCCTGCTTATCCATCCTTTCATTCATCAGCATATCAGATCTTTTCGAGTCCTCCAGAGTCTGCCTGTCAAGAGAGGAAGCTTGAGGATCTTCAGAAACAGGGTGCTTCTCAGAGCTTTCATCAGTAACTTCTTCTTGACCCAAGTCTTCAGCTTGAATTATTTGTTCTTCTGCAGGTTGAACTTTGGATGCTGGACGCTGTTCAGACCAAGGAACAATGTCCAGATGGAGAACTTCTTCCTTAAGCAGCTTGCTCAGAACTGGACCTTCAATTTCTTTCAGCAGATTGCTGAAGTTCTATTGAGCCTGTCCATAGCTCTGGTCTTGCAACTTAAAGGTTTCAGCGCATACCCCTCTTCTGAATTTTGTCCAGAGGAGGTCTGATACAGCAGGATCAACCAGTTCCAGACTTGCTTGTTTCAAAGAAGTGATCCACTTCTGTATATCTATTTCAAAGTTAAATATGTTGGGACCAACATCTGGTTGTTTTGGTTTGGGGATAGCAGTTTTATGGTTTATTGCAGCAAGGCGTTCAAAGACTGTTAGATCAATGACAGTCTTGTTGTGGTCTTCTGAATTGGCTTTTGGTGAGGGAGTAGGAGAGTCAGGAATTATGATTGGACTTGATGGGGTATTTGGTGGAGTTATTTCTGGTGAAGAGGGAAGTTGTGGAATATTCACAGTGGTACCACAGTGCAATTGAATGGCCAAAGGTTGTGGTTTAGGGGATTCAGAGGTTTGAGCCTCAGAGGTTTGAGTCTCAGGTTGTGGAGATTTTTCATGTTGAGGAGAGGGTGGATTAATATCTGGTTGAGGAGATGAAGGTTGTGGGATTTCTGGTTCTAGAGAGAGTGGAATTTCTGGTATTGGTGAGAGTGAAGTTTCTGGTATTGGTGAGAGTGGAGTTTCTGTGTTTGGATTTGGACTTTCTGGTTCGGGAACAGAAGTGTGTTGGTCTATATCAGAAAGAACTTGTTCAAGTTCTTGTTCTGGTGTGGTTTCAGTATTTGGATTTTGTGGTTTGGAGCGAGATCTTCTGAGGGTTAATGATTCAGAAGGGTCAAAGTCTAAGTCAAAATCATCGAAAGTTTGAGGTGTTGGGTTTTCAGATGGAGTTGGAATTGGAATTGGAATAGGGATAGATGTGGAAACAGCAGTTGAATCTAAAACAGTTACAGAAACATGATTACCTCTCTTCTTTGGAGTCTGTTGAGATGATCCTTCTGCAGCAACTTTTCTTTTCTTCGTCTTCTTCAAAACAACCTCTGGAGCCTTCTGCTGAAGATCTTGAATATTCAGATTTGGTGTTGTACCATCAGCTTTACAAGCATCCAAATATCTCAGAATGATTTGAGGCTTAGAGTCAATTTCTGAGAACAGAGGGAAGTTGTCCAGAGGGACTCTTCTGCTGGAGATTTCAGCAAAAGGAGTGATGCTGGGCTCCTTCTTAATGTTCTCTATCAGCTTCATTTTCTTCAAATTTTTGGCATTCAGCTGCTTGCCAACAGATGGTTCCAGAGTGCTGATTTCTTGTGCCTCTGTCAAATGTTCAATCAGCCTATTCTCTGTAAGAATATCTGATATCAGTCTTCCCAAGAGTATCCAATCCCTTTTTGTACGTTCCTCTTCCCTTGTTTCTTTGACACTTGTTCTGAGATGCTTGAACAGAAGATGAGCTAGATTTATCTTGACCTTCTGAGAGATGAAATAGAGCACAAACTGCTGATCAATGTTAATGTAATCAGGAGAGCTGGTAGGCTTCCTGTGGTTGAAACAACCTAGAATGATCTTGGCCCAAATTCTGTGCTTGTCCTTCAAATCCCTTATCTTGCTGGAGGGAAGCCCCAGCGTGAAAATTTCCCTTGCAATTTGGGCAACATCTGCACACCTTTCTGCCATATCAATGTAGCGAATACCACCTCCATTGTACCATATCAATCTTGCAATCAGGTCTTCAGTAATCACAATCTTCTTCCCCATGATGTAGGATATAACTTGATGATTTGAAGAAGAAGCGTGAATCCAAAATTCCTTTACCAGAATAGGAAACGTTGGACCCACCAGCCTGTCAAAATACTTTTCCCAACCTTGAGCTTTAATCTCTTCAGATAAATCAAAACCATTTTCCTTGAGACTGTTGAAATCCGCTATTAATTCTGACAGAACTTCAAGATTCTTGACTGGTGTGAGAAGCATTCTGAATGGTACTTCGTATTGTTCAGATGAAGCATTTTTATGGGAACCCGAAGAAGGAATGCTGGAAGAAGCCATGTTCACACGAGGTTTTTGAAAAAGATTGAAAGGTTTTCTTGAGAGAGAAGAACACTGAAAACAAAAATATTCAGAAAAAACGAAAGTGAAGGTGAAAAAAATGTGAATGGTGTGAAGTGTTTAAATAGATTTCTAAAAAGTTTTTGAAAACATAAATGTTTAAGAGAGAGAAATAAATAATTATTATTAGCATTTAATGATAGCTGATTTTAGGGGATTCAGAAAGATATTTGGAACGGTTACCCATGACATGTGTCTCAATGCATCCAATCAGCGCTTTGCCTTTTCAGAAACGTGAACACGTGTTTAGCCTTAGAAAACAACTGATGACTGGATGACACTTGTTTTCTTGAGTGAACAACACTTCTATCCTTGAACTGAAGCACTCAGATCTTCATAGATAGATTCTGATACAATCTGCACTTCTAAGATTCTGAAAGAAGATTGATCAGAAGTTCACAGAGAAATAAACACAATTCTGAAGGTTAATATATAAAATTAAAACAATTTCATTCTGGACAGAGCTTCATGCTGAGATGTTTCAGAATGAAGTTGAACATATCTTCAGAAAGTGGTTTTGTAAAAATATCAGCCCATTGATGGTCTGTGTTAATAAATTTTAAATTTAAAATCCCTTTCTGAATATAGTCCCTAATAAAATGATGTTTTATTTCTATATGCTTAGCCCTAGAATGTAAAATTGGATTTTCACTTAAGCAAATAGCAGAAGTATTGTCACAGAAGATAGGAATGTTACTCTCAAATATCTAGAAGTCCTCAAGTTGACTTTTCATCCAGAGCATTTATGTGCTGCACCCAGCTATTGCTATGTATTCAGCTTATGCTATTGATAGAGCAATTGTGGATTGTCTTTTGCTGGACCATGAGATCAGATTTTCTCCCAGAAACTGGCAGCTTCCAGAAGTGCTTTTATGCTCTACTCTGTCTCCAGCAAAATCAGCATCGCAGTATCCTACTAAGCTGTAATCACTTGATTTTCTATAAAACAAACCCAGATTAGTAGTACCTTTCAGATACTTGAAAATTTGCTTAACTGCTGTTAAGTGAGATTCTCTAGGATCTGATTGGAATCTTGCACAAATGCATACACTGAATAAAATATCAGGCCTTGAAGCTGTCAGATAAAGAAGAGAACCAATTTTACCTCTGTAGACCTTATGTTCTACCTTTTTGCTTACCTCTTATTTTTCCATAATGCACGTGGGATGCATTGGAATCTTTGATGGCTTACATTCTGAGATATCAAATTTCTTCAGAAGTTCTCTGACATATTTACTCTGATGAATGTAAGTTCCTTCTGGGGTTTGATTGATCTGAATGCCCAGAAAGAATTTCAGTTCCCCCATTAGGCTCTGTTGTACCCCAAAATTTGCCCTCCCATATTCTTCAAAGATTTGCCAAGTCATGCTTCAAAATTCCCCAAGGGTTGCACAGTGCAAGAGCCTCCTAAGCAGTCAAAATTAGGGTTTGTGTTCTGATCAAGAAAATGAAGTTTCCAAAGGTACAATCAAGCTCATATGCCTACAAATATGGTCAAGCATCCTCATACCAAGTTTCAAGACATTCAGCTCAAAATTGCATAGTCAAAACCCTAAATTGCACTACAATCAACTGCAGGGGCAAAATGGTCATTTGACAGTCAAAAGTTCAAATTTTTGGTCAACATATCATTTTGAAGCCACAAACATCATTTGATCAATGCTTGATCATGATTCTCAAAGCTAGGCTCAAAAATCATCAAGATGCAAAAGTTTCCTTATTTGGACAGCTAAAAAAGTCAACTGTAAATTGACTAGGGCATAACTTTCACATGGATTATCATAAAAATTCCATCCAAAGCTCATTTTGAAGAGAAAGACATTTCCTACAACTCATATTCATACTTCAAGTCCAAGAAATGATCTCACAAAAAGTTATCAATTTCAACATTATAGGTCATTTTCAAAAGTCAACAAAAAGGGACTTTAAGTCAAAGGCCATAACTTGAGATTGGTAAATCAAAATGACATGGGACCAAAGGAATTGGTTAGAGGATTCAAAGACATTTCCAAAATGTCCAAGAACATGAGAAAAGCTTAAAAATTGAGCAAGTTATGCCTTGTGGAAGTTGGGAAATTTTTGGATATTTTGAAAAGTCAACATTGATTCAAATGACCTAGAATTGCTAATGGGCCCATTTTTCTTCCACAATTCACTATCCAAGGCATGTGCACGACCATTTGGCCCAAAGTGAAGTTTTTCTCTATTTTTATTTATTTATTTGGATTTTTTATCATTAATAATTCATTTAATTAAATAAAATACATGAAAAATATAAAACCAATGAAATAAAATCTTTTTGTGCAGAAATTATTCTCATTGGAAACTCAAATTCGTGCATGATCAATTAGGGAAAGTTTTGGCATGATTTGGTATCAAATAGCATGGAAAAAGATTGAGAAAGATCTTGAAGAAAATCAAATTTCAAAAACCATTAATTCAAAGATTTGGATCAAATTTCTTAACCTAATTCATTCCTACACAAGCATAGAACAAAAACCTAATGCCTGGAACCACTCAGCTGCGCCTCAAACTCAGAATCACATTGAAATTTTTTGCTAAAAAGCTTGAAACTGTTTTCACATAAAAAGCATTTTTCCAGGCCAAAGAATCATTCCATTACGTCCCTGACATATCCAGGAAGCTTTCCCAATCAAGATCACATCATCTAACCTCAAGAATCGGTATACAAAACTCAAAATATTTCATGAAAAATGCATATTCGTGTTTTGATTTGCAGGCATCCTCATGACATTTTGTTCATTGATTCATACTCCTTATGCAATTCTGAAGCTAACCCATATGTTTAATTGTATTTTTATGTGCTGTACACGACTTCGCCATTGATGATATTTAGGGTTTTGCAAGCTTCAAATTAGGGGTTTTGTAATAGGGTAAAATTAAAACACGTGACTTATACCATTGGATCGAGCACGTCTGGACGAAGAAGAAGCTACCCTCGCGCTCAATTTATGAGCGTCACTGGGCCATTCGCTATTTTTCCATAGATGACCTATAGCAACGTTTGAAAACCGTTGCTCATTGTTTGTGTATTTCAGGAAAAACAAAATCCATGAAGAAGATGATGTGGTGGCCAGCCATGATTGGCTCTTTTGAATTTGCGCGCTTTAACCCACTAACGCCTTGGCATTGTTTGATATTATTTGTTTATTATATTATATACAAAGCGCATGAATTGGTCCAGTGGTAGGTGCAGCTGTTGATAACGTACATGACCTGGGTTCGAGCCCCAGGTCTTCATTATTCCTATATTATTTTGCAATTCATATTCCCATGCAGTTTCAAGACTGGAGCGCACCATACATCTCCAAGGTCAAGTCGTCCACGTGTCAGTTACATCAATCTAAAGGCACAAATCCAAGGAACATGGTAGGTCCTAGTCAAAGACATCACACGGCGCCTGGAGAAAGTCAACGAAGCCAGGCTTGTTTGGGCTCAAATTCATGGGCTTAACCTCCTATTTGGGGTCTGAACCCCCTAGGTTTGCCAATTTATTTTCTTTCTTTATTTTTTTTATTATTTATACTTTCTTTTAATTATTGTTTTATTAATTAATTTAATATTTTCATAAATATAAGAAAAACACACAAAAAAATCAGAAAAAGATAAAAAAAATAATAAATATTTTTATTTTAATATTTTTTGTAATTAAATTGTATATAATTAAACTTAGTTAAATTAGGTTTTAATTTTAATCCTTTTAATGAAAAAATATAAAAAACATAGAATTAGGGTTTAATTAATTTTTTATTCTTTTTTTCTTTATTCCATAATAATTAAATAATTAAATATTTATTTTTATAATTAAATTTGTATATAAAAATTAGGGTTAATTTAGGTTAAAATTCAATGTTTTCTTAATAAATTAAAAACCACTAGAATTAGGGTTAGTATTTATTTTAATTAATTCTTTTTCATTAAAATCCTAAAAATCACAAAATACCAAAATACCAAAAACATCTCCTTTTCTTTTTAATTAATTAATTCCATGTAATTTTAAATTTTGCAAAAAGGGTCCAACGCCCTCGTTTCGATTTAATTCTTATGCGCATATTTATTTTATTTCTTTATAATATTTATGTATCTCTCCCAAGGCCATGTAACCTTTTAATTTTCTCGCACTTTATCTTTTAATTCTTTACTTTATTTACTTTCTGTCAAATCGGGTCCTGGTTTAATTTTGGCGATGTGGACCCGCGCCGTTTGTAATAGCTTAGAACTTTTACTTTTCTCGCAATATTCTAACTGTTAAATTGATGCATGCAAGAATGAATGGACATAAATAAAAACAAGCGTAGAACACCAATAACATGACAAGATAAATGCAAATGAAAACGACACACGAATCGCACACACCACCCCTAGGGTACGCCTCACTGTTGCCTTGCCTCGAAAGGTGATCGTCGAGTAGAGGATGTCTTAGTAAGTCCTCATGATCCGGGAACCTGGCATGAGGGTAGCTTCTAAGGTGTCTTCCCATTGCTCTGGTGATCACCATGTCCCGAACCTCGAATTGACCCGAACACCTCCAACGGTGGTGCTACCTGCCTCTCAATGGTGGGATGGCACTACTTTAAAGGACATCTACACAGACGAATTCCTTAGGGTAGGTAGACGACTCTAGATACTTGCTCTAATTTCAAAACAAATCAAAAAATACTTTTCACACCGACACCTTTTCAAAAAGCTTTCGAAAGCAACTTTTCAAACACTCTTGAGGACCGATACAAGAGTCGAACTGAAATTTTCAAAGAAACTTTTTAAAACCCACAGTTGAAAAGCAAACAAACCATTTTTGAAAACACAAGTGAGCAAGTATCTAAGAGCCCATGGGTAACCATGGATAGAAAGGGTGCTAACACCTTCCCTTTCTATAATCTACCTCCCGAACCGAGAGCAATCTCTTTAAGGAATTTTTCTGTGCTTTTGTCCTTTCCATTTGGAGAAAATAAAAGACGGTGGCGACTCTTGCTTCCGCGATATTTCGCGAACCAGCGTTAAACAGTCAGTTCCAGATCCACCGATCACAGAACTGGCGACTCTGCTGGGGATTAAACTTAAAGTGAGGTGCACCTTAGGGCTAGTTCATAACTGTGTTTTCAATTGTATTGATTTGCTTGCTTTACTATTGTGGACTGCATCGGAGTTACATAGATCCTAACCCGGATCTGGGGATACCCTGTTTAGGTAGCATAAGCTGTGAGGGACCTGTCTGGCGTAGACCGACACAGGTGAAGCAGTGGCTACGTTGGTGTGGCACCTTGGTCTGTACCGATATCCCTCGTGTTGAAACGGGGAGAATATGGGTCTTCCAAGGAGTCATTAAGCACCAACAGACCTTAGAACCTTAAATGACCCAACTTGGCCATTAGAACAGTAGCAGTATGCTACGCCCATTGAGGCTAAACTCTCGTGATGGTTCTGGCCGCAAGAAAAGATTGCGATGCTGGAGTTATGACCGATTGAGGGTAGTCAATGATATTGGGATCCTCTAAGAACCCGGTTACTTTGATAGGACAAGTCTTAACCAACCAACTGAAAGAGGGTAACACCTAGACCTCATGCTGGCCTAAACTCTAAGGGTTTCTCTTGTGTGACTTGTGTGCCTTCGTACTTGACTATTTGCATGCTTGTTGTCTGACACTTGAGCTTCTTGCAGGTTTTGTTTGTAGTCCTTAATTAGGGCTCATAACAAGGTTTACCGAGTTTCTTGCAGGTTTTGTTTTGGTCCTTAATTGGGACTCATGACAGGTTTTACTTGAGTTTCTTGCAGGTTTTGGTTTGCAGTCTTTAATTGGGACTCATAACAGGGTTACTGACGTTACCCCATGCATAGCATAACATCATACCATTGCATACATCCTAACCCATTTCAAGGATCTCAAGGGCTTGTGATGCAGGTCATGGTGAATCAACTATCCCAGCAAGGGGCAAAGAGGATTTATTTTCCTCTAGCCAAGGTTGTCAGAGGCTATGACCCACTTGATATGGTGAGCTCTGACTCTTGGAGAAAGTTCCCTCAACCAAGGTTGTTTGGAAATCAAAACCAGACATAATGACTATTGTCAGGGGCTATGACCCACTGGATATGGTGAGCCTTTGACCCTTGAAGAAGAATTCTCAACAACATGGGTTTCCTTCAATCAAGCTACCGGACCCAAGTTCTAACAATATTTTCTTGTTTATCCCGCGAGGTCCTTGAAAACATTGCATATGCATACATACACATCATTGCATGACAGGTACCCTTGTTGCAGGTCACTTACCTTTCCCGCTGTTTATTTCAGCAATGGCTTCCCAACAAGACAACCAGGACTTTCTTGCTCAAGAGACCCGGTTCGGGGAAATCCTCCTGAATCTATCCAAGGAGCAGGAGGAGCTAAGTACACTTCTCATGGGGACCTTTGTCAGGAACAGCGCTGAGGACGAACGGCTGAAACACCTGCAAGCGGAGATGGATGCAATGAAAGCCCAAATGCTGGGGCAGGGGACTGCTATTCAAGGTTTAGCTCAAAAACAAGACGAGCTCAGGGTCCTCGTCAACCAACTGCTTTGGGGTAACCAGCCGGGGCAAATGTCTAGGGTTGAAGAGCCAGTCATCATTCAACCACCCTTGAGACAAGCAGACAAGGGAAAAGCTCCTCAGATGGCTTCAGTATTATCAATTCAGTATCAACCTCACCAGCTTCAGCCAGGCAAGCCCAAAAGGCAATTCACCAAGCTCAACGTGTCGCTGCCTCAAGCCTTACAACAACTGCTGAGGTTGAATTTGGTAACTCTAAAGGATCCTCCTAAGAATCCCAACAGGACACCTTCAAGGTATAACCCCAACGCTCGCTGCGCTTATCATTCTGACAGCCCGGGGCATGCTACAGAGGACTGTTGGACTTTGAAGAATAAGATCCAGGACCTGATTGAGGAAGGAGCTGTGGAATTCACCCAAGATGGCCAGGCTGAGTGCTTCTACCATCCCTACAGGAGGCACCATTTGAAGTAACAAGCCCTGAGATGAGAAGACTTTTGTTCTTTAGGATTTTCAAGTTGTAATTTCTTTCTGTTCAAACATTTACTCATGATTAAACATTGTTATTTCATTAATGCATCGCATATGTCTGTTTTGAAGCAATATATTCGTATTCACTATACGCAAATTATTTTCATGTTTTTTTTCTGATGCTCAACTCTCAATTAATAATTCTAAGCCTCTTGAGGGAGGATGACGAAAACGATACCACGATCTTTACAGTATGCTTTTGAACAGACCCCGCTGATAAGGTACAGGCATTGTTTCAATCCCTAAACACTGGAGTTATAAGGATGATAATCCCTCGTCAACCCCTCTGAGCCAAAGAAGTAGGAGTTTTTCTTTTCGAAAATTGAAACCCTTAATCATAACCTGGGGCAGGGTAGTCTCTCAGTTGATCCAAGTGCATAACAAATGGCACCAAAGAAGTCCTTACAAAACGAAGAAAGACAATGATGGTTCCGAATAATCAATAAAGAAAGGCAGTCATGATCTTTCAAAATAAGAACCCATTAAGTCAAAGCCCATGAAGGAGACTTACAAAACTGGGGCATCCCGCTGATCGTAATTCCAAAAAAGGAAACAGTTCAGGCAAAAAAAGAAAGGGATAACAAAAATAAAAAAGAAAGAGGTCTTATAAACCCTCAACAAAAAGGAAATGACTGCCTATTCCCAATAAATCCGAATCATCACCGGAAAATCAGAGCAAAGACTCAAACAAGGTCTAACGTATGATCAACTGAGTTTAGGTTTGGAGAACATCACGAAGAGTGGGTGGGTACAAATGATTTGAGCCTTTATCCTTTGTTTCTTAAACCGTGAACCAGGCCACGTTATAACCCTTAAAAGTCCTAGCTGAAGCATGGGTTAGTTCGAAAGCATACTGTACGAAAGGTATCTTGACTCCTTAAGGCCTACGGTAAATACGGAGTTGACATCACGTTTTACAAACATTCACTTGTTTTATGAAAAGAATGCATTTTCAAAATCTTCAAGACAGACATAGGCTTTGCATTTTTAACATAACTTTGTTTGCATACGACTTTTTGTTTGAACAACAATGAAGTTCGCACGACGAATGCCTAATGAACGAAAGCACTTCCAATCAAGGGGCATGGCATGATCACGGTCCATCATCTGGGGCAGTCCAATCAAGATTCGGAGAATCTCTCAAAGGCCAAACAGCCTGGGGCAAATCTCCGCCTGAGTCACTTGGGGCATTCCAGCAACAAATTTTGCACGATCAGACATCTTCTGGTAATATGGCAACACAAACAGCCAGGGGCAACTCCCTACATTCTAAAAGAACGGACATAGTCGAAAAATACTATGCAAAATCAAAGACCCGCTAGGTTGACACACCTAGGCAAAAATTAGGGTTTCCCGGCGAACCAAAAGGGTTCGGGCAAAATGAAGGGATGAAATGAAAAATCTGTACACCCGGCAAGTCGAAAACCTGAAAAGGCGGCCTGGGCAAAAATGGGTATCCCGGTGGACTGAAAACCCGAAAGGGCGGTCCAGGCAAAAGTTAGGGATCAAAGCGTACGACTATGTCCTGGCATCTTGTCACTGGCCTATCAGAAGAAGAGTTGTCCATCAACAACTATCAGCACCTCACAGGTCTTCCTCTCCCACCTCAGAAACAGGGGCAATAAAGAGTTGTCTAAGCAATCTAATTGTTCTGTCCTCCAAGGTATTAAGGGACGTTCAGCTGAAAAACACAACCAGGCACCTTAATTCCCCAGAGAATAAGTCAGCAAGCAGTATACTCTCCTCAAGCAAAGCAGTTATCAACCTTAAGGAAGTTGGGTATCCTCCCGCAGGTCTCAACCTTCCTCAGCAGCATACAGTCTTAACAAGCATCCCCGACAGTCTTGATTTAAGATTGTTCTCCGGCATTCTATCAACATTCAAAGGAATCACTTCCCCCACATAACAAAACTTCCCCAGGAAAGTCCAATCCAGTTTCCCCAGGAAAATTGGAATTCATCTCCCCAAGCAGTAAGCTTATCCCCAGTAGATTCTGGAAGCTTAACCTCTCAGAGCACGAACGCGTCGCCCGACTTGATTTAAAGAGTTATTTCCTTAACAGGATATAACTGGGTTATCCTCAGCCAAAGGCCACGGAAAGAGCATCCTCGACAAAGTCTTCTTACCCCAGCGAAGTCCATCAATACTTCCAACACAGCAAAGATATCTCCAGCAAATCATTATCAACAATTCAACAAAGTATCTCTCTCCCACAGAGTATCGCTCCCCAGCATGGTCGCTAGAGTATTTTTTCCTCCCCGCAGAGTAATCATTCGCCAAGTTTATTCCTCAACGGAGTTATCTTCTCCTACCGGTATTCTTGCAACTATCATCCCCAGCGGAAGCAAAATCGATTCTCCAACATTAGCCCAGGAGTGACTTCCCGGCACCCGTCAAGGATTTACTTTCCTAGACGAAAAAACATAATGTTCCCAAACATCACATACATCATTATAGCATGCATGTACGCATCATATCATACAAATCTCATTTATGTTGAGATCATCATTGCTTGGTTCATATCATGCATTGCATATGACTGACCTTTACCTTTCAGGAAAGATTCAGCTAAATTCTCAATCATCTTTCAAGACTTAGACCGGTTCAGTTAATCGACTCCAAAGATTTCTTATCCAGTCCAAGGCCTTCTCTAGTCCAGCTAAATCGACTCCCAACAGATTTTTCTGATGAAGACTCAGTAGAAGTTATCAGGTTTTTCTCAAACATTCGCTTTTGAGATTATAATTTCCTATTGGTTCTCTCCCCGACGGTGCGTGAGATGATAATTCCATTTTAGGTTTTTTTTTAAGATTATAATTTCCTATTGGTTCTCTCCCCGACGGTGCGTGAGATGATAATTCCATTTTAGGTTTTTCTTTGAGATTATAATTTCCTATTGGTTCTCTCCCCGACGGTGCGTGAGATGATAATTCCATTTTAGGTTTTTCTTTGAGATTATAATTTCCTATTGGTTCTCTCCCCAACGGTGCGTGAGATGATAATTCCATTTTAAGTTTTTCTTTGAGATTATAATTTCCTATTGGTTCTCTCCCCGACGGTGCGTGAGATGATAACTCCATTTTAGGTTTTTCTTTGAGATTATAATTTCCTATTGGTTCTCTCCCCGACGGCGCGTGAGATGATAATTCCATTTTAGGTTTTTCTTTGAGATTATAATTTCCTATTGGTTCTCTCCCCGACGGTGCGTGAGATATAATTCCATTTTAGGTTTTTCTTTGAGATTATAATTTCCTATTGGTTCTCTCCCCGACGGTGCGTGAGATATAATTCCATTTTAGGTTTTTCTTTGAGATTATAATTTCCTATTGGTTCTCTCCCCGACGGTGCGTGAGATATAATTCCATTTTAGGTTTTTCTTTGAGATTATAATTTCCTATTGGTTCTCTCCCCGACGGTGCGTGAGATATAATTCCATTTTAGGTTTTTCTTTGAGATTATAATTTCCTATTGGTTCTCTCCCCGACGGTGCGTGAGATATAATTCCATTTTAGGTTTTTCTTTGAGATTATAATTTCCTATTGGTTCTCTCCCCGACGGTGCGTGAGATGATAATTCCATTTTAGGTTTTTCTTTGAGATTATAATTTCCTATTGGTTCTCTCCCCGACGGTGCGTGAGATGATAATTCCATTTTAGGTTTTTCTTTGAGATTATAATTTCCTATTGGTTCTCTCCCCGACGGTGCGTGAGATGATAATTCCATTTTAGGTTTTTCTTTGAGATTATAATTTCCTATTGGTTCTCTCCCCGACGGTGCGTGAGATGATAATTCCATTTTAGGTTTTTCTTTGAGATTATAATTTCCTATTGGTTCTCTCCCCGACGGTGCGTGAGATGATAATTCCATTTTAGGTTTTTCTTTGAGATTATAATTTCCTATGGTTCTCTCCCCGACGGTGCGTGAGATGATAATTCCATTTCAAATTATAATTTCCTATGGTTCTCTCCCCGACGGTGCGTGAGATATAATTCCATTTTAGGTTTTTCTTTGAGATTATAATTTCCTATTGGTTCTCTCCCCGACGGTGCGTGAGATATAATTCCATTTTAGGTTTTTCTTTGAGATTATAATTTCCTATTGGTTCTCTCCCCGACGGTGCGTGAGATATAATTCCATTTTAGATTTTTCTTTGAGATTATAATTTCCTATTGGTTCTCTCCCCGACGGTGCGTGAGATATAATTCCATTTTAGGTTTTTCTTTGAGATTATAATTTCCTATTGGTTCTCTCCCCGACGGTGCGTGAGATATAATTCCATTTTAGGTTTTTCTTTGAGATTATAATTTCCTATTGGTTCTCTCCCCGACGGTGCGTGAGATATAATTCCATTTTAGGTTTTTCTTTGAGATTATAATTTCCTATTGGTTCTCTCCCCGACGGTGCGTGAGATATAATTCCATTTTAGGTTTTTCTTTGAGATTATAATTTCCTATTGGTTCTCTCCCCGACGGTGCGTGAGATATAATTCCATTTTAGGTTTTTCTTTGAGATTATAATTTCCTATTGGTTCTCTCCCCGACAGTGCGTGAGATATAATTCCATTTTAGGTTTTTCTTTGAGATTATAATTGGTTCTCTCCCCGACGGTGCGTGAGATATAATTCCATTTTAGGTTTTTCTTTGAGATTATAATTTCCTATTGGTTCTCTCCCCGACGGTGCGTGAGATATAATTCCATTTTAGGTTTTTCTTTGAGATTATAATTTCCTATTGGTTCTCTCCCCGACGGTGCGTGAGATATAATTCCATTTTAGGTTTTTCTTTGAGATTATAATTTCCTATTGGTTCTCTCCCCGACGGTGCGTGAGATGATAATTCCAACCCAGGTTTTTTTCTCAAACAGCCGCTTTTGAGATTATAATTGCCTATGGTTCTCTTCCCGATACTGCGAAGATGGTAATTCCCACCAAGATTTTCTCAACGAGCGTTGTTGAAGTTAAAGTCACCCAAGGTTCTCTCACCGTTCATGCTGAGGTAGTAACCATCCCTGGTTCATTCATCGCTGTTTGAAGCTCCAGATCCAGCTCCTGTAACCAGTCAGGACACATCTATACCAAGCATCTGAAAACAGCTCCTGCAACATGTCAGGTACCCCTTTTTCTTCTGCAGGTACGCAAGTTCTCGCTAAGGAATCTCTTACGCGATCAACATTAAGATGGCATCTATAAGCCCATCATCCTATTCATCAACCTCTAAATGGCATCTATAAGCCCATTCCCATCACACTGCAACTATGTGAGCGCAAATTTCTGGGCACTCTAGTGTTCAATCATCTTCCACCTTCGGATTACGAAAGGCACGTCAGCCAATCTGCATCCTCAGGTCTAAGAAGATTGAACAGGGGCAACTGTTGTACCCCAAAATTTGCCCTCCCATATTCTTCAAAGATTTGCCAAGTCATGCTTCAAAATTCCCCAAGGGTTGCACAGTGCAAGAGCCTCCTAAGCAGTCAAAATTAGGGTTTGTGTTCTGATCAAGAAAATGAAGTTTCCAAAGGTCCAATCAAGCTCATATGCCTACAAATATGGTCAAGCATCCTCATACCAAGTTTCAAGACATTCAGCTCAAAATTGCACAGTCAAAACCCTAAATTGCACTACAGTCAACTGCAGGGGCAAAATGGTCA
Source organism: Vicia faba (assembly GCA_948472305.1). Classification (NCBI taxonomy): domain Eukaryota; kingdom Viridiplantae; phylum Streptophyta; class Magnoliopsida; order Fabales; family Fabaceae; genus Vicia; species Vicia faba. The sequence goes on along the minus strand of OX451738.1, from coordinate 1,556,928,604 downwards.
TTTGACAGTCAAAAGTTCAAATTTTTGGTCAACATATCATTTTGAAGCCACAAACATCATTTGATCAATGCTTGATCATGATTCTCAAAGCTAGGCTCAAAAATCATCAAGATGCAAAAGTTTCCTTATTTGGACAGTTGAAAAAGTCAACTGTAAATTGACTAGGGCATAACTTTCACATGGATTATCAGAAAAATTCCATCCAAAGCTCATTTTGAAGAGAAAGACATTTCCTACAACTCATCTTCATACTTCAAGTCCAAGAAATGATCTCACAAAAAGTTATCAATTTCAACATTATAGGTCATTTTCAAAAGTCAACGAAAAGGGACTTTAAGTCAAAGGCCATAACTTGAGATTGGTAAATCAAAATGACATGGGACCAAAGTAATTGGTTAGAGGATTCAAAGACCTTTCCAAAATGTCCAAGAACATGAGAAAATCTTAAAAATTGAGCAAGTTATGCCTTGTGGAAGTTGGGAAATTTTTGGATATTTTGAAAAGTCAACATTGATTCAAATGACCTAAAATTGCTAATGGGCCCATTTTTCTTCCACAATTCACTATCCAAGGCATGTGCACGACCATTTGGCCAAAAGGGAAGTTTTTCTCTATTTTTATTTATTTATTTGGATTTTTTATCATTAATAATTCATTTAATTAAATAAAATACATGAAAAATATAAAACCAATGAAATAAAATCTTTTTGTGCAGAAATTATTCTCATTGGACACTCAAATTCGTGCATGATCAATTAGGGAAAGTTTTGGCATGATTTGGTATCAAATAGCATGGAAAAAGATTGAGAAAGATCTTGAAGAAAATCAAATTTCAAAAACCATTAATTCAAAGATTTGGATCAAATTTCTTAACCTAATTCATTCCTACATAAGCATAGAACGAAAACCTAATGCCTGGAACCACTCAGCTGCGCCTCAAACTCAGAATCACATTGAAATTTTTTGCTAAAAAGCTTGAAACTGTTTTCACATAAAAAGCATTTTTCCAGGCCAAAGAATCATTCCATTACGTCCCTGACATATCCAGGAAGCTTTCCCAATCAAGATCACATCATCTAACCTCAAGAATCGGTATACAAAACTCAAAATATTTCATGAAAAATGCATATTCGTGTTTTGATTTGCAGGCATCCTCATGACATTTTGTTCATTGATTCATACTCCTTATGCAATTCTGAAGCTAACCCATATGTTTAATTGTATTTTTATGTGCTGTACACGACTTCGCCATTGATGATATTTAGGGTTTTGCAAGCTTCAAATTAGGGGTTTTGTAATAGGGTAAAATTAAAACACGTGACTTATACCATTGGATCGAGCACGTCTGGACGAAGAAGAAGCTACCCTCGCGCTCAATTTATGAGCGTCACTGGGCCATTCGCTATTTTTCCATAGATGACCTATAGCAACGTTTGAAAACCGTTGCTCATTGTTTGTGTATTTCAGGAAAAACAAAATCCATGAAGAAGATGATGTGGTGGCCAGCCATGATTGGCTCTTTTGAATTTGCGCGCTTTAACCCACTAACGCCTTGGCTTTGTTTGATATTATTTGTTTATTATATTATATACAAAGCGCGTGAATTGGTCCAGTGGTAGGTGCAGCTGTTGATAACGTACATGACCTGGGTTCGAGCCCCAGGTCTTCATTATTCCTATATTATTTTGCAATTCATATTCCCATGCAGTTTCAAGACTGGAGCGCACCATACATCTCCAAGGTCAAGTCGTCCACGCGTCAGTTACATCAATCTAAAGGCACAGATCCAAGGAACATGGTAGGTCCTAGTCAAAGACATCACACGGCGCCTGGAGAAAGTCAACGAAGCCAGGCTTGTTTGGGCTCAAATTCATGGGCTTAACCTCCTATTTGGGGTCTGAACCCCCTAGGTTTGCCAATTTATTTTCTTTCTTTATTTTTTTTATTATTTATACTTTCTTTTAATTATTGTTTTATTAATTAATTTAATATTTTCATAAATATAAGAAAAACACACAAAAAAATCAGAAAAAGATAAAAAAAATAATAAATATTTTTATTTTAATATTTTTTGTAATTAAATTGTATATAATTAAACTTAGTTAAATTAGGTTTTAATTTTAATCCTTTTAATGAAAAAATCTAAAAAACATAGAATTAGGGTTTAATTAATTTTTTATTCTTTTTTTCTTTATTCCATAATAATTAAATAATTAAATATTTATTTTTATAATTAAATTTGTATATAAAAATTAGGGTTAATTTAGGTTAAAATTCAATGTTTTCTTAATAAATTAAAAACCACTAGAATTAGGGTTAGTATTTATTTTAATTAATTCTTTTTCATTAAAATCCTAAAAATCACAAAATACCAAAATACCAAAAACATCTCCTTTTCTTTTTAATTAATTAATTCCATGTAATTTTAAATTTTGCAAAAAGGGTCCAACGCCCTCGTTTCGATTTAATTCTTATGCGCATATTTATTTTATTTCTTTATAATATTTATGTATCTCTCCCAAGGCCATGTAACCTTTTAATTTTCTCGCACTTTATCTTTTAATTCTTTACTTTATTTACTTTCTGTCAAATCGGGTCCTGGTTTAATTTTGGCGATATGGACCCGCGCCGTTTGTAATAGCTTAGAACTTTTACTTTTCTCGCAATATTCTAATTGTTAAATTGATGCATGCAAGAATGAATGGACATAAATAAAAACAAGCGTAGAACACCAATAACATGACAAGATAAATGCAAATGAAAACGACACACGAATCGCACACACCACCCCTAGGGTACGCCTCACTGTTGCCTTGCCTCGAAAGGTGATCGTCGAGTAGAGGATGTCTTAGTAAGTCCTCATGATCCGGGAACCTGGCATGAGGGTAGCTTCTAAGGTGTCTTCCCATTGCTCTGGTGATCACCATGTCCCGAACCTCGAATTGACCCGAACACCTCTAACGGTGGTGCTACCTACCTCTCAATGGTGGGATGGCACTACTTTAAAGGACATCTACACAGACGAATTCCTTAGGGTAGGTAGACGACTCTAGATACTTGCTCTAATTTCAAAACAAATCAAAAAATACTTTTCACACCGACACCTTTTCAAAAAGCTTTCGAAAGCAACTTTTCAAACACTCTTGAGGACCGATACAAGAGTCGAACTGAAATTTTCAAAGAAACTTTTTAAAACCCACAGTTGAAAAGCAAACAAACCATTTTTGAAAACACAAGTGAGCAAGTATCTAAGAGCCCATGGGTAACCATGGATAGAAAGGGTGCTAACACCTTCCCTTTCTATAATCTACCTCCCGAACCGAGAGCAATCTCTTTAAGGAATTTTTCTGTGCTTTTGTCCTTTCCATTTGGAGAAAATAAAAGACGGTGGCGACTCTTGCTTCCGCGACATTTTGCGAACCAGCGTTAAACAGTCAGTTCCAGATCCACCGATCACATGCTCATCTCAAATTCTACCTGCATACACTTAGCAAATTTTCTTCCCAGAGAAGGTTTAGTAGATCCAAAAATGATATCATCAACATAAATCTGACATACTAAAATGTCATTCTCAATTGTCTTACAAAATAGAGTTGTGTCCACTTTCCCTCTGGTGAATTCCTTTTCTAACAGGAAGTTACTCAGTCTTTCATACCAAGCTCTGGGAGCTTGTTTCAGACCATACAGTGACTTCTTTAGTTTGAAAACATATTCTGGATTTTTTGAACTTTCAAAACCAGGGGGTTGGTGCACATATACCTCTTCTTCTATATAGCCATTTAAGAATGCACTCTTAACATCCATCTGATACAGAGTGATGCCTTTATTAACAGCAAAAGAAATTAAGAGTCTGATAGATTCTAACCTAGCGACTGGAGCAAAGGTTTCTGTATAGTCTATCCCCTCTTGCTGACTATAACCTTGTGCTACCAATCGTGCCTTGTTTCTGATGACTTCACCTTGTTCATTCAGTTTGTTTCTGAACACCCATTTTGTTCCAATGACGTTGAATCCTTTTGGTTTGGGAACTAGATCCCATACGTCATTTCTTGTGAATTGGTTCAGCTCCTCTTGCGTTGCTAGAATTCAGTCATTGTCCAGAAGTGCTTCATCAATTGTTGATGGTTCAATCAGAGAAACAAGTCCCATGAGGGATTCTTCAGATTTTCTGAAGCTAGATCTTGTTTTGATTGGATCTTCCTTTCTTCCTAAGATTGTTTCTTCTGGGTGATCCATGCTGCTTCTGGATGGTCTTTTCTGAAGTTGATCAACAGAAGGTGCTGGATTGCTTGCAGTGCCTCTTTCTGATGTTGAGGGAGTGTCTCTGTTAAGAACTTCTGATGACTTATCTTCAGTACCTGTGAATTCAACTTCCATACCTGCAAGTAATTCATTCTGCTTTGACTTTTGAGAGTCAAGCTTATCATCAAAACGAACACTGATTGATTCTTCCACAATCTGTGTTTCTGTATTGCATACTTTGTACCCTCTTGAGCGTTCAGAGTATCCTAACATAATACACTTTTGTGCTTTAGAGTCAAACTTGTTCAAATAATTTTTAGTATTCAAAATAAAACAAGTACATCCAAATGGATGAAAATATGAAATGTTGGGCTTTCTGTTCTTCCACAATTCATATGGAGTCTTTTCCAGAATAGGTCTTATGGAGATTCTATTCTGAATGTAGCACGCTGTGTTTATTGCCTCTGCCCATAAGATCTTAGCAACGTTAGTCTCGTTGATCATGGTTCTGGCCATTTCTTGCAATGTTTTGTTCTTTCATTCTACAACTCCATTTTGCTGGGGAGTTCTAGGACAAGAGAAATCATGTAGAATTCCTTTGTCATTAAAAAATGACTCAAAATCTTTGTTTTCAGATTCTCCACCATGATCACTTCTGACTTTAACGATTCTAAGATCCTTTTCATTCTGAACTTGGTTGCAGAAGGTGACAAACACAGAGTGTGACTCGTCCTTGTGTCTTAAGAACTTTACCCATGTCCATCTGCTATAGTCATCTACGATTACTAACCCATACTTCTTGCCACTGACTGAAGCAGTTTTAACTGGTCCAAATAAGTCAGTGTGAAGAAGTTCTAATGGCTTAGAGGTGGAAACAACGTTTTTAGATTTAAAAGCTGGTTTTGCAAACTTGCCTTTCTGACATGCTTCACACAGAGCATCTTAATTGAACTTCAGGTTAGGAAGTCCTCTGACCAGATTGAGTTTGTTAATCTGAGATATTCTTCTCATACTAACATGTCCCAATCTTCTGTGCCAGATCCATTGCTCGTTGTTAACAGACAGAAGACACTTTACATTCTGACTTTTCAGTTCAGAAAGTTTGATTTTATAAATGTTGTTTCTCCTCTTTCCATTAAATAGGATAGTCCCATCTTTCTGACTAACAGCTTTGCATGAATTTTGATTAAAGATTATATCATAACCGTTATCACTTAATTGACTTATGGATAACAGGTTATGCATTAATCCATCTACTAATAAAACATTACTTATAGAGGGAAGATTTCCATTACCTACTGTTCCTGAGCCAATGATCTTTCCCCTCTGATTATCTCCAAAGCCTACGTGGCCTCCAGGCTTAAGTTCCAGGCTTTGTAACATATGCTTTCTTCCCTTCATGTGTCGTGAGCAGCCAGAGTCCAGGTACCATGACTGGTGTTTCTGCTTTGCTACTAAAGATATCTGCAACATGTATTATTTTATCCTTAGGTACCCATATTTTCTTGGGTCCTGATTTGTTAGTTTTACCAAAACTCTGGTTGAATTTTGGTTTGACAGAATAATTACTACTAGTATATTTGATGTCATGTGTGTGCCCATATACAAAGTGTGAATTAAGTGGAGTTCGTTTTATAACTAAATCCATGGCATTCTTTGGTGTAGGTACCTTACCTTGGTATCCTATTCCTTTTCTGCCATTTCTGCTAACTCCATAGATCATTGAAGCCATTTTGCTTCTATCTATGTTTTTAGCTAGAAACTTCTGAAAGTTGTGATCATACTCCTTGATGATCTCATCAGCACTGCTGGGAGTTTCAGGAATTGTTTCCTTCTGAGAGTTTTGCAATAGATTTTCTAATTTTGAAACTTTATCTTTCAACTCAGAATTCTCCAATTTGAGACTCTCAGTTTTATCAGAGTCAGAAGCAAGATTCCTTTTCAGGTTTCTGAATTTGACTATGATCTCCTGATATCTTTCCAGAATTTCATTAAGGCTTTCAGCTAGTTCAGCCTTAGTAAAGTTAATAGCAAAGTCAGGGAATACCTCTTCTGTGTCTGATTCATAGTCTGATTCAGAAGCTTCACTGTCTTCTGTTATGTTTGCCATGAGAGCTATGTTTGCTCTCTCATCATCTGATTCTGAGTCAGCTTTAGATGTGTCAGAGTCATCCCATGTAGCCATGAGACTTTTCTTCTTTTCCTTGCCAAACTTCTTTTTGGGCTTTTCCCTCTGAAGCTTTGGGCAATCACTCTTGTAGTGTCCTTGCTCGTTGCATTCATAGCAGATGATGTCTTTGCTGTTTGGCTTTTTGCTTCCTGAAGAGGCTTCAGATCTTCTGTGTCCAGAGGAGGACTCTGACCTTCTGTATCTGGAGAAAGATTTATTCTGATTCTCTGATCTTCTGGGATTCCTGAACTTCCTTTGCCTCTGCTTCCATAATTGATTCACCCTTATGGAGAGGAGAGATAGTTCATCTTCTTCTGATGAGGACCCATCAGAGGTTTCTTCAATAGCCTGCAAAACTTTGGAGTCAGATTTTCTGTTATATTTTAAAGCTAATGGCTTACCTTGCTTTTGAGGTTTATCTGCTTCTAGCTCTATCTCGTGACTTCTGAGGGAGCTGACAAGTTCCTCCAGAGAGATTTTGTTGAGATCCTTAGCTAGCTTCAGCGCTGTGACCATTGGCCTCCACTGTTTTGGCAAGCTTCTGATGATCTTCTTAACATGATCAGTAGTAGAATACCCTTTGTCCCGAACTTTGAGACCCGCCACCAGAATTTGAAATCTTGAGAACATCGTTTCAATTGATTCACTTTCTTCCATCGTGAATGCCTCATACTTCTGAATGAGCGCAAGAGCTTTAGTTTCTTTGACTTGAATGTTGCCTTCATGCGTCATTCTCAGAGAGTCAAACATATTCTTTGCAGTGTCTCTGTTTGATATCTTTTCATATTCAAAGTAAGAGATAGCACTGAGAAGAATTGTTCTGGCCTTGTGATGATTTCTGAAATCACGCTTTTGCTGATCAGACATTGCTTTCCTGTCAATCTTCTGACCACTTGCATCCACTGGGTGCGTGTATCCATCAGTCACCATGTCCCACAGATCAGCATCATGGGCCAGAAAGAAGCTTTCAATTCTGTCTTTCTAGTAATCAAAGTTCTCTCCATCAAAGACTGGAGGTTTTCCACTGAATCTGTCTCTTTCTTCATTGTTGTCATTGTTGATGTTTTGATGTGGTCCTGCCATTGTGTTTTTCTAATGCTGGATCTTGTACTGACACGGTTAAGTGTTATAAGCTCAGAACCAGGCGCTCTGATGCCAATTGAAGAAGTGAAAAACACAAGAAGGGGGGTTGAATTGTAAAACTTAAAATCAAATGCAGACAACACATTATTTTTATCCTGGTTCGTTTGATCTCAAACTACTCCAGTCCACCCATCAAGGTGATTTCGCCTCTCTCCAACGAGGTCTTAATCCACTATATTCAACTGAATACACAACTTCTTTAACAACTGTTAAAGCCTTCTTGAGTCTAACCACAGACCGATTTATCTCAAGGAAAATCTCTTACAGATAAATGAACAAAAGTGTGTTTGATGTTTTCTAGAAAAACTATATATCACAACTGTGATAATACACAATAGTAAGCTTAGATTGAACTAGACTGCTAATGTTATTGAGTAGGCGTGGTTGAAAGCTTTAGCAATTTAAGTGAGAGAGTTTTCGTATGCGTGCGTGCGTGTAGAGTATTAGCCATTTCTTTTCTCACTGACTTGTTTAAATAGCCTAGGAAGAGATACGTTGCTATCCATAAATCCATTTCAATGCTCATAACGTTCTTTCCTTTTTGAGAAGATCTTTGTCTTGGAATAAAGCCGTTGGTAATTAATCTGTCTTGAATGCACAGTAACGTTGACACTTCAGAGTGTTCTGCTAATGATAATCAGAGTGTTCTTGGCTTTAGCTTATTCTGATGCTTCTGAGTGCTGATGACATGGTTAGGATCTTGATCAGAGTCAGAGTATGTTATGCGCAGATTCTGTTCATCAGACTTCAGCGTATAGCACATGTTATTTGATCTATATCTTCTGATGCTGACATATCTTTTGATGCTGATGTTGATACTGATATTCTGATGCTGATTCCATCAGAGTTTCTGTAAATACACAACATAATTTTAAGTAGCATATATGTCTTATATAAATCTCACAATTTATTTAATCTTGTATTTTGTTATCATCAAAACTCTAACTGAGGGTTGTAGAATCAAACTATGTTCTAACACTTCAAACTCTTGTGATCACTGAACACTTCAAATTTAGAACCAAAAATATAATGTCTCCAAATATTTAGTACAAACACCATTGTTGTTAACTCTAAGTCATGCGTAGGATAATTCCTTTCATGAACTCGGAGTTGTCTAGAAGCATAAGCAATAACCTGTCCATTCTACATCATTACACCACCAAGTCCCATCTTAGACGCATCGTAACACACCACAAAAGACTCACTCGGATTATGCAAAATCAACATCAGAGCAGTTGTCAACCTCTTCCTTAATTCTATACAATTTTATTCACACGCAACATCCCACACATAAGTTTAACCCTTTCGAGTCAACTTAGTTAACAACAACCCAAATTAGAAAATACTTCAATGAACCTTCGATAGTAACCTGCAAAACCAAGAAAACTTTGAACCTCAGTTGCAGACTTCAGAGCCTCCCACTGCAATACAACATTAACTTTAGAAGGATCCACAATAATTCCATCACTAGAAATCAAATTCCCGATAAAACTAACTTCCTTTAGCCAAAATTCACACTTTGATAACTTTGCATACTATTTCTTTTCCTTTAATACTTGCAACACCATCCGCAAATGCTCAGCATGCTCTTTTATGATTTAGAATTTATCAGAATATCATCAATGAACACTATGACAAACTTATCCAAATATGAATGAAAAGTTCTATTCATATACTCTATAAAAACACATGGCGCATTAGATACACCAAACAACATCACATTGTATTCATAATTTCCATACCTCATTCGAAAAGCTGTATTTGGAATATCATCTGGTTTAACTCAAATATGATGATAACCCAACCACAAGTCAATCTTACTGAAAACATAATCACTCACCAACTGATCCATCAAATAATCGATTCTCAATAGTGGATACCTGTTCTTAATCGTTACTTTATTCAATTGTCTGTAATCTACATACAGCCTCATATTTCCATATTTCTTCTTAACTAGCAACATAGGAGCACCTCACCGTTAAACACTCGGCTGAACAAACTTCTTCTTGAGCATCTCTTTCAATTGTTGCTTCAACTTCCTCAGCTCTAAAGCTGACATTCTATAAGGAGCCATCAACACTAGACTCCTACCTGGCACCAAATCTATAGAAAATTCCACTTTACGTTCAATAGGTAAATTACCGATATCATTAGGAAACACCTCTAGAAATTCACAGATAATTAGTAATTCCATATTTGCATCTTTACCATCCATTTGCAACGATGCAAACATCGCAAACATCAAGGCTTCATCTTCTAAAAGTTCATTCACTTGCTTAGCGGTCAACAACATCAATTATCCATTATCACCAAACTTAGGGAACCTCAATGTCTTATTATAACAATTGATATGAACATAATGGAACTCCAACCAGCTCATTCCAAGAATCACATCCATTTGGCATAAGGGAAGACACACCAAATCCATCACAAAACTCTTGCCGTAAATAGTCAAAGGACACTTCATACAAACGTAATTAGTAGTAACAGAACCACTAGCAGGAGAATCTATCACCATACTACCATTCATATCAGACAAATTCAATTCCAACTTAGTAGCACATTCAAGCGAAATAAATAAATAAGTAGAGCCAGTATCAATAATATCAACCAATTCAACATCGTTAATAAAGCAAGTACCTCGAATCAAGTTGTCCTTATTAGGTTCTGTTGTACCCTAAAATTTTCCCTCTCATTTTTCTCAAAAAAAGCATTCTTTCAAGGCTCTTCAAGTAGTTAAGACACTCAAGGGTTTACTAGTCAAGATGCATCTCCTAAACCAAAGGCCTACAACTAGGGTTTGGAGTTTCTCAAGGAAATTTGGTTTGAAAAGGTCCCAAGTGGTTTCCATGGCTCTTCATAGGTCCTCAACAAGGTTCATGGCAAGTTTCAAGCCCTATATCACAAATTTGCTCAGTCAATGGCTCAAATGTTTGAAAGTCAACTGTATTGGTCAAAAAGTCAATTATGGTCAACATACAGTCAAACTTCAAGATTTGTGGTCAACATCAACATTTCTAAGTGATATTCATCATTTTATCAAGGTTTGATCATGTTTCCCCAAGGAAAACTCTCAAATCATCAAAAGTCAAGATTTGTCAAATTCGGGTTTCCTTAGGAGAAATCAACTGAACTTTGATCAGGCATAACTTTCACATGCTTCATTAAATTTTCCCCAACCAAAGCCCATTTTGAAAAAAAATTCAATTCTCTACAACTTTTCTTTTATTCTCAAGTCCAAAAAATGCTTCATTTTGGAAGATATGATCTCATACATTATAGGTCATTTTCAAAAGTCAACAAAAGACACTTTTTGTCAAGGCAACTTACATCAAGATAAAGTCTTCAAAAGAAAAATGATCACATAGAGATTGTATAGGACATCTTGGGATTTCCAAAAAGTCAAATATAATTTTCAAAAGGTGAAAATTGAGCAAGTTATGATTTGCACAAGTTGGGGAGTTTTGAAGAAATTCATGAAGTACAAATTGAGCAAAATTGTTATTTTGGACCAATAAGCCTACTTTTTGGATTTCAAACATGTCCATAATATCTTAGAGGACCTCTAAGTCCGTTTTTGCATGCACTTGATTTTTATTTATATTTATCTTGATTTTATTTAATTTAAAATCAAATAAACTAGATAAAATACAAGAAATAATGGGTTAGAGCATTTGGGCCTGACTTGACCCATCATGGAGCCCAAGATTTCATGCAAGACACATAGAACCTGTCCGGGTTCATGGAATATCCAAGAATGGCAAGAAATATCTCAATTTTGAAAAATTTTGAATTTGTTTTATTCTTGTCTCAAAGGCCATCATGGATTGGTTTTCTTTCCGTGTTGGTCTGCTCTCACCTTCCCTCTATAAATACACAACATTACTAGCCTAAAAGACACTGATACATTTCCTAAAGAAAGCACTCAAAATTTCTCAAAAAATATAAAAGTTGAAAAATTCGAATAACCATCTTCCATCCCTCCTCCATCAAAGCCAGCCACGCATTAGTGTTCCTGAGACTCCTAGAAGTCCATATCAATCACTATCCACGCCTGAAGCATCCTAGAATGCACAAACCAAATCGTTATGGTTGGGTAATTTCCTCACATCCAGGTCTTTCAATGCATGTAATTTAAATAGATTTGACGCATATATCCATGTTCATACTGTCATTTAGAATTGTTCTAACATATTACATGAACGATTTAGTGCAGAAATAAGGGTGTTCCATTGTTAGGGCACGATCTGGAAATGCGTTTGAACCGCATAATATAGGAACTGGTTGTTTGTTTTAAGACCAGATTCGAACTCAGGGCATGTTTTTACATAGGATGTGGCTCTTTTTTGGTCTTGTATCAAACATTTGCGTAGATTTTAAATTTTGTTTGGTCGAAGAAGATGACCGGAGTTTGACTCTAGCGTCTCTGACTTCTGTTGACCCAGGCGAAGCTTGCATGGAAAAAAGCTACATTCTAATTGGCCCATTTAAATCCATCTGGCGCGCGCGTTTCAATTTTAAAAAACCATGATTAATTTAATATTTTATTCATTGGTTTGCATCTATGTAATGAATGACTAAACAACACAGTGGTAGTAAGCATGTAGTTAAGGCACTCCTCTTCTAGATCATGGGTTCGAGTCCCAGGTTTTGCAATTTTGTGTTTCAATATTTTTTGCAGGTCTTGGGCTGTTTTGAAATGGGCATGGGTTTGTTTTCTCCTGGCACCCCTCAATTTTTTGGCGCAAACGTTGGGCTCTGGCCGGTTTGGGCCAAATGATCTTCAGACTCTCACCCCCTAATTACTTCTACAGGCCCATTTCCTATTTTTCTTTTCTTTTTACTTTATTTATTTAAACTTTTCTTTAATTCTTTTTATAACAAAAAAATCATAAAATCAAAAATCACAAAAAAATAAAATTATTAGACTTAGATCTTCATTAATTAAATTAATTTTAATTAGTTATTTCAATAATTCATTTCTTAATTAATCAAACTAAATTAGAATTAGGGTTTTCTTAATTTAATTTAAATATTTTCTTAAAACAAAAAATAAGAAAAACATTTTCTTAAAATAATTTAAATATTTTCTTTACATCTTTCTCTTTTCTTCCCCGCGCGTTTATTTATTTTTATTCGCATTATTTTCTCAATTATGTAATTGTACATGGGATGTAATATACTTTAACTAGGACCTTTTTACTTTTTCTTTCCCCCATTTTTGGTTTGTAATTCCCCTCATCCCAAAGCATTGTAATAGCATAGATTCAAATTTCTGCATCTTTATTTTTCGTACTTATACATATTAACTGCTAGACGAATACTAATAGGCTTGTATGATAAGATTTGAAAACAAATAGTAGAAAACCTAAATGTTTAAAGATAAATAACTGAAACACAACACATTCTAAGGTACCTCCACTTTGTTGCCTTCGGAAAAATAGTCATGTCCCTCGAACGCGGGACACTTTAGCAAAGACCCTTGGTTAAAAAGATTGTAGTCCCTCGATGACCTTTCGATGCTGCCTTCGGTATACTATCTAGTCCCTTACGATAAAATTGCTAAAGTGCCCTACGAGTTGCCTTCGTAATTGTACGATGACCTGCGTCTGTCCCTCAAATATCCAATGATAGGGCTACCTACTAACTAATGGTAGGATAGAATTATCTAAAGGAAAAGAGGAATAGAACAAAGACATTTCTAGTAGGTAGACAACTTGTAGTTGCTTGCTGACAAAACAAAACAAATTTCTCACACCTACACTCTCTTTTCTAAATATTTTCAAAGACAAAAACACTTTGTATGCATTCTCAATGATACGGGATACATTACAAAGTTCGCCGCACCAAGGCATCTTTTCAAAATACACTTACACAAAAAGCATTTTTCAAAAGTGAGCTAACAACTAAGAGCCTGTAGATAACTACGGATGGAAAGGGTGCTAACACCTTCCATTTCCATAATCTACCCCCCAAACTTAAAATCTTTAAAAAGGTCTTTCCTGTTCTTTTCACTCTTTCCTTTATTGGATAAAAGAAAAGTCAATAGCGAATCTTGCTAGCCGAAACATTTGCGATAAAAATGCAAAACCAGTCAAGTCAATTCTCCTACCGTATTACAGAACTGGCGACTCTGCTGGGGAAAATAAAAGTGGGGTTACATTAGAGATAGTTCATATTTTAAAATGATTTCCTTATTTGACTTGCTTGATTTACATTTCGGGTTATGTTTGGGTATTTTTGTATAGATCCTATACCCGCATCTGGGGCACATTAGGTAAGTAGCAATAGATTATGGGGACTATGCAGCGTAATACCTACATGGTTGAAGCGATGGCTACGTTAGTGTGATACATTTGTTGGTACTGGTATCCCTTGAGTCCAGTCAAGGAGAATACGAAGCCGTTGTGTGGTGTCATAAAGCATTAATTAACCGTAGAACCTTAGTTGAATAACTTGTCCATTAAAAAGTAGTGAGATAGCCGGCTTTGGTGCAATAATAAAGTTGGTTTATACTTGATGCTACACTCATTGAGGTCAGACTCTCCGGATATTTTGGTCTCTAATAAAGAAGCTTGAGCTGAAACATTGCCCGATAGAAAGTTCAGTGATATTGAGATCCTTTAGAACCCAGTTACTTTCTTTAGGACAGGTTGAACCAACTAAACTTCAAGAGGGTACTTACCTATAAACTCCATGCAAGCTTTAACCTAAGGCATTGTGTGTGATTAAATTGTTCGAACATGACACCATGCATCATAACATTCATACCATTTCTTAACCATTTCAAGGACCAGAGAATTTATCTTTATTTTGTTTTGCAGACTATGGCTTCCGCCCGCAGAAATACTATCTGAATCAACCTCGTAAGGATGCCTCCTCAACTCAAAGAGTTAGCTTCAAGGGTTCTTGAAAATTCTTTGTTCACCAAAAGATATGGTCGACTTCTCAATCTGGTTACCTCAAGCCTCGAAGAAGACATGATAAGGGTGCTCTTTCAGTTCTTTGACCCTGTACATCATTGCTTCACTTTCCCCGATTATCAATTGGTGCCTACGATGGAAGAACTATCCCAACTACTAGGAGTGTCTGTTCTTGATCAAATACCCTTCATTGGCTTAGAGGAAACTCTAAGACCTGAAGTTGTTGCCAAGGCCTTACATTTGAAGAGTTCTGACATTATAGATAATGGGGAAACATGAAATAGGGTCAAAGGCTTTCTGGATAAATTCATGATAGAGAAGGCTCGAATATTTTGGGATACTTTGGATTTGCAAGCTTTTGAGGAGATCTTGGCTCTTCTAATCTATGGGTTGGTGCTTTTCCCTAACCCTGACCAACTCATAGATGTGAATGCTGTAAAAAATTTCCTTACCTGTAACCTTGTGCCTACATTGCTTGGAGACATTTTCACTCTCTTCATACTCGTACCATGAAGAAGCTAGGGACTCTTATGTGTTGCTTACCTTTAATGTCTAGGTGGCTTATTTCGCACCTTCCTCGATCAATATTGAAGAATGAGCAGGGTTTGAGGTGGTCGCAAAGGTTAATGTTGCTTTCTCATACAGATATCCATTGGTGCTCTCGATCTCAAGAGGATATTACTCTCATTTACCGTTGTGGGAATTCCCTAATGTCCCACTCTTAGGCATTAGGGGGGAATCACTTATAACCCATCTCTGGATTTACGACAATTTGGCTATGCTCAAAGAGATGGTCCCCATGATGCACTCATTTAAGGTATTATACTCGACTACGAGAATGATGTCCAAGGTTATCGTCAAAGGTTCGTACATTCTTGGGGCATGGTAAGAAAAGTGGATAGAAAGACTTTGGGGCATAAGAATTCCATCCCACTTGAGCCTTATCTCAAATGGGTATGAGCCCGTGCTCAAAGTCTCATGATGCCATATCTAGCCATCCTACCAATAATTGTAGAGCCTGTTGTTAAGGGGGTGTTCCTTATACCATTCTCCACCATGGTATGCCTACTGACCTTGAAGAGTTTCAAAAGTCTTGGATTCAAATGAAGGAAGAACGGGACATCTTTGATACTCAACGCTATGCAGGTGAGAAGAAAGTGTTGGAACTCACAGGGCAACTTCAAGAGGAGCAGCATCTTAATGCTTACATCAGTACAAAGAGGAAGAGTCCTTGGGATATTTTATTCTTAGATTTTAGGAGTTCATTTTATCTTTGAAAGGTTTTGTAAGCCTAAAAGGCAGTTGTAATTTGAACTTTGCTAATAAATTTTTTGTTTCTTGTCACCTCCTGTCTAGAAAATTTAAATTTCCTAAGGTCCTTGAAATCATTTCACTTATATATCATGTATCATTTCATAACAATTTTTTTGTACAGGTTTCTCATTTTCTCGCTGTTTATTTTAGCAGAAAAATGGCTATTGAACAGAATGTCAAAGATCTCCAGGCGCAGCACGCACAGTTTCAGGAAACTCTTCTGAACCTGGCCAAGGGGCAGCAAGAAATAATGGTGCTCCTTGCTAAGCAAAATAAGAAGACCAAGAAGCTTGTTGTCCTTAATTTGGAAAGGAGATTCAAAGGTTTGGTCCAACCAATTCAAGTTGTTGAAGCCTCCTCTGATGAAGATGATGATCAAGATGAAGAGGATAGAACAGTTAAGTAGGAAGACAGGAATAACTAGGGTTCTAAAGATGAGGACTACTTGGATGAACAATACCCTCCTACTGATGACAAATACAGACAGCTGGAGAATAGGCTCAAGGCTATGGAGGTCCAAAAGATACCGGGAATGGATTTCGGTGAATTAGGTTTGGTTCCAGGGGTGTTCATCCCACCTAAGTTCAAGGTCCCTGTTTTCGTCTAATATGATGGGGTATTTTGTCCTAAACTGCACCTGAGGTCGTATGTCATAAAGATTCAGCCTCACACTGCGGACCAAAAGTTATGGGTCCATTTTTTCTAAGAAAGTTTGGCTAGCACACCACTGGAATGGTTCTATCAGCTGGAGGGGACCAATATCTACACCTGGGAAGATTTGGTTGCTGCTTTCTATAAACAGTATTGTTGTACCCCAAAATTTTCCCTCTCATTTCTCAAGAATTTCCTCTCAAGATCTCCTATGACTCAAGTTTGTAGCATTGATACATCAATTTGGGTTTGAATTGGGACAAGGGCAAAATGGTCAAAATGCACACTAAAAGGTGAAACTTTGACTTTTGGGTCAAAATCAAGTTTCAAGAATCCCATTTCATCATGACATGTTAGAATATGAAGTTGGTTCACCAAGAAAATCAAAGGGTCAAAATTACTTTGGAAAAAGTCAAAGTTCTAAACACTTAGAAATTTTTCTAAGTACTAAGAAAAGATGATAAATTCAGAACTTTAGGCCTGATTTTCATCATGATGCAAGCTGATCTAGGAAGAACTTCTGACACAAGAGTTGTAGATCTCAATGAGATCTAAAATATTACAGAACAAAACTTCTTCTATAAATGCTTGGATTTCAAGTTATAAACCCTTGAAGACACGTCCACGAAACTAAGACACTTAGTAAATTCTGAATATTTCTAAGTCAGAATTTGGTTAGAAATTCTAGGCCAGTTCTCACGTAGGTACGATCAGAGTTTGATAAAGTAATTCAAAGAGGGTTTACAAAGCATGTTACAAGCTTTCTGGAAAGTCTGAGAACTCCTTCAGATCATACTGGAGCAGGGAGATTCAAAGATCAGAAGTTGGACATTTGTTCTAAGTTACATTGATATTGAACTTCTGATCCAGGTTCAAGCTATGCTGCACAATCTCATGTTACAGGCTTTCTTTCTTGTTAAATATCATCATCATTTAATGCTTACACCAACTTTTGAGTCTTTATCCAAAGGATCTTCCCATGTGTGGCATAAAAGTACCATTGTTGTCCTTGAAAAGTAAACTTTTGTACAAAGTTCATTTTGATCCCATACTTTACTTTGCTTCTGAATGTACTTCTCCTACAAATCATGTTTACAAACTCAGATTAGGTGTGCTTAAAGTTGCTAACCACCCTACCCTGCCTTGAAACTTGCTTATTAAAACTTGCTTCAAAAACAAGTCAATGATCCATAACCCATGATGGATGTACGCTTGATTTCTCCAAGCTTCTAAATTCTTTGCCTATAAATTAAACTTCATTTGCAAACTAAAAAGGGGGGGGGGGGGAGGAGATTAAAGTAAAAGCCTTGAAACCTTGCTGAAAATTCTAAGAACCCGAAACTGCAACACAAATACAAAACCTGCTAGTTTCTGGGTTTTTTTTTTGCATTCAAACTCCATTTTTCCTTGTACGTTTCTTGGCCAAATCCTTCACACAGTATCTGATATACACATAGAAACCTTCCCAGCTTCTGTTTTCAGACTATAATACAATCTTCACCAACCTCCATTTCAAAAGTCAGAACTTTGCACCTTGACTGCTCCAGAACTTTCCAACCATTCATAGTTCAAGTTAAGGGTTGCCTTGGCTTTCTGAGAACTTGAGGAAGTTGACCAGAACATCACAGTCGTCTGAATCAGACTCTAGTTCACAAAATAACTTCCAGCTGCAAGGTAAGTTTCTTCTGATTTTTATCTCATTACCTAGGCATTGTTAGGCTTGCATTTTCAAAGATACAATGTAGATATCATGGCTCTGAATCTGTACATATTTGTAGATTTCATTTATGTAGCCTAAGTAGATATAATTTCATATCATAAATTCTTGAGGAAATTAGGGTTCAGAATTAGGATTAGAAAAATTCATGTTTGCTTCTGATTTACATTTTGATTCTTGTATTTCTGGAACCATGATGAAATCTACCATAACTTCTATTGTTTGCATTTTCCTTTTTGTTGAAAAATGACTAAGTTGCAGATGCTCTGGGTGGCACGAAGAAGAAGATGAAGTTCATCATTAGAACTTACTTTGTGTTATATTCTTATTTTTTTGCTTATAATACCGGATGTATAGCCACCCCAGTGGTAGAAAGCGCGCATAAGACATTAGTGTTAAGGGTCCAGGGTTCAAATCCCAAAAACACCTTTTACATTTAGTTCTTAACATTTTTACCTCATCATTTGTCAAACCATGGTCCTGGACCAGAACTTCTAGATAAGCCCTTCCATTTGTTTGTCAAAACAGTACCCCTGGACCAGAACTTCTAGACATTCTCATCCAACAACATTGACACCTCACTTACCCACAGCCAGAATCTCTAGCCTTCCAGTAACATCATAACTTCTAGACTCTCTCAAACAATCATAACTTCTAGACTCCCTCAGTAATCCAGAACTTCTGGCTTTCCCTGTTTCCTCTAACGTTTTCTTTCTGATTTGCAGGACGTAAGAGTCAGAACTTCTGCTCTCTCTGACTTCTATTCTCTCAGCCACGCGTTGATTCTAACTCTTATTCCTTTATTTTTATCATCACTTTATTTTCATTAATCAAAAACACCAAAAATACTTTATATTCATATGCTTTATTTTATTTCTTTTAAAACAAAAAGACTAAAAACATTTCTTAAGCAAATATATTTCTTCTCTTAACCAAAAAAACAAAACAAATTTATCTTACATTTCAATTCTTGTACATTATTTCAATACGGTTGTAATAGATAATTAGGACTTTAATTTCTTGTAATCCCCATTTGAAAATTTGTACACCCCATCCCCAAGTGATTGTAATAGGGTAGGATATTTACTTTCCGCAATTTACTGCTTTCATATAAATGCTAGTAATTAGGATTTGTATGGAAAGATAAAATCAATGCTTAGAAAACACTAATTCAAAGATAAATCAAGCATGAAATACAAACACTTGCACACTTTCACCCCTAGGGTAATTCTACTTTGTTGCCTTATGAAAAATTGTCAAGTTATGCATGTGAGACATCTTAGCAAAAACAATAAAAAAATACAAGATCATAGTCCCTCGATGACGCTTTCGAATGCTGCCTTCAAATTATCTTAGTCCCTCAAGAGAAATGCTAATATACCTCACAACATTGCTATCATGTCTATAGAAATGTCCCACACTTGTCCCTTTACATCCAACGATGGGGCTTCTTACCAATTAAAGGTAGGATAGCAACATCTAAAGTAGGAGGAAAAGAACACTAAAGACCATTGAGTAGGTAGGTTGCTCCCAGTTGCTCACTTGCTCACAACAAAAACATTTTATACACCAACACTTCCATTTTGAAACATTTTCAAAAGACAAACGCTTTCTATGCATTCTTATAGAGACGAGAACCATTACAAAGACACCCTTTTCAAAGTCACTTTCAAAAACACATTCCCCAAACACCTCCTTGAACTATTTTCCAAACAACACTTTGCATGCGTCCTTATAGAGACAAGAACCATTACAAAGGCACGTTTTCAAAATACTTTCAAAACCCACACCACAAGCACATTTTCAAACAAAGCAAGTGATCTAGCAAGCAACTAAGAGCCCACAGATAACTATAGATGAAAAGATTGCTAACACCTCCCCTTTTCATAATCTACCCCCCGAACTCAAGAAAATAATCTCAAAGGTCTTTCTTGTTCTTTTCAACCTTTCCTTATTGGATAAAAGAAAATTCGGTGGTGACTCTTGCTATCTGCAACAACTGCGATCAAACGCGAAACAACCCGAGTCAGTTATCCCATCGTGTTACAAAACTGGTGACTCTGCTGGGGACTACTTAAAAGTGGGATTACCTTAAGGCTAGATCACCTTTACTTGCTTTTCATTGTTTGACTTGTTTGCTTTATATTATGGTTCCTTGTTTGGGCTTGTTTTGATCCTCTACCTGGATCTAGGACACCTTTTAGGTAAGTAGCAATAAGTTGTGGAAACTGTGTGGGGTATACCGACATGGTCTAAGCAATAGCTACGTTAGTGTGACACATTTGTTGGTACCGGTAGCCCTTGAGTAGTCAAGGAGAATACGGGTCCGCTGTGTGGTGTCATGAAGCACTAACTGACTTTAGAACCTAACTTGACCAACTTGGCCATTAGGAAGTAGTGAGGTAGCCGGCTTTGGTGCAGTCCAAAGTTGGTTGATACTCGATAATACGCTCATTGAGATTGGACTTTCGGGATATTTCGGTCGCCATTAAAGAGGCTTGCGCTGAACTAATGTCCGATGAAGAAAGATCAGTGATATTGAGATCCCCTAGAACCCGGTTACTATTACTAGGACAGTTTGAACCAACTAAACTTCAAGATGGTACTTACCTACAAACTCCATGCAAGCTAAAACCTAAGGACTTGTTTGTTTTGTGTGTATATGACTATTTGTACATAACAACTTCCTTGCTTTGCATATTTGTACATAACATCATAACATCATACCATAGCATTTTCAATATCCATTTCCAGGATCTCAAAGGTCTATGATGCAGGGTCCTGTTGAACCATACGCCTGTCAAGGGGCAAGAGGATTTATTTTCCTCTAACCAAACACCGTCAAAGATCAACAACTTGAGTCAAGGTCTATGACTCACTTGACATGGTGAGCTTGATTCTCGTGGAAGGACATCCACCGATACGAAGTTTTCCAATCACAGCTGCTGATCAAAATTTAACTTCTAACATCTTCTTGTGTTTACCCCGCGAGATCCTTGAAAATATTACATCCACATACCATGCATCATATCATGGCAGGTTTCTCCCGTACAGGTCCCCCTATCTTCTTACTGTTTATTTCAGAAGAGATGGCCCTAGAGCAGACTATCAAGGACGTTCAAATTCAAAATGCTCAACTACAAGAGACGTTCTTGAACCTGTCCAAGGGGCAAGAAGAGTTGAAAACACTGTTAATTAGGAGTGTGACTAATGACGATCCTGAATGCGATAAGGAAAGTAAGATAAGACAATTACAAGCGAAGGTAGCAACGATGAGAATCCAGATGTTTGGACAAATGGCTCTCATCCAAAACTTAGCCCGAGGATAAGAAGAGCTGAGGGACCTCATCAACAAACTTCATCAAAACAGTTGTAACCGTATGAAAAAAGCGGTCAAGATTGGGGATCAAGTCAATACTCAGCCCCCCATGAGACAAGAAGCCAGTCGGAGGGAGAACAAACCTTTCCAAACTGCTACTACGTTACGAGCCCAATAACAACCTCGTCAACATCAACGTGAAAGTCAGCAAAGGAATCTTGAGAGACAGTTTACTAACATCAACATGTCCTTGGCTAAATTATTGCAACACATATTGAATATGGAGTTGATTACATTGAGGGATCCTCCTCAGAATCCCAATACCCCCACTCCTAGCTATCATCTTGATGCAATGTGTGCATACCATTCCAATAGTCCTGGACATGATACGAATAGTTGTTGGGCATTGAAAAATAAGATTAAAGACTTGATCAACGAAGGAGTGCTGGAGTTCACAATAGATGGTCAGACTGAATTCTTCTTCCATCCCTCAAAGGCTCACCACCTAAAGTGACAAGTTCAGACAAAGAGGCTTTTGTTCATTTGAATTTTCAAGTTGTAATTTTTCTTTTTTCGAACAACTATTTATGTCAAAACTTTGTTTCATTAATGCATTGCATATGTTTGTCTTGAATTGATCCATTCATTTTCATTTAAACCATGCTTTTTACTCCCTTTGTGATATTCAACTCTTGTTTTAAAAGTTGCAAACCTTTAGAGGGAGGATGACGAAAACAATGCCATTAATCTCATACAGTATGCTTTTGGACAGACCTTGCTGACGATGTACAAGCGTTCTTTCAAATCCTAAACACTGGAGTTATAAGGAAGATAATCCCAAGTCAACCCCTTCGAGCCAAAGAAGTAGAAGTTTTCTTTTTTACACAAATTGAAACCTTTAATCAAAACCTGGGGCAGGGTAGTCTCTCAATTAATTCAAACGCGCGTTCAGTCGCAAACTTTCACTTCGTACACAACAAATGACATAAAAAAAATTCCTTTTGAACCAAAAGACGGTGATGGTTCCCTAACACATAGGCAGTCATTATCTCTTAAAAACAAAAGCCCACTAAGTCAAAACCTACGAAGGAGACTTAAGAAAAAAACGGGGGCATCCCACTGACTGTAATCTCAAAACGAGAACAATCAGGCAAAAATCAGGGATAATAAATCAAAAAAATAGGTCACTATAAATCCTCAACAACATGGAAAATATGGCAAAAATGACTGCCTTCCAACAAACTTAACTTGTTTGAACCATCACCAAAACGTAATTTAGACTCAATGGGAGTTTAAACGCACAATTAACTGAGTTTAGGACTGAAGAACATCATGAAGAATGGGCTGGTATAATTACACTTTGAGCCTTATCCTTTGTTTCTTAAACCGTGAACCAAGCAACGTTACAACCCTTCAAAAGTCCTAATTGAAGCATGGGTTAGTTAGAAAGCATACTGTTAGAAAAGGTATCTTGACTCCTGTAAGGCTTTACTCCAAATCTTGTGTTGAATTTTCTTACAAAAATTCTTTTATCTGCTAAAACGCATTTTCAAAACTTCAAGACAAATATAAACTTTGCATTATTTGAATACTGTTGTTTGCATATAGCTAATTATTTGACAACAGGAAAGTTCACACAATGAATATCCATGTGAACAAAAACTCTCTCAATGAACAAAATCGCTTCAAGTGGGAAGACACTTCCAATAACAGATCTCCTATAAGCAAGGGGACACGACGTGTCACCGTCCAACACATCTGGGGCAGTCCAGTCAAGATTCCAAGAAATCTCTCAGGAAACACTGAATAACTAGGGGCAGATTTGCATCCGAGTCACTTGGGGAATTGAACGTAAATTCCAACAAAAGGTTACGTACGGTCAGGTAAACATTTTCTGGCAATACTACAAATACTTGCTACTAGGGGAAATTACAAACCCCTCACAAAATCCTTTTCATATGGAGATCCCCATCCAGAGTATCAATCTCTGAAAACTTCTCCTCAAATGAGTTGAGCTCAAGAATCCTCGAGGAGTTCTACCAAAAGAAAAAACCTCTCCAGCAGATTGGAAACAGGGTTTATTTCCCCAACAAATCACAGATTCCCCAGCTTAAATTTGCCTCTAAGACTATTACAAATCAAGGGACCATAACCCCTCTTCCTTAGTAGACTCTTCTACAATTCCCAGATTTACTATGAAGCCTGGAAACCGACCAGATAACAGTTAAATTCAGTAAGTTACTGTGAAGCTTGGAATCTGACCAGATAACAGTTAACTTCAGTAAGTTGTTGTGAAGCCTGGAATCCGACCAGATAACAATTAATTTCATTCTCTCAGATTTAGTGTGAAGCTTGGAAACCGACCAGATAATAGTTAAATTCAAGTAATTTTCTACGAAACCTGAAAACCGACCAGATAACAGTTAACTTCAGTAAGTTGTTGTGAAGCCTGGAATCCGACCAGATATCAGTTCAACTTCATCCTTTCAAGTAAGTTACTATGAAGCCTAGAAACCGACCAGATAACAGTTAACTTCAGTAAGTTGTTGCGAAGTCTGGACACGACCAGATATCAGTTCAACTTCATCCTTTCAAGTTACTGTGAAGCCTAGAAACCGACCAGATAACAATTAACTTCAGTAAGTTGTTACGAAGCCTGGACCCGACCAGACATTATTTCAACTTCATCCTTTGAAGTAAGTTATTGTGAAGCCTGGAGTTCGGCCAGATAACAATTAAATTCACCCCCTCAGAAAGTTACTGCGAAGCCTGGAATCCGACCAGATAACAGTTTAACTTCACTCTCCCAAGAAATTTTCTGCGAAGCCTGGAATCCGACCAGATAACAGTTAATTTAATCTGCCCTAGTAAGTCGCTACGAAACCTGGAATATGACCAGATAACAGTCAACTTATGTATCCTCAATAATTTGCTGCCAAGCCTGGATTTCGACCAGATAATAGCTAACTTTCCTTTCTCTTCCATCAAGAGATAACTCCCCAATAGAACAACAGACAACTGAGACTCCAAAACTCTTTTCCCCAAGCAGAAATCAACACTCTCCACAGAATTTTCTTCCCAAGCAAAGTCAACATCCCCCAACAGAGTTCCCTTCAAACAATAATTCCCAGCGGAAACATCGTAAAAACAAGGCCTGAAGAGGAGCATACTCTTCGCCCATAATAGTGGTCCGGGATTCAGCTTCCCAAAACTCCCCAACACTTGTCAAGGATTTATTTTCAAAGACAAAATTACATTCCAATAACATTTTATGCATCATAGTTTACAAATTCATATAACATAATCTCATTTATTTAGAGAAACATCATTACGCCATGCATTTCATCCATCATGACATTGCATACAACTAATTATTTACCTTTTTAGGAAAAGATCAACAGATAAGTGGCATTAACATGTAAACTTCTCCAAGACAAAATCAAGCTTGGATCTCATCATCTTTTTGGAGTAGCAATCGTCCAAGATTCCTTTATTATCTACTGAGGTAGTAATCGTCCTAGATTCCTTCATCATCCTTTTGGAGTAGCAATCATCCAAGATTCCTTCATTATCTGCTGAGGTAGTAATCGTCCCAGATTCCTTCATCATCCTTTTGGAGTAGCAATCGTCCAAGAATCCTTCAGTATCTGCTGAGGTAGTAATCGTCCCAGATTCCTTCATCATCCTTTTGGAGTAGTAATCGTCTCAGATTCCTTTATCATCCTTTTGGAACAGAAATCGTCCAAGATTCCTTCATTATCTGCTGAGGTAGTAATCGTCCTAAATTCCTTCATCATCCTTTTGGAGTAGCAATCGTCTAAAATTCCTTCATTATTTGTTGAGGTAGTAATCGTCCCAGATTCCTTCATCATCCTTTTGGAGTAGCAATCGTCCAAGATTCCTTCATTATCTCCTGAGGTAGTAATCGTCCCAGATTCCTTCATCATCCTTTTGGAGTAGAAATTATCCAAGATTCCTTCATTATCTTCTGAGGTGGTAATCATCCCAGATTCCTTCATTATCTGCTGAGGTAGTAATCGTCCCAAATTTCTTCATCATCTTTTGGAGTAGAAATCATCCAAGATTCCTTCATCATCTGTTGAGGTAGTAATCGTCCCAGATTCCTTCATCATCCTTTTAGAGTAGCAATCATCTCAAATTCCTTCATCATCCTTTTGGAGTAGCAATCATCCAAGATTCCTTCATTATCTGCTGAGGTAGTAGTCATCCCAGATTCCTTCATCATCCTTTTGGAGTAGCAATCGTCCAAGATTCCTTCATTATCTATCGAGGTAGTAATCGTCCTAGATTCCTTCATCAACCTTTTGGAGTAGTAATCGTCTCAGATTCCTTCATCATCCTTTTGGATTAGCAATTGTCCAAGATTCCTTCATTATCTGCTGAGGTAGTAATCATCCCAGATTCCTTCATCATCCTTTTGGAGTAGCAATCGTCCAAGATTCCTTCATTATCTGCTGAGGTAGTAATTATCCTAGATTCCTTCATCGTCCTTTTGGAGTAGTAATCGTCCAATATTCCTTCATTATATGTTGAGGTAGTAATCGTCCCAGATTTCTTCATCATCCTTTTGGAGTAGCAATCATCCAAGATTCCTTCATTATCTACTGAGGTAGTAATCATCCCAGATTCCTTCATTATCTGCTGAGATAGTAATCATCCCAGATTCCTTCATCATTTTTTAGAGTAGAAATCATCCAAGATTCCTTCATCATTTGTTGAGGTAGTAATCGTCCTAGATTCCTTCATCATCCTTTTGGAGTAGCAATCCTCTCAAATTCCTTTATCATCCTTTTGGAGTAGCAATCGTCTCAGATTCCTTAATCATCCTTTTGGAGTAGCAATTGTCTCAGATTCCTTCATCATCCTTTTGGAGTAGTAATCATTTCAGATTCCTTCATCATCCGTTGAGATCAATTCTCGAAACAGTACAGGGTGACTGTAGGTGTTTAGGTATTGGCTTGCATTTTTGGTAAATCCCAAGTGTATGTGTGAATGTCATGACTGATGTCATAACATTCTAGTTCAGTTTGTACTGGTTTATTAGGTACCTTTGCAGAAAAATATTGTAATTCAAATACTGATGCTTATAAGTGTGTATCTGAGCATTTTTGCAAAATGATCACATTTTGCTAAATCAGTAGACAGGTTTTCTCAGATGTCATAACAGATGTTATGACATCCTGTTCTGAACTAACAGGATTGCAGGATTGGATAAGTCTGAGTTTTTTCAGGAAATAACTCAGTCCTTTCTGAACAGAATCCTGCGTTTTCTGAGGGGTAACCTAGCTCAACCCTAACCTGGTTAATAAAGTCCTGTGACCTGGTCTTTAGGTCAAACGGAATTAACCCTAGGTTTTTGGAAACCCTAACTGAAGTTGCAGCTGCTATATATTCAACAGAGCTGCTGTTTTTCAAGGATCCCTGCTGATTGATTAGAAGATCAATTTGTAATCTGTATAGATTTGATTATTGTACTCCAAGCAATTATCATTGTGATAAGTGCCTTGGAATATGTTTCTATTTGTAAGGGCTGTGTAGCACTCTAAGCTTTGAAGCAAGAGTGTTTGAATGTTCCTTGACTAAAGCTGTGAAGCAGAGTCAAGTTAGTTGTGTGCATCACTCAGAGCTGTGAAGCACGAGTGATTGTGTTGCTTGATTAAAAAGCTGTGAAGCTTAATCAAGTGCTTGTTTTTGAAGAGTGTCTTCATCAATTATTGAGTCAAATTAGTTTATGTATCACTGCTGTGATTGAGGGGGAGTGAGTTGGTACTCAGGTTTAAGTTGTACTTAGATTGGAATTGCATTGGGTAGGTCTTAAGTGAAGGAGATAAACTGGTTGGTTTATTCCTGAATTAACATCTCTTATAGTGGATTTCCTCCCTGGCTTGGTAGCCCCCAGAGTAGGTGTTGTTGCACACTGAACTGGGTAAACAATTGACTGTGTTCTTTACTGCTTTTGTATTTACTGTCATATAGTAAGTCAGATACGGTGTCATAACATTGGACGTGACATTGAGTATCTGCAGCCAGAATTTCAATTGGTATCAGAGCAGGCACCCTGCCTGTATTACTGGGTGAGATCTAGGGATATCACTTTCTGGCACTATGGACAGAGAAGGAGTTTTTGGAAATAGACCACCCATTCTGGATGGAACTAATTATGACTACTGGAAACCTCGTATGATTGCCTTCCTAAAATCTCTGGACAAAAAGGCTTGGAGAGCTGCTGACAAAGGATGGATCCATCCCACCATAACTGAGGAAGATGGGACAATCAGTCTGAAGCCTGAGGAAGATTGGAGTAAAGAAGAAGATGAGTTAGCCCTGGGAAATTCCAAAGCTCTAAATGCCTTATTCAATGGAATTGATAGAAACATTTTCAGATTAGTTCATCAATATGAATTGGCCAAGGAAGTTTGGGACACTCTCAAAACTACTCATGAGGGAACTTCCAAAGTAAAAATGTCAAGGCTTCAGATGTTGACTGTGATCGGTGGATCTGGAACTGACTGTTTAATGCTGGTTCGCGAAATGTCGCGGAAGCAAGAGTCGCCACCGTCTTTTATTTTCTCCAAATGGAAAGGACAAAAGCACAGAAAAATTCCTTAAAGAGATTGCTCTCGGTTCGGGAGGTAGGTTATAGAAAGGGAAGGTGTTAGCACCCTTTCTATCCATGGTTATCCATGGGCTCTTAGATACTTGCTCATTTGTGTTTTCAAAAATTGTTTGTTTGCTTTTCAATGTGGGTTTTAAAAAGTTTCTTCGAAAAATTTCAGTTCGACTCGTACGTCAGAGTGTTTGAAAAATTTGCTTTGAAAGCTTTTGAAAAGTGTCGGTGTGAAAAGATTTTTGTTTGTTTTGAAGTTAGAGCGAGTATCCTTGAGAACCTACCTACCCTAAGGAATTCGTCTGTGTAAATGTCCTTAAAAGTAGTGCCATCCCACCATTGAGAGGTAGGTAGCACCACCGTTGGAGGTGTTCGGGTCAATTCGAGTTTTAGGGACGTGGTGATCACCAGAGCAATGGGAAGACACCTTAGAAGCTACCCTCATGCCAGGTTCCCGGATCATGAGGACTTACTAAGACATCCTCTACTCGACGACCACCTTTCGAAAGGGCAACAGTGAGGCGTACCCTAGGGGTGGTGTGTGCGATTCGTGTGTCGTTTTCATTGGTATTTGTCTTGTCATGTTTGTTGTGATCTACGCTTGATTTTATTTTTAAGGCCATACATTCTTTCATGCTTATTTAACAGTTAAAAGTTGTGGGAAAATAAATCTACAACTATTACAAATGGCGCGGGTCCACATCGCCAAAATTAAACCGGACCCGATTTGACATAAAATAAATAAAGCAAAATAAAAGTGCGAAAAGTATAAATTGTTACAACGCTTTGGGAGAATTACATGATTATTTAAGCGACATAAAATAAATACGCGAAATAAAGGAATTAAAAACATGGGCGTTGGACCCTTTTGCGAAATATTTAAAGTTAATGAGAATTAAAATTGATATTAAGTGTTTTTGGTATTTTGGGTGTTTTTAAGATTTAATGAAAAAGGAGAATTAATCAAAATTTAAATTGAATATAAACCCTAATTCTAATGGTTTTTAAACTTATTATGAAAAATATTGAATTTTTAACTAATTTAAACCTAAGTTAATTTACATGCATTTTTTAATTTATGAAAATAAATAAAATAAATATATTATTGTAAAAAAAGAAATTAAAAAGGAATAAAATTGACAATTAAACCTAAATTCTATATTTTTGTATTTTTGGTTATTAAAAGAATTAAAGTTAAGACCTATTTTACTAAATTTATTTACATACATTATTTACAAGAAAATATCAAAATAAACATTTTTTATTATATTTTTTATCTTTTCTGAGTTTTTATGTATTTTTTGTGTTTTTGTAAATAATAATTAATTAAGTAAATTAAAGCAATAAAATAAACAAAACAATAATTGGAAAAAATAAAATATGAAGAAAATGCAAACCAGGGGGGGTTGTAGTCCCAACATGGAGGTGTTGTTGTGAATGCTGGCCCAATAAGTAGTGGCCCTTTTTGACTTTCACGTGGCAACGTACAGCAATGTTGACTCACGTTCATGGTACTCTCCCAATCTTCGCCCTTGGCTTGATCTCATGGGACGCGTGGCTGCTGATTCTTGAGGATGCATGGGACGTTTTTATCTTGGACGCTGCATGGGAACACAATTTGCAAAATAATATAGGAAACAAGACAGACCTGGGATTCGAACCCAGGTCTTGGACGTGAATGCCTTCTTCGCTTGCCAACTGAACCACTTAACCAATTTGATATATAATATACAAACAAATATTAAAAAGAGAAAGTAACGCATTAGTGGAATTTTGGCGCGAGCTTTTGAATTAGCCAATCCTCGCTTGACATGGCATCGTCTTCTCCATTCCCTGAAACATGAAAAAACGAAGGCAACGGTTTTCCAGGTGTGGTGTTAGGCTGGCTATGGAAAAATAGCGAATAGGTTTTGGGCGCTCATAAATTGAGCGCGATGTGTTTTTCCTGTTCGTCCAGATGCGTTGAACTCAATGGCAATAGTCTTGAGTCCTAATTTTACTTGGTTTGGGAAACCCCAATTTTAACACCTGCAAACCCTAGAATCTCAAACATGGTGGAATCAAATATAACGTGTAATAATTCAATCAAAGGCATTGGTTAGCTTCGAAACATCACACTGAACAAGAATCCATAAATAAAAATGCAAAAGGATGCGTGAATTATGATATACGATTTCAAAAATTTCGTGACACAGTTCGAGTTTTATCTACCAATTCTTGGCGCTTTGGTTGTTGTTTGTGATTGGCACACGTTCAGAGAACCACAATGAAGCTATTGGGATCAAGATTAGGGCTTGAATCGTCCTCTAGAATGCTTTTCAGAATTGAGTTTTTATGGAAAATTTTCAAGTTTGGTAGGGGAATTGCTGCGCAGTTTTCAGTGTCCAAGGCTTAGGGTTGTGATTCTCATTATGTATGGAAGCTATTAGGTCAACAAAACTGCATAAAATCCAAGGCATTCATTGTTTTGCATATTTGATTTCCTTAAGATCTTTTTGAATCTTTTTCATGTGCAATTTTGTTCAATCATGCCAAATCAAACCAAATCTTGCCATATTGGGATGTGCACGTGATATTGAGAGTAAAACATGCATGAAAAGATTTTTTAGGTCATGTTTGATATTTTTCATGTATTTAAATAATTTAAATGAATTAATATAAATAATAATTCAAATAAATAAATAAAAAATGAGAAAATACTTCCCTTTGGGCCAAGTGGTCGTGCATAGGCTTGGAATGATGAATCATGGAAGAAAAATGGGCCCATTAGCAAATTTAGGTCATTTGAAGTAAAGTTGACTTTTCAAAATTCCCAAAACTTTCCCAACTTCCACAAGGCATAACTTGCTCAATTTTTAATCTTTTCACATGTTCTTGGACATTTTGGAAAGGTCTTTCAGTCCTCTAACCAATGTCTTTGGTCCCATGTCATTTTGATTTACCAATCTCAAGTTATGGCCTTTGACTTAAAGTCCCTTTTTGTTGACTTTTGAAAATGACCTATAATGTTGAAATTGATAACTTTTTGTGAGAGCATTTCTTGGACTTGGAATATGAAGATGAGTTGTAGGAAATGTCTTTCTCTTCAAAATGAGCTTTGGATGGAATTTTTCTGATAATCCATGTGAAAGTTATGCCTTGGTCAATTTCAGTTGACTTTTTCAGCTGTCCAAATATATCAACTTTTGCATCTTTGATTATTTCTGAGCCAAATTTTGAGAATCATGATCAAGCATTGATCAAATGATGTTTGTGGCTTCAAAATGATATGTTGACCAAAAATTTGAACTTTTGACTGTCAAATGACCATTTTGCCCCTACAGTTGACTGTAGTGCAATTTAGGGTTTTGACTGTGCAATTTTGATCTGAATGCCTTGAAACTTGATATAAGGATGCTTGACCATATTTGTAGGCATATGAGACTTGATTGGGCCCTTGAAAACTTCCTTTTCTTGATCAGAACCCAAACCCTAGTTTTGACTGTATAAGAGACAGTTGGATTGTGCAACCCTTGGGGAATTTTGTGACTTGGCTTGGCAATTTCTTGAAGAATATGGGAGGGCAAATTTTGGGGTACAACAGTTGCCCCTGTTCAATCTTCTTAGACCTGAGGATGCATATTGGCTGACGTGCCTTTCGTAATCCGAGGGTAGAAGATGATTGAACACTAGAGTGCCCAGAAATTTGCGCTCACATAGTAGCAGTGATGATGGAGAATGGGCTTATAGATGCCATTTAGGAGATTGCTGGATAGGATGATGGGCTTATAGATGCCATCTGGATGTTGATCGCGTAGGAGATTCCTTAGCGAGAACCTGCATACCTGCAAAAGAAAAATGAGTACCTGACACGTTGCAGGAGCTGATTTTAGATGTTTGGCATAGATATGTCCTGACTGGTTACAGGAGCTGAGTCTGGAGCTTCATGAGATGACGAATGAACCAGGTATGGTTACTACCTTAGCATGAATGGTAAGAGAACCTTGGGTGACTTTAACTTCAACAACGCTCGTTGAGAAAAATCTTGGTGGAAATTACCATCTTTGCAGTATCGGGGAGAAAACCATAAGCAATTATAATCTGAAAGGAATGATCACCTCACTCAACGTCGGAGAGGGAAACCTCTGAAAAGGACTTACCACCTCACACACCGTCGGAGAGGGAACCATAGGAGACTATCACCTCACACTCATCGTCGGAGAGGGAAACATCTGAAGAAGGAATTACCACCTCACGCACCGTCGGAGAGGGAAACATCTGAAAAAGGAATTACCACCTCACTCGCCGTTGGAGAGGGTACCATAACTTCTGCTGAGTCTTTATCAGAAAAATCTGTTGGGAGTCGATTTAGCTGGACTAGAGAAGGCTTGGAACTGGATAAGAAATCTTTGAAGTCGACAGAGGAGGTTTTTTTTTTTATAAGGATGTGATGAAGGAATCTGAGACGATTGCTACTCCAAATCTATGATGAAGGAATCTGGGACGATTGCTACTCCAAATCTATGATGAAGGAATCTGGGACGATTACTACCTCAGCAGAATGATGAAGGAATCTGGGACGATTACTACCTCAGCAGGATGATGAAGGAATCTGGGACGATTGCTACCTCAACAGGATGATGAAGGAATCTGGGACGATTGCTACTTCAGCGGGATGATGAAGGAATCTGGGACGATTACTACCTCAACGGGATGATGAAGGAATCTGGGACGATTACTACCTCAGCGGGATGATGAAGGAATCTGAGACGATTGCTACCTTAACAGGATGATGAAGGAATCTGGGACGATTACTACCTCAGCGGGATGATGAAGGAATCTGGGACGATTACTACCTCAACGGGATAATGAAGGAATCTGGGACGATTACTACCTCAGCGGGATGATGAAGGAATCTGGGACGATTACTACCTCAGCGGGATGATGAAGGAATCTGAGACGATTGCTACCTCAACAGGATGATGAAGGAATCTGGGACGATTACTACCTCAGCGGGATGATGAAGGAATCTGGGACGATTACTACCTCAGCGGGATGATGAAGGAATCTGGGACGATTACTACCTCAGCGGGATGATGAAGGAATCTGGGACGATTACTACCTCAACGGGATGATGAAGGAATCTGGGACGATTACTACCTCAGCGGGATGATGAAGGAATCTGGGACGATTACTACCTCAGCGGGATGATGAAGGAATCTGAGACGATTGCTACCTCAACAGGATGATGAAGGAATCTGGGACGATTACTACCTCAGCGGGATGATGAAGGAATCTGGGACGATTACTACCTCAGCGGGATGATGAAGGAATCTGGGACGATTACTACCTCAGCGGGATGACTTTTATCTGTTGATCGTTCTTTCCTGAAAAAATAACGAATTAGTTGTATGCAATGTCATAATGCATGAATTGCCTGATTTTAAGATGTTCTCAAAAATAAATGAGATTGGGATGATATGATGCGTCTATGCATGCTATAATGATGTATGTGACGTTTTATGAATGTGTTTTTTTTTTGTCTAGGAAAGTAAATCCTTGACGGGTGCCGGGAAATCGTATCCTGGGCTGATGTTGAAGAATAGATTTTGCTTCCACCGGGGATGATAACTGCAAGAATACCGGTAGGAGAAGACGACTCCGTTGCGGAATAAACTTGGCAAATGGAAGATTCTGCGGGGAGAAAAGATACTCTAGCGACCATGCTGGGAAGCAATATTCTGTGGGGAGATGCTTTGCTGAGTGTAGATAATAACTTGCTGAGGATGTCTTGTTGTTGGAAGTGTTGATGGACTTCGCTGGGGTAACAAGACTTTATCGACGACGCTCTTTCCGTGGCTTTCGGCTGAGGATAACCCAGTTATATCCTGGTAAGGAAATAACTCTTTGAATAAAGCCGGGCGGCGCGTTCGTGCTCCGCGAGGATAAGCTTCCAGAATCTACTGGGGGTAAGCTTACCGCTTGGGGAGATAGTTTCCAACTTTCCTGGGGAACTGGATTGGACTCTCCTGGGGAAGTATTGAACTGTATTGGAAGTAACTTCCACTGAATGTCTGGTAAACCGTCGGGGAACAATCTTTTGGTCAAGACTGCCGGGGATGCTTGTTAAGAATGTCCGTATGATGTGCTGGGGAATGTTGAGATCTGCGGGAGGATACCCAACTTCCTTAAGATTGATAACTGCTTTGCTTGAGGAGAGTATACTGCTTGCTGGCTCACTCTCTGGGGAATTAAGATACCTGGTTGTGTTCTTCAGCTGAACCTACCTTGATACCTTGGAGGACAGAAACAATCAGATTGCTTAGACCACTCTTTATTGCCCCTGTTTCTGAGGTATGAGAGGAAGACCTGTGAGGTGCTGATAGTTGTTGATGGACAAACCTTCTTCTGGTAGGCAGATGATAAGATGGTAGGACATAGTCGTACGCTTTGATCCCTAACTTTTGCCTGGACCGCCCTTTCGGGTTTTCGGTCCACCGGGATACCCATTTTTGCCCAAGCCGCCTTTTCAGGTTTTCGACTTGCCGGGTGTACAGATTTTTCATTTCATCCCTTCATTTTGCCCGAACCCTTTTGGTTCGCCGGGAAGCCCTTATTTTTGCCTAGGTGTGTCAACCTAGCGGGTCTTTGATGATGCGTAGTATTTTTCCGACTATGTCCGCGCTCTCAGGATGCAGGTAGGTGCCCCTGGCTGCTTGTGTTGCCATATTACCAGAAGGTGTCTGATCATGCAAGATTCGTTGCTGGAGTGCCCCAAGTGACTCAAGCAGAGATTTGCCTCAGGCTATTTGGCCTTTGAGAGATTCTATGAATCTTGACTGAACTGCCCCAGATGACGGACCATAATCATACCATGCTCCTTGATTGGAAGTGCTTCTGTTCATTAGGCATTCATCGTGCTAATTTCCCTGCTGTTCAAACGAAAAGTCATATGCAAACAAAGTTATGTTAAAAATGCAAAGCTTATGTCTGTCTTGAAGATTTTGAAAATGCATTCTTTTTTCATAAAACAGGTGATTGTTTGTAAAACGTGATGTCAACTCCGTATTTTACCGTAGGCCTTCAGGAGTCAGGATACCTTTCGTAAGAGTATGCTTTCGAACTAACCCATGCTTCAGCTAGGACTTTTGAGGGTTATAACGTTGCCTGGTTCACGGTTTAAGAAACAAAGGATAAAGGCTCAAATTTTATTTGTACCCACCCGTTCTTCGTGATGTTCTCCAAACCTAAACTCAGTTGATCGTGCGTTAGACCTTTTTTTGAGTTTTTGTCCTGATATTCCAGTGATGATTCGGATGTTGATAACTTATTTTGAATAGGCAGTCATTCCTTTTTTTGTTGAGGGTTTGTAAGACCTCTTTCTTGATTTTTGTTATCCCTTTCTTTTTGCCTGAACTGTTTCCTTTTTGGAATTGCAGTCAGCGGGATGCCCCAGTTTCGTAAGTCCCTTCTTATAGGTTTTGACTTCTTGGGCTTTTTGTTTATGATTTTTTTTTTGATAACGACTGCCTGTCCTTATGATTATTCTGAACCATCACTGTCTTCCTTTGTTTTGCAAGGACCTCTTTGGTGCCATTCGTTAGGCACTTGGATCAACTGAGAGACTACCCTGCCCCAGGTTATGATTAAGGGTTTTAAATTTCGAAAAGAAAACTCCTACTTCTTTGGCTCAGAGGGGTTGACGAGGGATTATCTTCCTTATAACTCCAGTGTTTAGGAATTGAAACAATGCCTGTACCTCATCAGCGGGGTCTGTTCAAAAGCATACTGTAAAGATCGTGGTATCGTTTTCGTCATCCTCCCTCAAGAGGCTCAGAATTATTAACCAAGAGTTGATCATCAGAAAAAATATGAAAAGAAATTTGAACATAATGAAAACAATTGTATTAATTCTCAAAACAGACGTATGCGATGCATTGATAACATAAAAGAGTTTGCTATGACATTAATCGTTTGTATAAGCAATGAAAAATACAACTCAAAATTCAAATAAACAAAAGGCTTCAATGATTGGGCAACGGAGCAGTGATTATGTTCGGAGTCTCAGACACTTCAAACTGAATCTCTCCAGCGTCGATCATGTCTTGAATTTTGTTCTTGAGAGGCCAGCAGTTGTCCGTAGTATGCCCCGGGCTATCAGAATGATATGCGCACCTATCGTTGGGATGATAGTTGGGAGCAGAAGTGTTCGGATTCCGAAGAGGAGCCCTTAAGGTGATCAGCCCTGCCTTCAACAGTTGTTGCAGTGCTTGATCCAGCGACATGTTGAGTTTGGTATACTGCCGTTTCTCCTTGCGCTGCTGCCCCTGTCCTTGTTGAGTAGGTCCGGGATTGGAGATCTGGATTGCCCCTACCTCGTGACGGATCTTTTTACCGTGCACAGCATTGGATTCTTTCTTTCCATGATGAGGCTTTTTATCAGAAGGCGCAGCCTCTTGAATTTTCCCAGACCGGATGCCAGCTTCTATTCGCTCCCCAGTCAAGATAAGATCTGTGAATCCAGCAGACGAATTCCCAATTAGGTGGTTGTAGAACGGACCAGACAGGGTCCCCAAGAACATATCGACAAGTTCCCGATCAGTCAGAGGTGGTTGTACCCTTCCAGCAAGATCCCTCCATTTCTGCGCATATTCTTTAAAACCTTCACTTGATCCTAACGCCATACCCTGGAGTTGGGTACGCGTAGGAGCAAGGTCGGCATTATACTGATACTGCTTGTAGAAAGCAGTAGCCAACTCCTCCCAGTTATGAACCTTGGTCCCATCTAGCTGATAGAACCATTCGAGATGAGTCCCTGAAAGACTCTCCTGGAAGAAGTGGATCCACAAGTTTTTGTCCACCGTATATGGTTGGATCTTCCGAACATAGGACCTGAGATGTAATTTGGGACAAGACGCCCCGTCATACTTGGTAAAGGATGGTGCTTTGAACTTCCGAGGAATAATCACACCAGTTGACAAACCCAGATCTCCAAAATCCATCCCAGGTACCTGTTGGATCTCCATAGCATTCAGCCTGTCCTCCAACTGTTTGTACTTGTCCTCAGCAGGAGGGTACTGTTCGTCGTTGAAATCTGTCTCGTTGTCGGAGACCACTGGACTAGGCACCTCTCTCTCATGGTGACTGCTTTCCCTCACAGATGGGGTAGTCCTCTCAGTTTCAGTCTGCGGTGTATTCCCAGATCTGCGCCTAGGGCTGAACAAGACAGTCCTCTTCTTCTTCTTGTCCTTCTTCAAGAGCAGAGCCTTCAGATCTTGTTGCCCCTGGGTCAAATTCATGATCAGCTCTTGGAACTGGGCGTTCTGAGCCTGGAGGTCCTTGATAGTCTGCTCGGCTGATGATTCAGGATTCATGACGATCGGCTGAAATAAACAGCGGAGAAGGGTAAGTGACCTGCAAAGAACGGGTACCTGTAATGCAATGATATGTATGGTATGCATGCAATGTTTTCAAGGACCTCGCGGGGTAAACAGAGAAACTTTGTTAGCATTTGGAACCGGTAGCTTGATTGTAAGAACTTCATTTTGTTGAGAGTCCTTCGTCAAGGGTCAAAGGCTCACCATATCCAGTGGGTCATAGCCCCCGACAACTTTGTCTAGCGGAAAATAAATCCTCTTTGCCCCTTGCTGGGATAATTGCTTCACCATGACCTGCATCACAAGCCCTTGAGATCCTTGAAATGGGTTAGGATGTATGCAATGGTATGATGTCATGCTATGCATGGGGTGATGTAGGTAAACCCTGTTATGAGTCCCAATTAAGGACTATAAACAGACCCTGCAAGAAATTCAGTATACTTTGTTATGAGTCCCAATTAAGGGCTATAAACAAAACCTGCAAGAGATCTAGTAAACCCTGTTATGAGTCCCAGTTAAGGACTATAAACAAAACCTGCAAGAAATTTGGTAAACCTTGTCATGAGTCCTAGTTAAGGACTATAAACAAAACCTGCAAGTAATTCATGTGTCAGCTAACAAGCATGCAAGTAGGCAAGTACAAAGGCACACAAGTCACACAAGAGAAACCCTTAGGGTTTAAGGCCAGCATGGGGTCTAGGTATTACCCTCTTGAAGTTGGTGGGTTCAACCTGTCCTAATCAAAGTAACTGGGTTCTAAGGTTCCCAATATCACGGGATTGCTTTCATTGTTCATCGTTTCGACTTAGCCACTGAATTGGCGACCGAAATATTCCAGGAAAGCAACCCTCAATTGAGTGTAGTATCGAGTATCAACCAACCTCGGACTGCACCAAAGTCAGTTATCTCACTACCCTAAAGAGGCCAAGATAGTTCAATTAAGGTTCCTAAGGTCTGTTGATGCTTCACGACACCACGCGGAGGCCCCGTACTCTCCTTGACTGAACTCAAGGGTTACCGGTACACACCAAAGTGCCACATCAACGTAGCAGACTGTTTCAACCATGTCGGTATACCCCGCACAGTTCCCTCACAGCCTTGTTGCTACTTTCTAAGAAAGGTATCCCCCAGATCCGGGTTTAGGATCTATAGAACTCCCAAGCAACCCAAAATTTAAAGCACACAAGGAAAACAATTGAAAACATAGTTATAAGCTAGCCCTAAGGTACACCCCACTTTAAGTTTAAGTCCCTAGCAGAGTCGCCAGTTCTGTGATCGGTGGATCTGGAACTGACTGTTTAACGCTGGTTCGCGAAATGTCGCGGAAGCAAGAGTCGCCACCGTCTTTTATTTTCTCCAAATGGAAAGGACAAAAGCACAGAAAAATTCCTTAAAGAGATTGCTCTCGGTTCGGGAGGTAGGTTATAGAAAGGGAAGGTGTTAGCACCCTTTCTATCCATGGTTATCCATGGGCTCTTAGATACTTGCTCATTTGTGTTTTCAAAAATTGTTTGTTTGCTTTTCAATGTGGGTTTTAAAAAGTTTCTTCGAAAAATTTCAGTTCGACTCGTACGTCAGAGTGTTTGAAAAATTTGCTTTGAAAGCTTTTGAAAAGTGTCGGTGTGAAAAGATTTTTGTTTGTTTTGAAGTTAGAGCGAGTATCCTTGAGAACCTACCTACCCTAAGGAATTCGTCTGTGTAAATGTCCTTAAAAGTAGTGCCATCCCACCATTGAGAGGTAGGTAGCACCACCGTTGGAGGTGTTCGGGTCAATTCGAGTTTTAGGGACGTGGTGATCACCAGAGCAATGGGAAGACACCTTAGAAGCTACCCTCATGCCAGGTTCCCGGATCATGAGGACTTACTAAGACATCCTCTACTCGACGACCACCTTTCGAAAGGGCAACAGTGAGGCGTACCCTAGGGGTGGTGTGTGCGATTCGTGTGTCGTTTTCATTGGTATTTGTCTTGTCATGTTTGTTGTGATCTACGCTTGATTTTATTTTTAAGGCCATACATTCTTTCATGCTTATTTAACAGTTAAAAGTTGTGGGAAAATAAATCTACAACTATTACAAATGGCGCGGGTCCACATCGCCAAAATTAAACCGGACCCGATTTGACATAAAATAAATAAAGCAAAATAAAAGTGCGAAAAGTATAAATTGTTACAACGCTTTGGGAGAATTACATGATTATTTAAGCGACATAAAATAAATACGCGAAATAAAGGAATTAAAAACATGGGCGTTGGACCCTTTTGCGAAATATTTAAAGTTAATGAGAATTAAAATTGATATTAAGTGTTTTTGGTATTTTGGGTGTTTTTAAGATTTAATGAAAAAGGAGAATTAATCAAAATTTAAATTGAATATAAACCCTAATTCTAATGGTTTTTAAACTTATTATGAAAAATATTGAATTTTTAACTAATTTAAACCTAAGTTAATTTACATGCATTTTTTAATTTATGAAAATAAATAAAATAAATATATTATTGTAAAAAAAGAAATTAAAAAGGAATAAAATTGACAATTAAACCTAAATTCTATATTTTTGTATTTTTGGTTATTAAAAGAATTAAAGTTAAGACCTATTTTACTAAATTTATTTACATACATTATTTACAAGAAAATATCAAAATAAACATTTTTTATTATATTTTTTATCTTTTCTGAGTTTTTATGTATTTTTTGTGTTTTTGTAAACAATAATTAATTAAGTAAATTAAAGCAATAAAATAAACAAAACAATAATTGGAAAAAATAAAATATGAAGAAAATGCAAACCAGGGGGGGTTGTAGTCCCAACATGGAGGTGTTGTTGTGAATGCTGGCCCAATAAGCAGTGGCCCTTTTTGACTTTCACGTGGCAACGTACAGCAATGTTGACTCACGTTCATGGTACTCTCCCAATCTTCGCCCTTGGCTTGATCTCATGGGACGCGTGGCTGCTGATTCTTGAGGATGCATGGGACGTTTTTATCTTGGACGCTGCATGGGAACACAATTTGCAAAATAATATAGGAAACAAGACAGACCTGGGATTCGAACCCAGGTCTTGGACGTGAATGCCTTCTTCGCTTGCCAACTGAACCACTTAACCAATTTGATATATAATATACAAACAAATATTAAAAAGAGAAAGTAACGCATTAGTGGAATTTTGGCGCGAGCTTTTGAATTAGCCAATCCTCGCTTGACATGGCATCGTCTTCTCCATTCCCTGAAACATGAAAAAACGAAGGCAACGGTTTTCCAGGTGTGGTGTTAGGCTGGCTATGGAAAAATAGCGAATAGGTTTTGGGCGCTCATAAATTGAGCGCGATGTGTTTTTCCTGTTCGTCCAGATGCGTTGAACTCAATGGCAATAGTCTTGAGTCCTAATTTTACTTGGTTTGGGAAACCCCAATTTTAACACCTGCAAACCCTAGAATCTCAAACATGGTGGAATCAAATATAACGTGTAATAATTCAATCAAAGGCATTGGTTAGCTTCGAAACATCACACTGAACAAGAATCCATAAATAAAAATGCAAAAGGATGCGTGAATTATGATATACGATTTCAAAAATTTCGTGACACAGTTCGAGTTTTATCTACCAATTCTTGGCGCTTTGGTTGTTGTTTGTGATTGGCACACGTTCAGAGAACCACAATGAAGCTATTGGGATCAAGATTAGGGCTTGAATCGTCCTCTAGAATGCTTTTCAGAATTGAGTTTTTATGGAAAATTTTCAAGTTTGGTAGGGGAATTGCTGCGCAGTTTTCAGTGTCCAAGGCTTAGGGTTGTGATTCTCATTATGTATGGAAGCTATTAGGTCAACAAAACTGCATAAAATCCAGTGCATTCATTGTTTTGCATATTTGATTTCCTTAAGATCTTTTTGAATCTTTTTCATGTGCAATTTTGTTCAATCATGCCAAATCAAACCAAATCTTGCCATATTGGGATGTGCACGTGATATTGAGAGTAAAACATGCATGAAAAGATTTTTTAGGTCAAGTTTGATATTTTTCATGTATTTAAATAATTTAAATGAATTAATATAAATAATAATTCAAATAAATAAATAAAAAATGAGAAAATACTTCCCTTTGGGCCAAGTGGTCGTGCATAGGCTTGGAATGATGAATCATGGAAGAAAAATGGGCCCATTAGCAAATTTAGGTCATTTGAAGTAAAGTTGACTTTTCAAAATTCCCAAAAATTTCCCAACTTCCACAAGGCATAACTTGCTCAAATTTTAAGCTTTTCACATGTTCTTGGACATTTTGGAAAGGTCTTTGAGTCCTCTAACCAATGTCTTTGGTCCCATGTCATTTTGATTTACCAATCTCAAGTTATGGCCTTTGACTTAAAGTCTCTTTTTGTTGACTTTTGAAAATGACCTATAATGTTGAAATTGATAACTTTTTTTGAGAGCATTTCTTGGACTTGGAATATGAAGATGAGTTGTAGGAAATGTCTTTCTCTTCAAAATGAGCTTTGGATGGAATTTTTCTGATAATCCATGTGAAAGTTATGCCTTGGTCAATTTCAGTTGACTTTTTCAGCTGTCCAAATATAGCAACTTTTGCATCTTTGATTATTTCTGAGCCAAATTTTGAGAATCATGATCAAGCATTGATCAAATGATGTTTGTGGCTTCAAAATGATATGTTGACCAAAAATTTGAACTTTTGACTGTCAAATGACCATTTTGCCCCTACAGTTGACTGTAGTGCAATTTAGGGTTTTGACTGTGCAATTTTGATCTGAATGCCTTGAAACTTGATATAAGGATGCTTGACCATATTTGTAGGCATATGAGACTTGATTGGGCCCTTGAAAACTTCCTTTTCTTGATCAGAACCCAAACCCTAGTTTTGACTGTATAAGAGACAGTTGGATTGTGCAACCCTTGGGGAATTTTGTGACTTGGCTTGGCAATTTCTTGAAGAATATGGGAGGGAAAATTTTGGGGTACAACATTGACTACAAAATTTGAGAATCTAAAAATGATGGAAGATGAAACCATTCATGAGTTTCACATGAACATCTTGGAGATTGCCAACACCTCAGGAGCACTGGGAGAAAAGATGTCAGAAGAAAAACTGGTGAGGAAGATTCTCAGATCCTTGCCTAAAAGATTTGCAATGAAGGTAACTGCCATAGAGGAAGCCCAGGACATTAGCAAGTTAAAAGTGGATGAACTTATTGGGTCTCTTCAGACTTTTGAGATGGGGATCACTGATAATGGTGACAAGAAGAACAAAAGCATAGCACTTGTATCCAACACTGATGTTGAATACAAGGAGGATGAAGAAGAAAACATATCAGAAGCTATTGCCATGCTTGGAAGACAGTTCAACAGGCTCATCAAAAGAATGGACCCAAAGTCAAGGTCTAATGTTCATAACATTCCCTCTGACATTGACAGTTCCAACAGAAGACCAAGGTCAGAAGATAAGGGAAACCAAGGCAGAGGTATTCAATGCCATGGATGTGAAGGATATGGGCATATTCGAGCTGAATGTCCTACCTTTCTTAAGAAGCAAAAGAAAGGAATGACTGTTACTTGGTCTGACTATGATTCAGAAAGTAATTCTGAAGAAGAATCTGCCAAACTAGTTACTGCCCTAACTAGTGTTTGTACTTCTGAAAGTGACACTAGTGATGAAGAAGTGACATTTGAAGAACTGGCTGATACCTACAAGAAATTGTGTATCAGAAGTGCTGAAGTCTGTGTGCAGAATGAGAAACAATCAAAACTCATTATAAAACTGGAGGCTGAAAAAAGGGCAAATCTTGAAACTATAAGTCATCTAGAAGGAGAAGTTCAACTACTGAACTCACAACTGAATCAAATGACCAAATCTGTCAAGATGTTGACCAATGGAACAGACAAATTGGAAGAGATCCTTCAGGTTGGACAAAATGTGGGAAATAAATCTGGACTAGGATTTATGGAAGCAAAGAAATCTGGTACTGGTAAGCAAATGTCAAAACGGATGTCTCAACACAACTCTCAACATCAGGAACAGAGACATATGAAGAAAAGGTACCAAAGATGGAAATGTCATCATTGTGGTAGATATGGCCACATAAAGCCCTTCTGCTTCAGATTACATGGATACCCTAATCAGATCTCAGGTGTCAAACCTAAGTCTAAAAAGGTACCACATGCTCCTCAATGGAAGAAAAAGGCTACTGCACTGATAGCTCACACTTCCCTGAGGGTCTCTGCAAAGGAAGACTGGTACTTTGACAGTGGATGTTCCAGACATATGACTGGAATCAAGAACCTCCTCAATAATGTTAAGCCTCACACCACCAGTTTTGTGACCTTTGGAGATGGGGCTAAAGGTGAAATCAAAGGAGTTGGTGATTTGGACTGCCCTGGAGTTCTAAGTCTGAATGAAGTACTGCTGGTGAAAGGACTGACCGCTAATCTCATTAGTATCAGTCAACTGTGTGATCTAGGATTCAAGGTCAATTTCTCAAAATCTGAATGCCTTGTAATCAATGACAAACAAGAGATAGTAATGAAAGGAGTCAGATCCAAAGACAACTGCTACTTGTGGGAGGCTGAGAACACTAATTTCTCATCTGTGTGTTCCATTGCAAAAGAAGAAAAAGAGGTGAAACTGTGGCAGCATAAGCTTGGTCTCCTTCATCTAAGAAGAATGAAGAGAGCTATCTCTATGGAAACTGTCAGAAGAACTCCAAAACTACAGGTTGATGATATCTGTGATGTGGGAAATAAATGTGTTGTCAGAACCTTAAGTCATCTTGACAAGGATGTTGGAAATAACAAGTCTCATAAATTCTGTTCTCAAAACATCTGGTCAAAACAGATGCTCCCTGAGTACAATGTTACACAAGATGTTGTGACATTGTGTTGTGACAATCTGAAAACATTCAACATTTCCTTGAACCCTATTGACTTTGAAGAGAAGAAGTCATTTAAACTGGAACATAGTTTCTCTAAGCTTCAGCTGACTGATTCTTCTACCAAGGCTCTTGTTGGAAATAAACTTGAAAATTTGAGGGGCAGGTTGGGTATTCACCAACATGAGAAATTATAGCAATTAATTTTGCTTAAAACAAGGGTTGGAGGGATTAATTTTATTAAGTCTATATTTAGTGAGTTAATCATATTCTTTCACAATTCCTTCAAAAGCTTTAAGAAGTTGAAGAGACTCCCTTTTACCTCCTACCTCTCTCATCCTTACAACCTTTTTCCTCCTCCCAATCAAAGATTTTTCTCAAACTGCTACCATTACTCAAAGTCAATCAAAATGTCTCAGACATCGTCTTCAACCAAGGCGACTTCGTCTTCCGCATCATCGTCATCATCTGACCAAGATTCTAGGGCAATCACTACATGCATAGAATCTGAAGTTCTGGAGGTCACTCCTCTCAGGGAGATGGCAACTGACCCAGCCAGAGTCAAAAAGCTCAGAACCAG
Source organism: Vicia faba (assembly GCA_948472305.1). Lineage (NCBI taxonomy): Eukaryota > Viridiplantae > Streptophyta > Magnoliopsida > Fabales > Fabaceae > Vicia > Vicia faba. The sequence goes on along the minus strand of OX451738.1, from coordinate 1,556,883,687 downwards.
ACATGCAGGAAGAGCTCAAGCTACAGCCTCTGGTAATTCTTCTCATCCTTCGTCTTCTGTACCTAATAGAGAAGGATCAGTTCAAGTACACCAAGCTATTGCTAGGCTGGTTACTAGCATACTGAGTGGCAACCAATCTGTACCGGGGATTTCTATCCCTTTAAATCAATCAAATGTGGAAGGTTCTGAAAATATAGATGTCACTGAGGATGTTGTGACACCAAAAGACAACATTCAGAACCCCTCTGAAAAGGCTGCTGATCCACCTATCATTGATGTGGATGAAGATTACTCAGATAATGAACTGATTGCTAATGTGAACCCTAGCATTGCTAGGAGATTGATGAAAAGAAAGAGTAGTTAGAATGATAAACCTGATGCTAAGAAATCCAAGGCTGAAGGGATGGCTGAGAAAAGCATTCAGACAAAAGGGAAGAAGGCACATGTGCAGACTGCTAGACAACCAATCTCTAAGAAAAGTAAAGAACCTGAAACTTCTGATTCTGATGATGAATCAGAATTTGAGATTGATATTGAAGAAACTCCCATCAGAAGGAAGCTCCCCTCCAGCAAGATTGCTAGAGTGCCTGAAGTGCCAACAGACAACATCTCCTTTCATCATCCTGACAATGCAAACAGATGGAAGTATGTTTGCTTAAAGAGAATAGCCTTGGAGAGAGAACTCAACAATGATGCCTTGGAGTGCAAAGACATCATGGATCTAATCAAGAATGCTGGGCTAATGAAGACAGTGATAAAGTTTAACAAATGTTATGAAAATCTGGTTAAGGAGTTTGTAGTGAACTTGTCAAATGATTGTGCTGATGGAAGGTCAGCTGACTTTGAAAGTGTCTTTGTTAGAGGAAGAAGGGTCAAGTTCTCTCCATCAGAAATCAACAAGTTTCTTGGAAGAACAAATAAGGATTGTCCTGATCTAGAGGCAACTGACAATGAAGTTTGTTTAACCATCACAGCCAGGCAAGTAAAGTGCTGGCCATTGAAAGGGAAGCTGAATGCTAGTAAACTCAGCATGAAATTTGCCATCTTGCATAAAATAGGTGCAGCAAACTGGGTGCCTACAAATCACAAATCAACTATCTCCACAGGATTAGGGAGATTTATCTATGCTGTAGGAACCAAGACTGCCTTTGACTATGGAAGGTACATCTTTGAACAAACTTTAAAGCATGCTGGCAGTTATGCTGTCAAAGGACCAATTGCCTTTCCCTCCCTCCTTTGTGGAATCATCCTTGCACAATTCCCTGATATCCTTGTGGCAAGAGATACAGTCTGCAAAAGAGCTCCTGCCCTTGGCCTGCACTACAAACTGTTTCAGGGATCTCATGCTCCAGACATTGTCATGACATCAGCTGAGACATCGTCTGTGAAGACTCAGTCCAAGACATCAGATGTCATAGCTGTTTTAAAAGAAACTTGCAAAGAGCTGGACACTAGAAAAAGGACCCTAGAACTTCTAATTGCCAGGCTAGAAAAGGAGGAAGCTGAAGAAAACAGAAGGGAAGAAGGTGAAGGACATCTCAACATTGAAGAAACTAGCTCCTCAGAATCTGATGACAGTGCTTGAAGGTTGATTGCTGTTTGGTGGTGTTGCTGGTGCTGATATCTGGTGGAGTTTGGAAGTTGTTTTTTTTTTGCTGCTGCTCTTACTATTTTGTTTTGGATAACTGTATAATTTTTGAACATGTATCTTTGGCCCATTTGTGGCTAAAGAGGGGGAGAATATTTTGGTACTTGCTTAATTAGTACTTGACATTCTATTTTTCTGCTGTCACTTATTTCTGCTGCTATCTATCTCTGATTGTTTAGGGTCTTTAGCCAAAAATCTGCCAAAGGGGGAGTTTGTAGGTGTTTAGGTATTGGCTTGCATTTTTGCTAAATCCCAAGTGTATGTGTGAATGTCATGACTGATGTCATAACATTCTAGTTCAGTTTGTACTGGTTCATTGGGTACCTTTGCAGAAAAATATTGTAATTCAAATACTGATGCTTATAAGTGTGTATCTGAGCATTTTTGCAAAATGATCACATTTTGCTAAATCAGTAGACAGGTTTTCTCAGATGTCATAACAGATGTTATGACATCCTGTTCTGAACTAACAGGATTGCAGGATTGGATAAGTCTGAGTTTTTTCAGGAAATAACTCAGTCCTTTCTGAACAGAATCCTGCGTTTTCTGAGGGGTAACCTAGCTCAACCCTAACCTGGTTAATAAAGTCCTGTGACCTGGTCTTTAGGTCAAACGGAATTAACCCTAGGTTTTTGGAAACCCTAACTGAAGTTGCAGCTGCTATATATTCAACAGAGCTGCTGTTTTTCAAGGATCCCTGCTGATTGATTAGAAGATCAATTTGTAATCTGTATAGATTTGATTATTGTACTCCAAGCAATTATCATTGTGATAAGTGCCTTGGAATAGGTTTCTATTTGTAAGGGCTGTGTAGCACTCTAAGCTTTGAAGCAAGAGTGTTTGAATGTTCCTTGACTAAATCTGTGAAGCAGAGTCAAGTTAGTTGTGTGCATCACTCAAAGCTGTGAAGCACGAGTGATTGTGTTGCTTGATTAAAAAGCTGTGAAGCTTAATCAAGTGCTTGTTTTTGAAGAGTGTCTTCATCAATTATTGAGTCAAATTAGTTTATGTATCACTGCTGTGATTGAGGGGGAGTGAGTTGGTACTCAGGTTTAAGTTGTACTTAGATTGGAATTGCATTGGGTAGGTCTTAAGTGAAGGAGATAAACTGGTTGGTTTATTCCTGAATTAACATCTCTTATAGTGGATTTCCTCCCTGGCTTGGTAGCCCCCAGAGTAGGTGTTGTTGCACACTGAACTGGGTAAACAATTGACTGTGTTCTTTACTGCTTTTGTATTTACTGTCATATAGTAAGTCAGATACGGTGTCATAACATTGGACGTGACATTGAGTATCTGCAGCCAGAATTTCGCCAGAATTTCAGTGACTATCTACATGACAAAAACTTCCTTCAGACCTTTTTCTGGATCAGACTAAATCGACCAAAGATTTATTCTGATACCTCTCTCAGTTAAAGATTTAAAGTCCTCTTCTGGTTAGATTCATTTCATCCAGTTAATAATAGGAGAACCAAAGACCTCTTCTGGTTAGATTTAGTTCTTCCAGATTAAAAACAGGTAAAAGACGTCTACTATTTCAGTATAAATCAACCAAAAGATTTATCCTGATACTTTCCCCAGTCACTCTGAATAGCATCTTTAAGCCCATTCCATACATAATCAACCACCACATCATCGAGTGCAAATTTCTAGGCACTTTAGTGTTCAATCATCTTCCACCTTCAAGTCCCGAATGGCGGGCTCGCCAATCTAACTCTCCAGGTTTAAAAAGATTGAATAAGGGCAATTATTGTACCCCAAAATTTGCCCTCTTATTTCTCAAGAATTTCCTCTCAAGATCTCTCATGACTCAAGTTTGCAGCACTGATACATCAATTTGGGTTTGAATTGGCACAAAGGCAAAATGGTCAAAATGCACACTGAAAAGTCAAACTTTGACTTTTGGGTCAAAATCAAGTTTCAAGAAACCCATTCATTAAGACATGTTAGAATATGAAGTTGATTCACCAAGAAAATCAAAGGGTCAAAATTACTTTGGAAAAAGTCAAAGTTCTAAACACTTAGAAATTTTTCTAAGTACTAAGAAAAGATGATAAGTTCAGAACTTCTGGCCAGATTTTCATCATGATGCAAGCTGATCCAGTAAGAACTTCTGACACGAGAGTTTTAGATCTCAATGAGATCTAAAACATTGCAGAATATAACTTCTTATAGAAATGATGGGGTTTCAAGTTATAAACCCTTGAAGACACATCCACGAATCTAAGACACTTAGTAAATTTTGAACATTTCTAAGTCAGAATTTGGTTAGAACTTCTGAGCCAGTTCTCACGTAGGTACAATCAGAGTTTGCAAAAGTAATTCAAAGAGGGTTTATAAAGCATGTTACAAACTTTCTAGAAAGTCTGAGAACTCCTTCAGATTATGCTGGAGCAGGGAGATTCAGAGATCAGAAGTTGGACATTTGTTCTAAGTCACGTTGATGCTGAACTTCTGATCCAGTTTCAAGCTATGCTGCACAATCTCATGTTGCAGGCTTTCTTGCTTGTTAAATCTCATCATCATTTAATGCTTACACCAACTTTTGAGTCTTTATCCAAAGGAGCTTCCCACGTGTGGCATAAAAGTATGATTGTTGTCCTTGAAAAGTAAACTTGTGTACAAAGTTCATTTTGAGACCATACTTTACTTTGCTTGTGAATGTACTTCTCCCACAAATCATGCTTACAAACTCATATTAGGTGTACTTAAAGCTGCTAACCACCCTACCTCGCCTTGAAACTTGCTTGTCAAAACTTGCTTCAAAAACAAGTCAACGATCCATAACCCATGATGGGTGTACTCTTGATTTCTCCAAGCTTCTAAATTCTTTGCCTATAAATTAAACTTCATTTGCAAACTGAAAAAGGGGGGAGTAAATTAAAGAAAAAGCCTTGAAACCTTGCTGAAAATTACAAGAACCCGAAACTACAACTGTGATCGGTGGATCTGGAACTGACTGTTTAACGCTGGTTCGCGAAATGTCGTGGAAGCAAGAGTCGCCACCATCTTTTATTTTCTCCAAATGGAAAGGACAAAAGCACAGAAAAATTCCTTAAAGAGATTGCTCTCGGTTCGGGAGGTAGGTTATAGAAAGGGAAGGTGTTAGCACCCTTTCTATCCATGGTTATCCATGGGCTCTTAGATACTTGCTCATTTGTGTTTTCAAAATTGTTTGTTTGCTTTTCAAGTGTGGGTTTAAAAAGTTTCTTTGAAAATTCCAGTTCGACTCTTGTATCAGTCCTCAAGAGTGTTTGAAAAATTGCTTTCGAAAGTTTTTTGAAAAGGTGTCGGTGTGAAAAGTATTTTTGAATTTGTTTTGAAATTAGAGCAAGTATCTAGAGTTGTCTACCTACCCTAAGGAATTCGTCTGTGTAAATGTCCTTTAAAGTAGTGCCATCCCACCATTGAGAGGTAGGTAGCACCACCGTTGGAGGTGTTCGGGTCAATTCGAGGTTCGGGACATGGTGATCACCAGAGCAATGGGAAGACACCTTAGAAGCTACCCTCATGCCAGGTTCCCGGATCATGAGGACTTACTAAGACGTCCTCTACTCGACAATCACCTTTCGAGGCAAGGCAACAGTGAGACGTACCCTAGGGGTGGTGTGTGATTTGTGTGTCAGATTCGTTTATTTTTGTCTTGTTCATGTCAAAGGTGATCTACGCGTTTGTTTTTATTTCGTCATTCATTCTTGCATGCATTTTGTTTAACGGTTAAGAAATTGCGAGAAATAAAAGTTCTAAGCTATTACAAAAGGCGCGGGTCCACATCGCCAAATTAAACCAGGACCCGATTTGACATAAAATAAAGAAATAAAGTAAAGTGCGAAAGATAAATATTTACACGGCTTTGGGAGAATTACATCAATATTTAAAAGAAGGAATAAATAAAATGTGCGAATTGAATTAAAATTGAAAACGAGGGCGTTGGACCCTTTTGAAGTTAAATTGAAATTAAAAATTAATTAATTATTTATTGAAATAAAAGAAGTGTTTTTTAGGTTTTTTTGTATTTATGAAATAAGAAAATTAAAATTAAAATTAAAAGAAACCCTAATTCTAAGTTATTTTTAATTATTTGAGAAAAATGTTAAAGTTTAACTTAATTTACTAAAGAATTTATGTACATGTTTATTTACAAAATAAATTAGTAATTAATAATAATAATAATGATGAGAAAATTATTTATTAAAAAAAATGATGAAAAAGTTAAAAACCCTAATTTCTACATATTTAATTTATTAAGAAAAATATTAAAGTTTTGAAACCTAAATTAATCTAATTAATTGTTTAAAGTTTATTTACAAAAATAATAATAGTGAAATTAATATTAATAAAATAAACATTTTTTTGATTTTTCTGTATTTTATATTTATTATGAAAATTATTTTATGGAATTAAAAGAAAACAATTAAAAAACAATTAAAAGAATAAAAAGGAAAAACAAATAAAAATTAAAAATTGAGCAAACCATAGGGGGTGTCTGGCCCAAGGGGAGGTTTTTTTGAAGTATTGACTCCTGAGTACCGTGGTCTGCATTCTTTGGTCATTGGATTGAGTTTCATGCATAAGTTGTTCTACTTTGGCCATTTGACTTTTGCCTTTTGGCCATTTGTGTTCTGGCCTCAACGTTCCTTAATCTTCTCAAGATGTCTGTCTCGCCACGTATTGGTGTCATGTGTAAAATGTTCTGTTTTGGCCATTTGGCTTTTGCCCATTTGGCTTTTGGCCTCAACGTTCCTTAATGAACCTGCATGGGATCCTGTCTAAATCTGCAGTGTTGAATCTCACTAACACATTAAATAAAATCATAAAATGCAAATAAAGCCAATATATGAAGAAATTCAATGTTTAGGCACAATATGGCATGTATGAATGATTATACCCTTTTGATCATAGAGATCAAATCAATCTTACCCTTACTGGAAAATTAGTGACCGAAATGCTTTTATGCCTTACTGGAAAATTAGGATCATGGAGATCAGGTCAGCCTTATCCTTACTGAAGAAGTAGTGAGGTGTTGGTTTGTAACTGTGATGGCTTGTTTGTAGTGAGAGAGGGATTTGTAATAAGGATTTCAAGGTTTTAGGGTTCTTGAAAGAGTTTGATATTCTAACAGTGTTGTGGCAATGTTTTTTCTCTCTTTTCCTCCTCTCTGATTTGTGTGAAAAGAAGGTGATTATATAATGGAAATTAGGGTAAAGAAAATGGGCTTTGAATGTGCAATTGGGCCTCCCATGTTCACTTGAGTTCATCACTTTCCAGGCTAAATCGCAGGGACTTAAGTGCAATTTTTGAAGTTGAAATGTGAAAATAAAATGTAGCCGGCATCGAGAACTAACTCCTGTCCGAAAATCGACTCAATCGGATAAACGGTGAATTAGTTATGAATTTTTGAAGTTTCAGCTCAGACAAACTTATTTTGGGCTCCAGTGTCGACTCTGACACGTTCTTCAATAAAAAACTGGTATTGATCGGTGCATAATTTGGTCTCGACTTTTGAAGCAAAGTTGTAGATCTATGAGTCAGTGAACTTGTGTAAAAATATGAGTCCAATCCGATAAAAATTGACCGAGTTATGAATTTTCGAAGTTTCGGCCCAGCTAAAATAATATTCAGCATTCAGGATTTTCAGCGTGTCACGCACTCTGAGCAAAAAACGAAGGCCTTTTGAATACCGTTTGAACTCAATACCTTATGTGAAAATGTAGCCAACTCAATTTATGAAATTTTGGCGCCAGAACCAGCTCGATACGATGAAAATCGACCAAGTTATGATTTTCTGAACATGACGCAAGTAAACTTCTGTCACAAATTTTCTGTGCAAAAATACTTGATAAATCCACATTTTTGAAGACCTTATGATCGAAATTGGCTTCCATCCGTGAGAGATGAAAACGTAGATAATGTCAAGACGGAATTTTGGCCACCGGAACGGGTTCAAAACGAGCCACGATCTTCAAGTTATGAATTTTTTAGCGCGTAAAAACTGCACTTTCAGCACACTTTTTCACCATATTTCTTCGAGAAAACTCACACATTCGGATACCTTCTTTAAAGAATTGACTCTTGAGCCGAACCTAAATTTGAGAATACGTTATCAGAGATATCTTGGTGAAAGAATACCTGAATATGACGCGCCAGGTTGAACTTGTGAATTTTTCTTGAAATGTTTTGAGAAATATGGGAGGGCAAATTTTGTGGTACAACAATTGCCCATGTTCAATCTTCTTAAACCTGAGGATGCAGATTGGCTGACGTGCCTTTCGTAATCCGAAGGTGGAAGATGATTGAACACTAGAGTGCCCAGAAATTTGCGCTCACATAGTAGTGTGGTGATGGGAATGGGCTTATAGATGCCATTTGGAGATTGATGGGTAGGATGATGGGCTTATAGATGCCATCTGGGAGATGATGGATGGTGATGGGCTTATAGATGCCATCTGGATGTTGATCGCGTAAGAGATTCCTTAGCGAGAACTTGCGTACCTGCAAAAAGAAAAATGATTACCTGACCTGTTACGGGAGCTGGTCTTCAAATTCTTTGTGTAGATGTGTCCTGACTGGTTACAGGAGCTAGATCTGGAGCTTCAAACGACGATGAATGAACCAGGGATGGTTACTACCTCAACAGGAATGGTGAGAGAACCTTGGATGATTACAACCTCAACAGGAACGCTGAGGGAATCTGGGGACGATTACTACCTCCGCAGGATCGGGGAGAGAACCATAGGCGATTACCACCTCAACAGAAAACATTGAGGGAACCTTGGATAACTTCAACTTCAACAGCAATCGTTGAGCGAAATCTGGGATTACCACCTCCGCAGTATCGGGGAGAGAACCATAGGCGATTACCACCTCAACAGCAAACATTGAGAGAACCTTGGATAACTTCAACTTCAACAGCAATCATTGAGCGAAATCTGGGATTACCACCTCCGCAGGATCGGGGAGAGAACCATAGGCGATTACCACCTCAACAGCAAACATTGAGAGAACCTTGGATAACTTCAACTTCAACAGCAATCGTTGAGCGAAATCTGGGATTACCACCTCCGCAGTATCGGGGAGAGAACCATAGGCGATTACCACCTCAACAGCAAACATTGAGAGAACCTTGGATAACTTCAACTTCAACAGCAATCGTTGAGCGAAATCTGGGATTACCACCTCCGCAGTATCGGGGAGAGAACCATAGATAACTTCAACTTCAACAGCAATCGTTGAGCGAAATCTGGGATTACCACCTCCGCAGGATCGGGGAGAGAACCATAGATAACTTCTACTAAGTCTTTATCAGGAAAATCTGTTTGGGGTCGATTTAGCAGGACTACAGAAGGCCTTGGACTGGATAAGAAATCTTTGGAGTCGATTAACTGAATCGGTCTAGGTCTTGGAATCTTCAACTGGAATAAGTGTCAGAACGTCGCCATGCCTGGGTCACATCCGAGCTATATCTAGAAGGGGATCTGGAAGGAGTATCAGAACGTTGCCATATCTGGTTCACATCTGAACTATATCTAGAAGGAAATCTGGAAGCAGTATCAGAACGTCGCCATATCTGGTTCACATCTGAACTATATCTGGAAGGAAATCTGGAAGAAGTATCAGAATGTCGCCATATCTGGTTCACATCTGAACTATATCTAGAAAGAAATCTGGAAGCAGTATCAGAACGTCGCCATATCTGGTTCACATCTGAACTATATCTAGAAGGAAATCTGGAAGAAGTATCAGAACGTCGCTATATCTGGTTCACATCTGAACTATATCTGGAAGGAAATCTGGAAGAAGTATCAGAACGTCGCCATATCTGGTTCACATCTGAACTATATCTAGAAGGAAATCTGGAAGAAGTATCAGAACATCGCCATATCTGGTTCACATCTGAACTATATCTAGAAAGAAATCTGGAAGCAGTATCAGAACGTCGCCATATCTGGTTCACATCTGAACTATATCTAGAAGGAAATATGGAAGAAGTATCAGAACGTCGCCATATCTGGTTCACATCTGAACTATATCTAGAAAGAGTTGCGATAGTTGATAGTAATCATCTTTGTATTGACCTTTCCTGAAAGGTAAAGCATTATTTGTATGCAAGATCATGATGCATGAACTGCATGATTTCAACATGTCCTCAAAATTAATGAGATTCGTGTAGTATGATGCCTATGCATGCTATAATGTATGAAGATGTGATGTTTATAAACATATGTTTTTGTCTTAGGAAGATAAATCCTTGACGAGTGCCGGGAAGTCACTCCTGGGCTGCTGTTGAAGAATAGATTTTGCTTCCGCTGGGGATGAAAGTTGCAAGAATACCGGTAGGAGAAGATAACTCCGTTGGGGAATAAACTTGGCGAATGGATTACTCTGCGGGGAGAAAAGTACTCTAGCGATCTTGCTGGGAAGCAATACTCTGCGGGGAGAGAGGTACTTTGCTGAGTTGTTGATAACAACTTGCTGGGGATGCCCTTGATGTGTTATGTTGGGAGGTTGGATGAACTCCGTTGGGGATAGGAAGACTTCGCCGGAGACGATCTTTCTGTGATAATTGGCTGAGGATAACCCAGTTATATCTTGGTGGGGAAATAACCTTCTGAATAAAGCCGGGGAAGCGTTCGTGCTCTGCGGGTGACAAGCTTCCAGAATCTACTGGGGATAAGCTTCCTGCTTGGAGAGATGAATTCCAACTTTCTTGGGGAAACTGGATTGGACTCTCTTGGGGAAGTTTTGAGCTGTATCGGTTATGTTCTTCAACGGGACCTACCTTGATACCTTGGAGGACAGAACAATCAGATTGCTTAGACAACTCTTTATTGCCCCTGTTTCTGATGTGGGAGAGGAAGACCTGTTGAGGTGTTAATAGTCGTTGATGGACAAACCTTCTTCTGATAGGCAGGTGGCAAGATGACAGGACATAGTCATACGCTTTTGATCCCTAACTTTTGCCTGGACCGCCCTTTCGGGTTTTCAGCCCACCGGGATACCCATTTTTGCCCAAGCCGCCTTTTCAGGTTTTCGACTTGCCGGGTATACAGATTTCATTTCATCCCTTCATTTTGCCCGAACCCTTTTGGTTCGCCGGGAAGCCCTAATTTTTTCCTAGGTATGTCAACCTAGCGGGTCTTTGATTATGCGTAGTATTTTTTCGACTATGTCCACATTCAGGGAATGTAGGGAGTTGCCCCTGTTGGAAGTATTTTGCCACGCCACCCGAAGGTGTTTGATCAGGCAAGATTTGTTGCTGGAATGCCCCCAAGTGACTCAGGCGGAGATTTGCCCCAGGCTATTTTGGCCTTTGAGAGATTCTCCGAATCTTGATTGGACTGCCCCAGATAATAGACCAAGATCAGATCTGCCCCTTGATTGGAAGTGCTTTTGCTCACTAGGTATTCTTCGTACGAATTTTCCTGCTGTTCAAACAAAAAGTCATATGCAAACAATGTTATATCAAAAATGCAAAGCTTATGTCTGTCTTGAAGATTTTGAAAATGCATTCTTTTCATAAAACAAGTGAATGTTTGTAAAACGTGATGTCAACTCTGTATTTACTGTAGGCCTTAAGGAGTCAGGATACCTTTCGTAACAGTATGCTTTCGAACTAACCCATGCTTCAGCTAGGACTTTTTAAGGGTTATAACGTGGCCTGGTTCACGGTTTAAGAAACAAAGGATAAAGGCTCAAAATTTATTTGTACCCACCCGCTCTTCGTGATGTTCTTCAAACCTAAACTCAGTTGATCGTGCGTTAGACTTTGTTCGAATCTTTGCTTTGATATACCAGTGATGGCTTGGATATTGACAGTTTATTTTGAGATAGGCAATCATTCCTTGTTTTTGTTGAGGGTTTGTATGGCCTCTTTCTTTTTGATTTCGCTATCCCTAAATTTTGCCTGAACTGTTTCTTTTGTGATTACAGTCAGCGGGATGCCCCAGTTTTGTAAGTCTCCTTCATAGGTTTTGACTTATTGGGTTTTTATTTTTGAGATATAATGACTGCCTGTCTTTATGATTATTCGGAACCATCACTGTCTTTTTTTTTTGTAAAGACCTCTCTGGTGCCATTTGTTATGCACTTGGATCAGCTGAGAGAACTACCCTGCTCCAGGTTATGATAAAGGGTTTTAATTTTCGAAAAGAAAAACTCCTACTTCTTTGGCTCAAAGGGGTTGACGAGGGATTATCTTCCTTATAACTCCAGTGTTTGGGAATTGAAACAATGCCTGTACCTCATCAGCGGGGTCTGTTCAAAAGCATACTGTAAAGATCGTGGTATCGTTTTCGTCATCCTCCCTCAAGAGGCTTAGAGTTTTTTTTTAATTGAGAGTTGATCATCACAGAAAATGAAAGCAATTTTAAATATAGCGAATGCGAATATATTGATTCAAAACAGACATATGCGATGCATTAATGAAATAACAACGTTTGACATGAATAAAATGTTTGAACAACCAAAAGAAAATTACAACTTGAAAATTCTAATGGGCAAAAGGTCTTCTCATCTCAGGACTTGTTACTTCAAATGATGCATCCTGTAGGGATAGTAGAAGAACTCAGCCTGACCCACTTGGGTGAAATCTACTGCTCCTTCATTAATCAGGTCCTGGACCTTGTTTCTCAAAGTCCAACAATCATCTGTAGCATGCCCCGGGCTGTCAGAATGATAAGCGCAACGAACGTTGGGGTTATACCTTGAAGGCGTCCTGTTGGGATTCTTTGGAGGGTCCATGAGAGTTACCAACTTGGTTTCCAGCAACTGTGGCAATATCTGTGACAAGGTCATGCCGAGGGGAGTGAATTGCCTTTTGGGTCTCTCTTCCCTTTGCTGATTGTGACGCTGAGGAGCGCCGGCCAGTTTTGCAATAACCACCGCGTTGACATCTTGGCGGTGTTCGGACCTATTCTGCCCTCTTGAGCCATAGACAACACTAGATTCTCTCTTGGATGGTTTCTTCTCAGTGTTCGAGGAGTCACCATTCTGTATTTTCCCTGACTTGATGCCGGCTTCTATTCTTTCCCTGGTTAAGATCAGATCTGTAAACCCAGCGGCAGAATTCCCAATCAGGTGGTTGAAGAATGGACCAGACAGGGTCCCCAAGAACATGTCGACGAGCTCGCGGTCAGTCAGAGGTGGTTGTACCCTTCCAGCAAGGTCCCTCCATTTTTGAGCATATTCTTTGAAGCCTTCGCCTGTACCCATAGACATCCCCTGAAGCTGAGTACGCGTGGGAGCAAGGTCGGCATTATACTGGTATTGCTTGTAGAATGCAGTGGCCAAATCCTCCCAGCTGCGGATGTCATCTCCATTCAGTTGATAGAACCAGACGAGTTGGGTTCCAGACAGACTATCCTAAAAAAAGTGAATCCACAAATTCTTGTCAGCTGTGTAGGGCTGGATCCTCCTTATGTAAGACCTGAGATGCAGCTTAGGACAGGATGCCCCGTCGTACTTGGCAAAGGCAGGTGCCTTGAATTTGCGCGGGATTACTACCCCAGAAGACAAACCTAGATCTTCGAAGTCCAGGCCGGGCACCTTTTGTATCTCCATGGCACTTAGCCGATCTTCCAACTGTTTATACCTGTCCTCAGCTGGAGGATACTGCTCATCATTGTAATCGGTCTCGTTGTCGGAGACCCCTGGACTAGGCACCTCTCTCTCATGGGGACTGTCTTTCCCAACAGATGGGGTAGTCAGCTCAGCTCCATTCTGTGTGCCATTCCCAGATTTGCGTCTTGGGTTGAACAGCACTGCCCTCTTCTTCTTCTTTTTCAAAAGCAGGGTCTTCAGATCTTGTTGCCCCTGGGCTAGACTCATGATCAACTCTTGGAACTGGGCGTTCTGAGCCTGGAGGGCCTTAATGGATTGCCCGGTAGATGATTCAGGATTCATGATGGCGAGTGGAAATAAACAGCGAAGAAGGTAAGCAACCTGTCAAAAGGGTACCTGCAATGCAATGATATGTATGATATGCATGCAATGTTTTCAAGGATCTCGCGGGGTAAACACGAAAACCGTTAGAACTTGAATTCGGTGGCTTGATTGAAGGAACTGCGTATTGTTGAGAGTCCTTCATCAAGGGTCAAAGGCTCACCATATCCAGTGGGTCATAGCCCCTGACAACCTTAGCTAGAGGAAAATAAATCCTCTTTGCCCCTTGCTAGATGTTTGATTTATCATGACCTGCATCACAAGCCCTTGAGATCCTTGAAATGGGTTAGGATGTATGCAATGGTATGATGTCATGCTATGTATGGGGTGATGTAGGTAAACCCTGTTATGAGTCCCAATTAAGGACTGTAAACAAAACCTGCAAGAAACTTAGTAAACCCTGTTATGAGTCCCAATTAAGGACTATAAACAAAACCTGCAAGAAACTCAAGTGTCAGATAACAAGCATGCAAGTAGTCAAGTTGGAAGGCACACAAGTCACACAAGAGAAACCCTTAGAGTTCAGGCCAGCATGGGGTCTGGGTATTACCCTCTTGAAGTTGGTGGGCTCAACCTGTCCTATCAGAAGTAACCGGGTTCTAAGGGTCCCAATATCACTGGATTGCTTTCATTGTTCATCGTTTCGATTTAGCCACTGAACTGGCGACCGAAATATTCCAGGAAAGCAACCCTCCATTGAGTGTAGTATCGAGTATCAACCAACCTCGGACTGCACCAAAGTCAGTTATCTCACTACCCTAAAGAGGCCAAGATAGTTCAATTAAGGTTCCTAAGGTCTGTTGATGCTTCATGACACCACGCGGAGGCCCCGTACTCTCCTTGACTGAACTCAAGGGTTACCGGTACACACCAAGGTGCCACATCAACGTAGCAGACTGCTTCAACCATGTCGGTATACCCCGCACAGTTCCCTCACAGCCTTGTTGCTACTTTCTAAGAAGGTATCCCCAGATCCGGGTTAAGATCTATAGAACTCCCAAGACAGTCCCACAATTTAAAGCAAACAAAGAAGGCAATTGAAAACACAGTTATGAATTAACCCTAAGGTACACCTCACTTTAAGTTTGTGTCCCCAGCAGAGTCGCCAGTTCTGTGATCGGTGGATCTGGAACTGACTGTTTAACGCTGGTTCGCGAAATGTCGCGGAAGCAAGAGTCGCCACCGTCTTTTATTTTCTCCAAATGGAAAGGACAAAAGCACAGAAAAATTCCTTAAAGAGATTGCTCTCGGTTCGGGAGGTAGGTTATAGAAAGGGAAGGTGTTAGCACCCTTTCTATCCATGGTTATCCATGGGCTCTTAGATACTTGCTCATTTGTGTTTTCAAAATTGTTTGTTTGCTTTTCAAGTGTGGGTTTAAAAAGTTTCTTTGAAAATTCCAGTTCGACTCTTGTATCAGTCCTCAAGAGTGTTTGAAAAATTTCTTTCGAAAGTTTTTTGAAAAGGTGTCGGTGTGAAAAGTATTTTTGAATTTGTTTTGAAATTAGAGCAAGTATCTAGAGTTGTCTACCTACCCTAAGGAATTCGCCTGTGTAAATGTCCTTTAAAGTAGTGTCATCCCACCATTGAGAGGTAGGTAGCACCACCGTTGGAGGTGTTCGGGTCAATTCGAGGTTCGGGACATGGTGATCACCAGAGCAATGGGAAGACACCTTAGAAGCTACCCTCATGCCAGGTTCCCGGATCATGAGGACTTACTAAGACGTCCTCTACTCGACAATCACCTTTCGAGGCAAGGCAACAGTGAGACGTACCCTAGGGGTGGTGTGTGATTTGTGTGCCAGATTCGTTTATTTTTGTCTTGTTCATGTCAAAGGTGATCTACGCGTTTGTTTTTATTTCGTCATTCATTCTTGCATGCATTTTGTTTAACGGTTAAGAAATTGCGAGAAATAAAAGTTCTAAGCTATTACAAAAGGCGCGGGTCCACATCGCCAAATTAAACCAGGACCCGATTTGACATAAAATAAAGAAATAAAGTAAAGTGCGAAAGATAAATATTTACACGGCTTTGGGAGAATTACATCAATATTTAAAAGAAGGAATAAATAAAATGCGCGAATTGAATTAAAATTGAAAACGAGGGCGTTGGACCCTTTTGAAGTTAAATTGAAATTAAAAATTAATTAATTATTTATTGAAATAAAAGAAGTGTTTTTTAGGTTTTTTTGTATTTATGAAATAAGAAAATTAAAATTAAAATTAAAAGAAACCCTAATTCTAAGTTATTTTTAATTATTTGAGAAAAATGTTAAAGTTTAACTTAATTTACTAAAGAATTTATGTACATGTTTATTTACAAAATAAATTAGTAATTAATAATAATAATAATGATGAGAAAATTATTTATTAAAAAAAATGATGAAAAAGTTAAAAACCCTAATTTCTACATATTTAATTTATTAAGAAAAATATTAAAGTTTTGAAACCTAAATTAATCTAATTAATTGTTTAAAGTTTATTTACAAAAATAATAATAGTGAAATTAATATTAATAAAATAAACATTTTTTTGATTTTTCTGTATTTTATATTTATTATGAAAATTATTTTATGGAATTAAAAGAAAACAATTAAAAAACAATTAAAAGAATAAAAAGGAAAAACAAATAAAAATTAAAAATTGAGCAAACCATAGGGGGTGTCTGGCCCAAGGGGAGGTTTTTTTGAAGTATTGACTCCTGAGTACCGTGGTCTGCATTCTTTGGTCATTGGATTGAGTTTCATGCATAAGTTGTTCTACTTTGGCCATTTGACTTTTGGCTTTTGGCTTTTGGCCATTTGTGTTCTGGCCTCAACGTTCCTTAATCTTCTCAAGATGTCTGTCTCGCCACGTATTGGTGTCATGTGTAAAATGTTCTGTTTTGGCCATTTGGCTTTTTCCCATTTGGATTTTGGCCTCAACGTTCCTTAATGAACCTGCATGGGATCCTGTCTAAATCTGCAGTGTTGAATCTCACGAACACATTAAATAAAATCATAAAATGCAAATAAAGCCAATATATGAAGAAATTTAATGTTTAGGCACAATATGGCATGTATGAATGATTATACCCTTTTGATCATGGAGATCAAATCAATCTTACCTGTTGTACCCCAAAATTAGCCCTCCCATTTCCTCAACATTTTCTCATCACAAGACCTTTGAAGATCAAGATCCAGTTAGGGTTTCCTCTGCTCAAGACTTCTCCTTGCACTGTGGACTCAAATTAGGGTTTGTGTTTGCCCAAGGATGTTTTGACCTAAAATTCCTAAGATGACTTTCATGCTTCATATTGGACTCCCAAGTTTACCTATACCAAGTTTCAAGTCTTGATTCCAAGTTTTGCCCAGTCAATTGGACAGTTGACCTAGAAGTCAGCTGTATTGGGGAAAAAGTCAACTGTGGCCAATTGACAGTCAAATCTCATGAAATTTGACCCACATCAACATATTGAACTCATATGAACCATTTGATCAAGTTTGGATCACAATTCTCCAAGAAATTTGATCAGATCATCAAAAGGGCAAAATGGTCATTTTTAGGGTTTTGACTGCACAAAGGCAATTTTTGACTATTTGACCCAGCCAATGGCAAACCAAGCTCACATATAGCCTAAAGGACTCAATGAAATGGTCTTGACACATTCATCAAGCTCAAAAGATCCCAAGTCCACAAGGTTGACAGTTGAATTTCCCAGTCAATTGATCAATTTTGACTGTATACTGAAAAGTCAAACTTTGACTTTTTGGTCAAAATCAAAAGTCAAGATTCATTTTTCATCAAAACTTGCCAAATCATGAAACTTGTTCACCAAGAAATCACAAAATGCAAATTAGGGTTTGAAAATGGAATTTTTCATAACTTAGAATTTTTCTAAGTTATGAAAAACCCTAAATTTTTCCCAACTTTGTCCCACCTTTTCACCAAGATCCATTTGGATTCAAACAAAAGTCAAAACATGAAAGTTGTAGCTTGTTGCATAATCTACAACTTTGATTCACAAAGTTTTCTCATTTGAAGCTTGTATCTCAATTTACAATTTTTTGAATAAGGGCACTAAACCATTTTTAACTTAGTGAAATTTTAACCTATTTTGACAAGGTTTTCTACCCCACTTCAAGGCCACTTTTCATACCCTTCTACTTGGAATTTTGATTTGCATTTCAAAGATGGATTGTAGTACACATTCCAAGATTTCCAAAATGTCCAAGAACTCATCAAACAACCTCATAACTTGAGAGATTCGAATTTCACAAGTTGGCAAAATTTCACTTTTGTTCTTCATCAAAACATGTTCATAACTTTGCAAATATGAACTTAGCTTGCTTTATGCTTGATTACAGGTCCTTGAACCATTCCATACTCAATAATTTAATGCATATTCAATGTGTTAAGGCCATGATCTTTGTGTTCTAACATTACATAGTGGATTAATCCTAAACTAGATAAAGTGAACTTTCCATTTTTGAAAAAGATTAACTTTATGTCAATTTGTAATCCAAGAAGGTACAAGCAAAATCCCTTTGGCACAAGATTATGGGCAAATTGCTCTGATCAAGAGAGGCTGATGCAGCAGGATTAGAGGCCCCTACTGACCTAAAACAAAAAGTGACCTTTACTTGCTTCATTTTCAAGTAACATTGCATAACTTGTGCCATATCTCATCTCAGCTGAGGCACACAACAAAAAAGCTATCAAACACATTCCAAACTACCCAACCAAGCTTTTGCACGAGCCATTTGCCTCTCAAGCACTCTCCATCTCAGAAACACCACAAAACTGCTCAAACAGAGCAAGCCCTGCAGATTGAGTGCTATCTCTCAATCCCTTCGAGCATTCTTGTCCAAACTTGTTCCTCTACCTTCCTTACAACATATGCAAGCTAACCATGTCCTGAAACCTGACTTGTAACACCTCCAAGCCACTTCACCATTTTTAAATTTCTGTTTTGCAGTTGGAGTTCACTAGCTCGATTCAGGGAGTTTCAAGACAAAGTAGGACTTGGAAAAGCATCCTTACACTTCAAGGAAGCTATACAAGTCATCATTTCACTCTGAAACATCCTCCATTGCAAAGCTCGATTCCAACTGAACAGGTATATTCATGGAGTTCTATCTCCCTTATTAGGCATTGTTAGCTTTAGGTTTTTGAAGAAAACATCTCACAATCATAGCCCTGAACATGCTCATATGATTAGATTTCATTTATATTTCGTGTGCTTAGAGAATTTCATGTCTGAACATTGATGAAAAGTTAGGTCAGAAATTGGGGGAGGAGAAATTCTCCCTCATCTTAGAGAGATAGGTCAAGTTCTTTATATGGTTGAAACTGTCTCTTAATGCTCTACACTTTTCATGTTATGAGTTTTGCTTGAAAGTCCAGGAATCCAGAGATAAAAAACGCGTGTTTTGCTTGAAGGATGTTGTACAGAGGTTGAAGAAGAAGTGGTCTGGGCTGGGCCTGGAACTATTTTCTTTTCACACCCTATTTCCATGTTTACACCCCCTGAGTCCATTTGCTTCATTTTTGACTCTTTTTGACTTTTTCTTTTTTGGTTGACTTTGTTTATTTTTTCTCATGGCATTAAAAAATTAAAAATATTTTTTTCCATCATTTTTTTGAATATATGGCATATTTATTTGATTTATTTCTTTTGTTTGCATATAAATATTATATATATACTATTATTAGAATAAATAGAAAAAATAGTGTAAATACATTTTTTTTATTTTTTACCTTCTGAAAATATTTCACATAAAAAATACTCTTTTTATTTGTTTTATTAAAATATTAAATAAATATTTATTTTGTGTATAATGCATATTTAAGAAATTAATATATATATATATATATATATATATATATATGTTTATTAATATATTTAAGATAAAATATAAAAATACTTGAATTTTTCATTTTATTAATATTTGATACAAAAATACTTTTTTTTCATAATATACTTCATTTTATTTTATTTTTATAAATAATAAATAAATAGTTGTATTAAATTAGATAATAATGCATTTTCTTTTAAAAATTAGGGTTTTTGCCCTAAATTCAAAATACTCAAAAAAATAATATAATTTTTATTTTCTTTTCTCTTTTACATAAATAATATTTTTTTTTCATACATATAAAACATTCTTTTGCATCTTGCATTGTTATTTAATTTTTGTACATTGATTAAATTGCAAATATTCAAAATGATGTAATAATTTAGATTTAAATTCTTGTCAATATCCCCATTTGAACATTTGTACCCCCCTTCCCATATTTGGTTTTGTAATAGCTTAGTAAATTTAATTTTGCACTTTATTGCTTTCTAATGATAACATGTTAGAATTAGGGTTTGTATGCGAAAGAACGAAAAAAATAGTTTGACCTAATACAAGACAAATGAGCATGAAAATAAACAACACATCTCACACTTGCACCCCTAGGGTATTCCACTTGTTGCCTTCAAATAAATGGGCCATATTGTATGTTGAACTTCTTTGGGCAAAGCAAACAATTTGAATGATCATAGTCCCTCGACAAAACTTTTCAAAAACAAACAAAAACAAATGATCAAGTCCCTTAAAGAAATTGCCCAAAGACATTTAACGTCGTTATAATTATGGTCTAAACGATGACCCGCGCCCGGCCCTTTCACATCCTAACACAAGGTTGTCCACCAAATACAATGGTGGAACAAACTTGTTAAAAGGGTTAAAACATAACAATAATCTTTTGAGAAATTTAGGAGTAGATAACCTCTTAGTTACTTGAACTTGCAAAACAAAACACTTGCCTAATTTCAAAATCACACATCACTACACTTTCAAAACAACTTTCAAAAACAAATGAAAACTTTTTCAAAAGACATACATCTTTGTATACATCCCCACATGGATCATTACAAAGGTTTCCACCACATTGGCCTCTTTTCAAAACATTTTCAAACCCACACACTCAAGCACCATTTAAAACAATTGAAAGCAAAAGGCAAGTGATCTAAGCAAGTAACTAAGAGCCCATGGATAACCATGGATAGAAAGGGTGCTAATACCTTCCCTTTCTATAATCTACTCCCCGAACCCAAGAAAACATCTCAAAAGGTTTTTGCTGTGCTTTTTAACCTTTCCTTAGGATAAAATAAAAAGTCGGTGGCGACTCTTGCTAACCGCAACATTTGCGAATACAAACGCAAAACCCAAGTCAGTTCTCCCACCGTATCACAGAACTGGCGACTCTGCTGGGGATCTTTTTAAAAGTGGAGTAACCTTAGGGCTTAGATCACCTTTATTTTCAATTGATTGTCTTGTTTGCTTTTACATTTATGGGCTTTGTATCGGAGTTTTGTAGATCCTAACCCGGATCTGGGGAAACCTTTTTTAGGTAGCAACAAGGCTGTGAGGGAACTGTGCGGGGTATACCGACATGGTTGAAGCAGTCTGCTACGTTGATGTGGCACTTTGGTGTGTACCGGTAACCCTTGAGTTCAGTCAAGGAGAGTACGGGGCCGCCGCGTGGTGTCATGAAGCATCAACTGACCTTAGTAACCTTAATTGAAACATCTTGGCCTTTTTAGGGTAGTGAGATAACTGACTTTGGTGCAGTCCGAGGTTGGTTGATACTCGATACTACACTCAATTGAGGATTACTTTCCTGGGATATTTCGGTCGCCAGTTCAGTGGCTAAATCGAAACGATGAACAATGAAAGTAATCCAGTGATATTGGGACCTTTAGACTCCGGTTTCTTCTGATAGGACAGGTTGAGCCCACCAAACTTCAAGAGGGTAATACCCAGACCTCATGCAGGCCTAAACTCTAAGGGTTTGTCTTGTGTGACTTGTGTGCCTTACCATGTTTGCCTTTGTGAATATTTGTGGTGTATTTAATCATAACATCATGACATCATACAACATCATGAGCATTGACTAACCATTTCAAGGGTTTCGAATCTTCATCTTTGTTCTTGTTTTATAGGACATGGAAACTGCTCGCAGAAAGACAATTTAGATTAGCCTTGTAAAGATCCCTCCTCAGCTTAAGGAACTTCTGTCCAGGATTCCCGAGGGTTCTTCATTCAGTGAGAGACATGGAAGACTCATCAGCTTGGTTAACACCAACATTGAGGAGGACTTGATAAATGTCCTGTTCCAATTCTTTGACCCTCTGCATCACTGTTTCACTTTTCCGGATTATCAATTGGTGCCTACATTGGAAGAGTTCTCCCGACTCTTGAAGGTCCCTATCCTTGATCAACTACCCTACAACGGTACGGAAGAGGAGCCCAAGCTTGAAGAGATTGCTAAAGCCTTGCACCTACAGTCATCTGACCTCAAGGGACATTGGGAAGTTAGAAGTGGTATTAAGGGTTTCTTAGCCAGGTTTCTGTTTGAGAAGGCCCAAGAATGTTGGAACTCCCTTGACCTACGAGCTTTTGAAGAAGTTATGGCCCTCCTTGTCTATGGTTTGGTGTTATTCCCTAACCCAGATCAGCTTATTGATATCAGTGCTGTCCAGATCTTCATGACCAGGAATCCTATACCTACGTTGCTGGGGGACATCCTTCACTCATGTTACACTCGAACCATGAGAAGAAGGGGTGTCCTTATGTGTTGCACTCCTCTCCTGGGAAGGTGGTTTATTTCGCACCTTCCACAATCAGTTTTGAAGAACGAGCGGGGTTTGAGATGGTCACAACGATTAATGACTCTTACGCATGCAGATATACATTGGTGCCCTAGGTCTAGGGAAGACATCACTATCATTGATCGTTGTGGGGAGTACCCTAATGTTCCTTTATTTGGAATCAAAGGAGGTATTACTTACAACCCATGCCTGGCTTGGAGACAGTTCGGTTATGCTCGGAGGGATGGCCCTCATGACATGTTAATTCCTAACATAGTTTTTGACTTCGACAACGATACTCAAGGACTTCGTCAGAGATTTATCAGAGCTTGGAGGATGCCAAGTAGGATAGACAACAAGACACTGGGGCACAGGAACTCCATCCCGTTAGAACCTTATCTCAAGTGGGTATGAGCCCGCTCCCAGAAGTTAGTGATGCCTTATCCTCATATGCTCCCTGTGGTCAGAGAACCAGTCTTGGAAGGAGAGGTGTCCTACACCATTCAACATCCCGACATGCCCACCTCCTGGGAAGAAATGCAGAAGAGCTGGGTCCAGCTTAAGGAAGAACGGAATTCTCTTGAGACCAGTCTACATGCTAGTGAAAAGAAGGTCCTGGAACTCACCCGCCTACTGCACGAGGAAAGGAATCTCAACACCTACATCGCACCAAAGAGGATGCACAATGTTTTTTTGTCTTGAGGAGTCATTTTGTAATATTTGGCCCATGGGGCATTTATGTACTAACGAATTTCTCCTTATTAATATGATGTGCGTTCCTTTTTGTCTACAACAAATTTTGAATATTCTAAATCCTTGAATGCATTGCATACATACGCATTCCATTGCACCATATGCATAGCAGGTACCCTATTTCACAGGTTGCTTAATCTCCTTCGCTGTTTATTTTGAACAGTCATCATGAATCCAGAATCCTCCAGTGAGCAAGCAATCAAGGCCCTTCAGGCCCAAAGTGCACAGTTCCAAGAGATGGTCCTAAGCCTAGCCCAAGGTCAGCAAGAGTTGAAGACTCTACTCATGAAGAAGAAGAAGAAAAAGAGGACTGCATTATTCAACACCGGACGCAGATTTGGGAACACACTCCACAATGAAGCTGATCCAACTACTTCTTCTGCTGAGAAAAACAGTCCCCAAGGGGGAGGAGCTCCTAGTCCCGCAGTCTCCGACAACGAGACGGACTATAACGACGAACAATACCCACCTGCTGCTGACAGATACAAACAATTGGAGGACCGCTTGAGCGCCATGGAAATTCAGAATGTGCCGGGACTGGATTTCGGAGATTTGGGGTTATCTTATGGGGTAGTAATTCCACACAAGTTTAAGGCGCCCGCCTTCGCCAAGTATGATGGGGTCTCCTGCCCAAAGCTGCATCTGAGGTCGTATGTAAGGAAAATCCAACCTTACACGGCGGACAAGAACCTCTGGATTCACTTCTTCCAAGATAGCCTCTCGGGGTCACAGCTTGAATGGTTCTACCAATTGGATAGAGCTAGCATCCGACACTGGGAAGATTTGGCAACCGCATTCTACAGACAATACCAATACAATTCTGATCTCGCTCCTACGCGTACCCAACTTCAGGGTATGTCCCTAGGAACGGGTGAAGGGTTCAAAGAGTACGCTCAAAAATGGAGAGATTTGGCTGGCAGGGTGCAGCCTCCATTGACTGATCGAGAGCTGGTTGATATGTTTCTAGGGACGTTGTCTGGTCCGTTTTTCAATCATTTGGTTGGTAACTCCTCCGCTGGGTTTACAGATTTGATATTGACAGGAGAAAGAATTGAAGCTGGCATCAGGTCAGGCAAGATACAAAAGGCTGCCTCCACAAGTGCTGAGAAGAGGCCGTTCAAGAAGGAAGCAAGTGTCGTCTATGGTCCTAGAAGACAAGTCAAGCCCGAAAGTCGCCAAGCCGTCAATGCTTTGGTCATCTCTAAACCTGTTGCTGCTCCTCAGCAGTACAATCAACAAAGAAGCGAAAGGCCCAAGAGGCAGTATACCCGACTGAGTATGACCTTATCTCAAATTTTACCCCAACTGTTGTCCACCAACCTGGTGACCCTCAAAGAAGCTCCTAAGGTCGTCAACACTGCGTCACCTAAGTATAACCCAAATGCCCGGTGTGCTTATCATTCTGATAGTCCCGGGCACACTACTGATGATTGCTGGGCCTTGAGAAACAAAGTGCAAGATCTGATCGACGCAAAGGAAATTCAGTTTGAAGCGCCGGAGAGACCAAATGTCGTAACTGCTCCTATGCCCTAGCATAGAGTAAATGCCGTTGAGGAAGAAATGTATGCTGTTTCGGTAGATGAAGTTGTTACCCCTCTGAAGACCGTTAAGAAGAACCTACTGCGGGCCGGTTTATTTCCGGGTTGCGGTGAAGGTTGCCTGTTCTGTGCTGTTTCCCTGTCTGGTTGTCCCTTGCTGAGGTTAGGCATCCAAAGCCTAATGGATAGCAAGGAGATTCTGTTTAAGAAGTCTGCTGTTCAGTTGGTTCCGATAAAAGAAATTTCTGTGGTTACCATCTTCAAAAATCCAATCAAAGCTCCCCCGAAAAAGCCTGTTCAAATCATGACTATTGCACCTGTGATTATTACTGTCCCGGGGCCTCTCCCCTACATGTCTGATAAAGCTGTCCCCTGGCATTATGGGGCAGACGTGTATGTAAATGGAATCAAACAAGAATTCGACACTGGCGCCAGTATCTGCGATATCACTGGTCCAGCCAAAGTCACCCGCAGTGGCAGGCTCTTCTCGCCTGACATTGCACCGCCCGCTATTCGAAAACCCCTCCTTATAAAACCTACAAGTTTACCTGTTCCTGTTGCTGATCAAGTTGTGTCCCCTGCTGCCGAGTCATCAAATGCTCGGGGCAAAGGGATTGAAGAAGAGCCTGCCCGGATGGAGGCACCAATACCCATAAATGCTGAGGCCTCCCGGCAAGAAATGGAGGAGATTCTGAAAATAATAAAGAAAAGTGATTTCAATGTTGTCGAACAGCTGGGGCATACGCCCTCCAAGATCTCCCTGCTCTCCTTATTGCTATGCTCCGAGGCCCATGCTAAGGCCTTGATCTCATTTCTCAAAACGGCCCATGTGCCGCAAGAGACGTCTGCAGTCCAGTTCACCGATTGCATAGCAAATCTAACAGCAGACAATGGCTTGGGTTTCTCAGATGCTGACCTGACTGCGAAGGGAAGAGACCACAATGATGCCCTGCATGTCTCTATCGAATGCAGGGGCACTACTCTGGCGCATGTATTGGTGGATACTGGTTCTTCTTTGAATGTTCTATCGAAAAAGGCTTTAGACCGTCTGGATTATGAAGGCCTGGAATTGAAGCCCAGTAATATCATCGTCAGGGCCTTTGACGGTTCTAAAAGGATGGTTCATGGAGAGGTTAACATCCCTATTCGTGTGGGCTCTCAAGTGTTTGACTCTACCTTTTATGTGATGGATATACGTCCATCGTACTCTTGTCTACTGGGTCGACCTTGGATCCATAAAGCTGGGGCAGTGACCTCCACCTTGCACCAGAAGCTGAAGTATCCCGTCAGGGGGAAGATCGTCATTGTGCAAGGAGAAGAGGAGTATATGGTGAGCCATTTGAATTCTTTCAGATACATTGAGATGGACGGGGAGTTTATTGAAACCCCCTTCCAGCATTTCGAGGAGGTGCATCCAATTTCAGCAGCTGCAGAGACAATAGCCGAAGAGAATGATTCCTTGAAGATGGCTTCCCTAAGGGATGCCCGGGCTGTGGTTCAGAAAGGCAATTGTGCACACTGGGGTCAGCTTCCTGACTTCACTCAGAAGAACGACAAGTTTGGGCTAGGCTTTACTGCAGAGGCTCAGAAGGCGGTGCGCAAGGAAAAGATCGGAAAGGCTCCGGTGTTTATTTCCAGCTCAAGGGTGAATGCTATCGAGGAGGATGTGGAGGAAGCTGAGTTTGACAGTTGGATCTACCCGACTACCAGCAACAGACCAAGCAACTGGACGACAAAGGATTTTACCCCTATCACATTTGTCACGCAGTAATTAATTTCTTTTGATTTCCGATTTGTAACAAACAATATGTTAAAACTTTGTTGGCTCGGTGTCCTACCCGGGGCATCGTAGCTCCATTTGTGAGGGCTTTTTGTATGACATTTTCATATATCATCAATCAAAACATTGGACGTTTGTTGCATTTCAAATCTTGTGCTCTTTTCCTTTCTGTGTTATATATTGCAAAACAGCTATATTTACACACACTCACTTATACAGGTTTCAATCCACTCTGGATCTCACTGGTAACAGCTCTGCTACCGCCAGTTATGACTTCGAAAATCCGATCAACTTGGCCGAAGACGAAGGTGAAGATGATTGCGAAGTGCCTGGTGAACTTGCGAGACTGCTACTCCAAGAAGAGAGGGCTATTCAACCACATGAAGAGCCGGTGGAGACAATTAACCTAGGTACCGAGACAGATAGGAAAGAGGTCAAGATTGGTGCCAATCTAGAGCTCAGCGTGAAGCAACAATTGACCCAGATGCTACAAGACTACATGGAGATTTTTGCTTGGTCCTATGAAGATATGCCTGGTTTGGATGCCGACATTGTAGTCCACCATCTGCCGACCAAGGAAGATTGCCCTCCGGTAAAGCAAAAAGTCCGACGGATGCGTCCGGAGATGTCTGAAAAGATCAAGGCCGAGGTTATGAAACAGTTTGATGCCGGGTTCCTTGCAGTGACTTCTTACCCCCAGTGGGTTGCCAATGTGGTACCAGTACCGAAGAAGGACGGTAAAGTCAGAATGTGTGTTGACTACAGGGATCTGAACAGGGCCAGCCCCAAGGATGACTTCCCCCTACCTCACATTGATGTCCTTGTTGACAATACAGCTCAACACAAGGTGTTCTCCTTCATGGATGGTTTTTCGGGGTATAATCAGATCAAGATGGCTCCAGAGGATATGGAGAAAACTACATTTGTGACTCAGTGGGGCACCTTCTGTTATAAGGTCATGCCATTCGGATTGAAAAATGCTGGGGCAACCTATCGACGTGCCATGGTCGCTTTATTTCATGATATGATCCATCATGAGATTGAGGTATACGTGGATGACATGATTGCAAGGTCTCAAACTGAGGAGGAGCACCTTGACCATCTGAGGAAGTTGTTTGACCGACTCAAGTTATACAAGCTGAGGTTGAATCCCAACAAATGCACCTTTGGGGTAAGATCCGGAAAATTGCTAGGTTTCATTGTAAGTGATAAAGGTATTCAGGTGGACCCTGCCAAGGTAAAAGCCATACAAGAGATGCCGACTCCAAAAACAGAGAAAGAAGTCAGAGGCTTCCTGGGACGATTGAATTACATTTCCCGATTCATCTCACATCTGACTGCTACTTGTGAGCCGATCTTCAAATTACTGAAGAATGATCAAGTAGTACGCTGGAACGATGAATGTCAGGCCGCCTTTGAAAGGATAAAGGAATATCTCCAAGAGCCACCCATTCTTATGCCACTGGTAGAAGGAAGACCTCTGATACTATACTTGACAGTACTTGACAATTCAATGGGGTGTGTGCTGGGGCAGCATGACGAGTCTGGCCGAAAAGAGCACGCCATTTATTACTTGAGCAAAAAGTTTACCGACTGTGAGTCTCGTTACTCACTGCTTGAGAAAACTTGATGTGCTCTTGTATGGGCTGCTCGCCGGCTGAGACAGTATATGCTGACTCACACTACTTTATTGATTTCAAAGATGGATCCCATCAAGTACATATTTGAAAAGCCCGCTCTGTCTGGAAGAATAGCAAGATGGCAAATGATCTTGACAGAATATGACATCCAGTATACAACTCAGAAAGCAATTAAGGGAAGTGTACTGGCAGATCATTTGGCACACCAACCTGTAGACGATTACCAATCATTGAACTTTGATTTTCCGGACGAAGACATCATGGTGGTAACTGACTGTGAAGTACCTGGACCGGATGAAGGACCTGAGGAAGGATCCCGATGGTCCATGCATTTTGATGGAGCCTCCAACGCTTTGGGTAACGGCGTCGGCGCTGTAATCATATCTCCCAAGGGAACTCATACTCCCCTCACCGCCCGATTATGTTTCAGCTGCACCAACAATATGGCAGAATATGAGGCATGTATCATGGGTTTACAAGCTGCAATCGACTTAAGGATCAAATTTCTAAGTGTTTTCGGAGATTCCGCTCTCGTGATCAATCAGATCAAAGGCGAGTGGGATACGAAACACCCGAATCTTATTCCTTACAAGGAGTATGTGTCGACCTTGCTTCCCCACTTTGAAGAGATAACTTTTGAGCACTTCCCTAGAGAGGAGAATCAGCTAGCGGACGCCCTGGCTACGATGTTTTCAATGTTCAAAGTTAAATGGGACAATGAGGCT
Source organism: Vicia faba (assembly GCA_948472305.1). Lineage (NCBI taxonomy): Eukaryota > Viridiplantae > Streptophyta > Magnoliopsida > Fabales > Fabaceae > Vicia > Vicia faba. The sequence continues at coordinate 1,556,855,045 of OX451738.1, read as the reverse complement.
CCCCGAATCATTGTCTGGAAGTTGGATGAACCGGCGTACTGCTGTGAGCTGGAGGCTGAGAAGGTGATTGAGAAACCCTGGTATCATGAGGTGAAGAGGTACTTGGAAGCTCAGGAATACCCTGAAGGTGCATCTGTCAATGATAAGAAGTTCATGAGGAGGTTTACTGCAAAATTCTTCCTCAGCAACGGCATTCTCTACAAACGGAATCATGATTCGACTCTGCTACGTTGTGTGGATAAGGCAGAAGCAGAGAAAATCATGATAGAACTGCATGAAGGTACATTTGGAACACATTCCAGTGGACACACCATGGCTAAGAAAATCCTTCGGGCAGGATATTTCTGGTCCACAATGGAAGCCGATTGTTACCAACACTCCCGAACTTGTCATAAATGCCAGATCTATGCTGACAAGGTGCATATCCCTCCGGTTCCTTTGAATGTCCTGACGGCGCCTTGGCCTTTTGCAATGTGGGGCATCGATATGATCGGTGAGATCCGACCAACGGCATCCAATGGGCATCGCTTCATCTTGGTGGCAATTGATTACTTCACGAAATGGGTTGAGGCAGCTTCCTACGCCACAGTAACCAAGAGCGTCGTGGCACGTTTCATCCGGCATAATCTGATCTGTCGGTACGGCGTCCCGGAAAGAATCATTACGGACAATGGTACCAATCTCAATAACAAAATGATCACTGAACTCTGTGAACAATTCAAGATATAGCACCACAATTCTTCTCCCTACTGGCCGAAGATGAATGGGGCTGTAGAAGCAGCCAATAAAAATATCAAGAAAATTGTGCAGAAGATGACAGTGACCTATAAAGATTGGCACGAGATGTTACCGTTCGCTCTTCATGGGTACCGCACCTCAGCAAGGACGTCAACCGGGTCAACTCCCTTCTCCTTGGTCTATGGCATGGAGGCAGTCTTGCCAATTGAAGTCCAGATACCCTCTCTCCGGATAATGAAGGATGCAGACTTGAATGAAGATGATTGGATCCAGACTCGACTTGATCAATTAAATCTGATTGACGAAAAGAGGCTCACTGCTATCTGTCATGGTCAAACGTATCAGAAACAGATGATCAGGGCATTTAACAAGAAAGTCAGACCGCAAGAGTATCAAGTTGGGGACCTGGTAATCAAACGCATCATCCTTCCTCAAAGTGATCCCCGGGGCAAATGGACCCCTACTTACGAAGGGCCATTTGTGGTTAAACGTGTGTTCTCAGGAGGAGCCATGATCCTAACCACCATGGATGGTAACGACCTTCCTCACCCCGCTAATGCAGACATAGTGAAAAAATACTACGCATAAATAAAAGACCCGCTAGGTTGACATACCTAGGCAAAAATAAGGGCTTCCCGGCGAACCAAAAGGGTTCGGGCAAAAATAAGGGATGAAATGAATAAAAATCTGTACACCCGGCAAGTCGAAAACCTGAAAGGGCGGCTTGGGCAAAAATGGGTATCCCGGTGGACTGAAAACCCGAAAGGGCGGTCCAGGCAAAAGTTAGGGATAAAAGCGTAACACTATGTCTCATTGGATCACTTCGCATCCGGAATTCGGCATCAACTATCTGGCTCCAGATTTCGGCATCGACCAATCAGCTTCATCTTCAAATTAGGCAACAAAGCGATGAGACGTTCGGAGATATAAAGGCGATATCAGAGTTGGAACCCAGTGGGATTGTTCACATAGCTATTTTGTTTCCTTTTTCAAATTGTAAACTCTATGTTATTTGGCGGCGTCCTCTTACTAGGATGTCAGCCTCTTGTACAAAAACGCCTATTCACAGGCAAAGTTTAAATCAATACAAATTCACTTGTCCATACAAATTACCATTGTTTTCCTTTTTTCTGTTTTGTCTTGCGAAGAACGTCCAATGTTCATTTTTGATATATGCATTTGACATTAAATTGTTGATTCATAAATATTTGCATATGAAACAAGAGATTTATTACAGGTGACATCAGAGACAGGGGCAATTGAAGTTGTATAATGCATGTCTGGTTGTTTTGTCCGCCAAGGCACCAAGGTAGGTTCAACTGAAGAATGTGGCCAAATCGTCTCAACACCCCGCAGAGTAAAACAAGGTTCAGTAGTACTTCCCCCAAGCAGAGTTGGTTCCCCGTCGATCCTGAAAGGACACAACGTTCCCCGGCAGGTCTTAAAGCTCATCCCCAGTAGATTCTGGAAGCTTATCCCCTGCGGAGCACGGACGTCTCTCCTGAGTTTTATTTAGAGTTATTTCCTCACAAGGACTTATAACTGGGTTATCCTCAGCTAAAAACCACGGAAGACCGCCCTCGGCAAAGTTCCTTCAATCCCCAGCGGAGTTTATCGTCATTATCCCCAGCGGAATCCATCATTAGAGTCTTTAACAGGCCTCGCATCAGAACTTTGGCCAAGTATCTCTTCCACAGAGCAATTCTCCGGCCGACCGTCAAGGATTTATTTTCCTAAGGCGAAATTACATCCATAAACATTTCACATTTTCATACATCTTGCTTACATACATGATGGAACGCATACAACATCTCATGTTGAATATCATGACATCATGCTTATCATACATCATGACATTGCATACAACTTACGTTTTTTGCCTTTTCAGGATAAAGACAATCCCAAAAACAATTACCGTCAACTGTCGCAATTCCAGATCCGATACCTGTATCTAGCCAGGGCACATCTGAGAGTGATCAGTTTCCAGACTCGATTCCTGTATCTAGCCAGGGCACGTCTGAAAAGTTCGAAGATTCGATTCCTGTATCCAGCCAGGGCACATCTATCAACTACAACATCTCCAGATTCGATTCCTGTATCCAGCCAGGGCATATCTGTTGACCACGTTTCCAGACTCGATTCCTGTATCTAGCCAGGGCACGTCTGAAAAGTTCGAAGATTCGATTCCTGTATCCAGCCAGGGCACATCTATTAACGACTATTTCCAGATTCGACTCCTGTATCCAGCCAGGGCATATCTGTGAGCAACCAATTGTAGATTCAATACCTGTATCCAGCCAGGGCACATCTGCATAAGGAGACTGAGGATCAAACACCTGTAACAAGCCGGGAAAACATCCGTCTTTCTCAAATACACAAGTTCTCGCTAAGGAATCTCCTATGCGATCGACACTTCCAAATGGCATCTATAAGCCCATTCCCGACAAAGTTCTGTCACATCTTCAGATGGCATCTATAAGCCCATCTCCCTATCCACTACCTCTCCAAATGGCATCTATAAGTCCATTCCTGACATCACATTGTTGAGACTCCAGCATGCGAGTGCAAATTTCCGGGCACTCTAGTGTCCAATCTCCTTTTACCCTCGAGTCACGAAAGGCAAGCTTGCCAATCTAACTCTTCAGGTTCAAGAAGATTGAACAGGGGCAACTGTTGTACCCCAAAATTTTCCCTCCCATTTCCTCAACATTTTCTCATCACAAGACCTTTGAAGATCAAGATCCAGTTAGGGTTTCCTCTGCTCAAGACTTCTCCTTGCACTGTGGACTCAAATTAGGGTTTGTGTTTGCCCAAGGATGTTTTGACCTAAAATGCCTAAGATGACTTTCATGCTTCATATTGGACTCCCAAGTTTACCTATACCAAGTTTCAAGTCTTGATTCCAAGTTTTGCCCAGTCAATTGGACAGTTGACCTAGAAGTCAGCTGTATTGGGGAAAAAGTCAACTGTGGCCAATTGACAGTCAAATCTCATGAAATTTGACCCACATCAACATATTGAACTCATATGAACCATTTGATCATGTTTGGATCACAATTCTCCAAGAAATTTGATCAGATCATCAAAAGGGCAAAATGGTCATTTTTAGGGTTTTGACTGCACAAAGGCAATTTTTGACTATTTGACCCAGCCAATGGCAAACCAAGCTCACATATAGCCTAAAGGACTCAATGAAATGGTCTTGACACATTCATCAAGCTCAAAAGATCCCAAGTCCACAAGGTTGACAGTTGAATTTCCCAGTCAATTGATCAATTTTGACTGTATACTGAAAAGTCAAACTTTGACTTTTTGGTCAAAATCAAAAGTCAAGATTCATTTTTCATCAAAACTTGCCAAATCATGAAACTTGTTCACCAAGAAATCACAAAATGCAAATTAGGGTTTGAAAATGGAATTTTTCATAACTTAGAATTTTTCTAAGTTATGAAAAACCCTAAATTTTTCCCAACTTTGTCCCACCTTTTCACCAATATCCATTTGGATTCAAACAAAAGTCAAAACATGAAAGTTGTAGCTTGTTGCATAATCTACAACTTTGATTCACAAAGTTTTCTCATTTGAAGCTTGTATCTCAAGTTACAATTTTTTGAATAAGGGCACTAAACCATTTTTAACTTAGTGAAATTTTAACCTATTTTGACAAGGTTTTCTACCCCACTTCAAGGCCACTTTTCATACCCTTCCACTTGGAATTTTGATTTGCATTTCAAAGATGGATTGTAGTACACATTCCAAGCTTTCCAAAATGTCCAAGAACTCATCAAACAACCTCATAACTTGAGAGATTCGAATTTCACAAGTTGGCAAAAATTCACTTTTGTTCTTCATCAAAACATGTTCATAACTTTGCAAATCTGAACTTAGCTTGCTTTATGCTTGATTACAGGTCCTTGAACCATTCCATACTCAATAATTTAATGCATATTCAATGTGTTAAGGCCATGATCTTTGTGTTCTAACATTACATAGTGGATTAATCCTAAACTAGATAAAGTGAACTTTCCATTTTTGAAAAAGATTAACTTTATGTCAATTTGTAATCCAAGAAGGTACAAGCAAAATCCCTTTGGCACAAGATTATGGGCAAATTGCTCTGATCAAGAGAGGCTGATGCAGCAGGATTAGAGGCCCCTACTGACCTAAAACAAAAAGTGACCTTTGCTTGCTTCATTTTCAAGTAACATTGCATAACTTGTGCCATATCTCATCTCAGCTGAGGCACACAACAAAAAAGCTATCAAACACATTCCAAACTACCCAACCAAGCTTTTGCACGAGCCATTTGCCTCTCAAGCACTCTCCATCTCAGAAACACCACAAAACTGCTCAAACAGAGCAAGCCCTGCAGATTGAGTGCTATCTCTCAATCCCTTCGAGCATTCTTGTCCAAACTTGTTCCTCTACCTTCCTTACAACATATGCAAGCTAACCATGTCCTGAAACCTGACCTGTAACACCTCCAAGCCACTTCACCATTTTTAAATTTCTGTTTTGCAGTTGGAGTTCACTAGCTCGATTCAGGGAGTTTCAAGACAAAGTAGGACTTGGAAAAGCATCCTTACACTTCAAGGAAGCTATACAAGTCATCATTTCACTCTGAAACATCCTCCATTGCAAAGCTCGATTCCAACTGAACAGGTATATTCATGGAGTTCTATCTCCCTTATTAGGCATTGTTAGCTTTAGGTTTTTGAAGAAAACATGTCACAATCATAGCCCTGAACATGCTCATATGATTAGATTTCATTTATATTTCGTGTGCTTAAAGAATTTCATGTCTGAACATTGATGAAAAGTTAGGTCAGAAATTGGGGGAGGAGAAATTCTCCCTCATCTTAGAGAGATAGGTCAAGTTCTTTATATGGTTGAAACCGTCTCTTAATGCTCTACACTTTTCATGTTATGAGTTTTGCTTAAAAGTCCAGGAATCCAGAGATAAAAAACGCATGTTTTGCTTGAAGGATGTTGTACAGAGGTTGAAGAAGAAGTGGTCTGGGCTGGGCCTGGAACTATTTTCTTTTCACACCCTATTTCCATGTTTACACCCCCTGAGCCCATTTGCTTCATTTTTGACTCTTTTTGACTTTTTCTTTTTTGGTTGACTTTGTTTATTTTTTCTCATGGCATTAAAAAATTAAAAATATTTTTTTCCATCATTTTTTTGAATATATGGCATATTTATTTGATTTATTTCTTTTGTTTGCATATAAATATTATATATATACTATTATTAGAATAAATAGAAAAAATAGTGTAAATACATTTTTTTTATTTTTTACCTTCTGAAAATATTTCACATAAAAAATACTCTTTTTATTTGTTTTATTAAAATATTAAATAAATATTTATTTTGTGTATAATGCATATTTAAGAAATTAATATATATATATATATATATATATATATATATATATATATATATATATATATATATATATATATATATATATATATATATATATATATATATATATATATATATATATATATATATATATATATATATATATATATATATATATATATATATATATATATATATATATATATATATATGTTTATTAATATATTTAAGATAAAATATAAAAATACTTGAATTTTTCATTTTATTAATATTTGATACAAAAATACTTTTTTTTTTCATAATATACTTCATTTTATTTTATTTTTATAAATAATAAATAAATAGTTGTATTAAATTAGATAATAATGCATTTTCTTTTAAAAAATTAGGGTTTTTGCCCTAAATTCAAAATACTCAAAAAAATAATATAATTTTTATTTTCTTTTCTCTTTTACATAAATAATATTTTTTTTTCATACATATAAAACATTCTTTTGCATCTTGCATTGTTATTTAATTTTTGTACATTGATTAAATTGCAAATATTCAAAATGATGTAATAATTTAGATTTAAATTCTTGTCAATATCCCCATTTGAACATTTGTACCCCCCTTCCCATATTTGGTTTTGTAATAGCTTAGTAAATTTAATTTTGCACTTTATTGCTTTCTAATGATAACATGTTAGAATTAGGGTTTGTATGCGAAAAAACGAAAAAAATAGTTTGACCTAATACAAGACAAATGAGCATGAAAATAAACAACACATCTCACACTTGCACCCCTAGGGTATTCCACTTGTTGCCTTCAAATAAATGGGCCATATTGTATGTTGAACTTCTTTGGGCAAAGCAAACAATTTGAATGATCATAGTCCCTCGACAAAACTTTTCAAAAACAAACAAAAACAAATGATCAAGTCCCTTAAAGAAATTGCCCAAAGACATTTAACGTCGTTACAATTATGGTCTAAACGATGACCCGCGCCCGTCCCTTTCACATCCTAACACAAGGTTGTCCACCAAATACAATGGTGGAACAAACTTGTTAAAAGGGTTAAAACATAACAATAATCTTTTGAGAAATTTAGGAGTAGATAACCTCTTAGTTACTTGAACTTGCAAAACAAAGCACTTGCCTAATTTCAAAATCACACATCACTACACTTTCAAAACAACTTTCAAAAACAAATGAAAACTTTTTCAAAAGACATACATCTTTGTATACATCCCCACATGGATCATTACAAAAGGTTGCCACCACATTGGCCTCTTTTCAAAACATTTTCAAACCCACACACTCAAGCACCATTTAAAACAATTGAAAGCAAAAGGCAAGTGATCTAAGCAAGTAACTAAGAGCCCATGGATAACCATGGATTGAAAGGGTGCTAATACCTTCCCTTTCTATAATCTACTCCCCGAACCCAAGAAAACATCTCAAAAGGTTTTTGCTGTGCTTTTTAACCTTTCCTTAGGATAAAATAAAAAGTCGGTGGCGACTCTTGCTAACCGCAACATTTGCGAATACAAACGCAAAACCCAAGTCAGTTCTCCCACCGTATCACATTACCCTTACTGGAAAATTAGTGACCGAAATGCTTTTATGCCTTACTGGAAAATTAGGATCATGGAGATCAGGTCAGCCTTATCCTTACTGAAGAAGTAGTGAGGTGTTGGTTTGTAACTGTGATGACTTGTTTGTAGTGAGAGAGGGATTTGTAATAAGGATTTCAAGGTTTTAGGGTTCTTGAAAGAGTTTGATATTCTAACAGTGTTGTGGCAAGGTTTTTTCTCTCTTTTCCTCCTCTCTGGTTTGTGTGAAAAGAAGGTGATTATATAATGGAAATTAGGGTAAAGAAAATGGGCTTTGAATGTGCAATTGGGCCTCCCATGTTCACTTGAGTTCGTCACTTTCCAGGCTAAATCGCAGGGACTTAAGTGCAATTTTTGAAGTTGAAATGTGAAAACAAAATGTAGCCGGCATCAAGAACTAACTCATGTCCGAAAATCGACTCAATCGGATAAACGGTGAATTAGTTATGAATTTTTGAAGTTTCAGCTCAGACAAACTTATTTTGGGCTCCAGTGTCGATTCTGACACGTTCTTCAATAAAAAACTGGTATTGATCGGTGCATAATTTGGTCTCGACTTTTGAAGCAAAGTTGTAGATCTATGAGTCAGTGAACTTGTGTAAAAATATGAGTCCAATCCGATAAAAATTGACCGAGTTATGAATTTTCGAAGTTTCGGCCCAGCTGAAATAATATTCAGCATTCAGGATTTTCAGCGTGTCACGCACTCTGAGCAAAAAACGAAGGCCTTTTGAATACCGTTTGAACTCAATATCTTCTGTGAAAATGTAGCCAACTCAATTTATGAAATTTTGGCGCCAGAACCAGCTCGATACGATGAAAATCGACCAAGTTATGATTTTCTGAACATGACGCAAGTAAACTTCTGTCACAAATTTTCTGTGCAAAAATACTTGATAAATCCACATTTTTGAAGACCTTATGATCGAAATTGGCTTCCAGCCGTGAGAGATGAAAACGTAGATAATGTCAAGACGGAATTTTGGCCACCGGAACAGGTTCAAAACGAGCCACGATCTTCAAGTTATGAATTTTTTAGCGCGTAAAAACTGCACTTTCAGCACACTTTTTCACCATATTTCTTCGAGAAAACTCACACATTCGGATACCTTCTTTAAAGAATTGACTCTTGAGCCGAACCTAAATTTGAGAATACGTTATCAGAGATATCTTGGCGAAAGAATACCTGAATATGACGCGCCAGGTTGAACTTGTGAATTTTTCTTGAAATGTTTTGAGAAATATGGGAGGGCAAATTTTGGGGTACAACAGCAACACAAATACAAAGCCTGCTAGTTTCTGTCTTTTTTTTTTGCATTTAAACTCCAATTTTCCTTGTACGTTTCTTGGCCAAATCCTTCACACAGTTTATGATATACATATAGAAACCTTCCCATCTTCTGTTTTCAAACTGTAACACAATCTTCACCAACCTCCATTTCAAAAGTCAGAACTTTGCACTTTGACTGCTCCAGGACTTTCCAACCATTCATAGTTCAAATTAAGGACTGCCTTAGCTTTCTGAGAACTTGAGGAAGTTGACCAGAACATCACAACCATCTGAATCAGGCTCTAGTTCAGATAACAACTTCCAGTTGCAAGTTAAGTTTCTTTTGATTTTTATCTCATTACCTAGGCATTGTTAGGCTTGCATTTTCAAAGATACCTTGTAGATATCATGGCTCTGAATCTGTACATTTTGTTGATTTCATTTATGTAGCCTAAGTAGAGAGAATTTCAAATCAGAACTTCTTGAGGAAATTAGGGTTTAGAATTAGGATTAGCAAGATTCATGTCTGCTTCTGATTTACATTTTGATGCTTTGTATTTCTGGAACCATGATGAAATCTGCCATAACTTCTATTGTTTGCATTTTCCTTTTTGTTGAGAAATGACTAAGTTGCAGATGCTCTGGGTGGCACGAAGAAGAAGATGAAGTTCATCATCAAAACTTACTTTATGTTATATGCTTATGTTTTTGCTTCTAATACCGGATGTATAGCCACCCAGTGGTAGAAAACGTGCATAAGACATTAGTTTTAACGGTCCAGGGTTCAAATCCCAGAAACACCTTTTACATTTAGTTCTTAACATTTTTACCTCCTCATTTGTCAAACCATGGTCCTGGACCAGAACTTCAAGATAAGCCCTTCCATTTATTTGTCAAAATAGTACCCCTGGACCAGGACTTCTGGACATTCTCATCCAACAGCATTGACACCTCACTTACCCACAGCCAGAATCTCTAGCCTTCCAGTAACATCAGAACTTCTAGACTCCCTCAAACAATCATAACTTCTAGACTCCCTCAGCAATCCAGAACTTATGGCTTTCCCCGTTTCTGCTAACATTTGCTTTCTGATTTGCAGGACGCCAGAGTTAGAACTTCTGCTCTCTCTGACTTCTATTCTCTCAGCCACGCGCTGATTCTAACTCTTATTCCTTTATTTTTATCATCACTTTATTTTCATTAATAAAAAAAACCCAAAATACTTTATATTCATATGCTTTATTTTATTTCTTTTAAAACAAAACGACTAAAAACATTTCTTAAGCAAATTTATTTCTTCTCTTAACCAAAAAACAAAACAAATTTATCTTACATTTCAATTCTTGTACATTATTTCAATACGGTTGTAATAGATAATTAGGACTTTAATTTCTTGTAATCCCCATTTGAAAATTTGTACACCCCATCCCCAAGTGATTGTAATAGCGTAGGATATTTACTTTCCGCAATTTACCGCTTTCATATAAATGCTAGTAATTAGGATTTGTATGGAAAGATAAAATCAATGCTTAGAGAACACTAATTCAAAGATAAATCAAGCATGAAATACAAACACTTGCACACTTTCACCCCTAGGGTAATTCTACTTTGTTGCCTTATGAAAAATTGTCAAGTTATGCGTGTGAGACATCTTAGCAAAAACAATAAAAAAATACAAGATCATAGTCCCTCGATGACGCTTTCGAATGCTGCCTTCAAATTATCTTAGTCACTCAAGAGAAATGCTAATATACCTCACAACATTGCTCTCATGTCTATAGAAATGCCCCACACCCATCCCTTTACATCCAACGATGGGGCTTCTTACCAATCAAAGGTAGGATAGCAACATCTAAAGTAGGAGGAAAAGAACACTAAAGACCATTGAGTAGGTAGGTTGCTCCTAATTGCTCACTTGCTCACAACAAAAACATTTTATACACCAACACTTCCATTTTGAAACATTTTCAAAAGTCAAATGCTTTCTATGCATTCTTATAGAGACGAGAACCATTACAAAGACACCCTTTTCAAAGTCACTTTCAAAAACACATTCCCCAAACACCTCTTTGAACTATTTTCCAAATAACACTTTGTATGCGTCCTTATAGAGACAAGAACCATTATAAAGGCACGTTTTCAAAATACTTTTAAAACCCACATCACAAGCACATTTTCAAACAAAGCAAGTGATCTAGCAAGAAACTAAGATCCCATAGATGACTATGGATGAAAAGGGTGCTAACACCTTTCCTTTTTATAATCTACCCCCCGAACTCAAGAAAATAATCTCAAAGGTCTTTTATGTTCTTTTCAACCTTTCCTTATTTGATAAAAGAAAAGTCGGTGGCGACTCTTGCTATCTGCAACAATTGCAATCAAATGCAAAACAACCCAGGTCAGTTCTCCCACCGTGTTACAAGTATTAATACAACATTGACCTGACACCAACCCGAGTACAGTTACAGAATATGTTCAAGGGCTCAAGAGAAGGGTTCAAGGAATATGCGCAAAAGTGGAGGGATTTAACTGGCATGGTGAAACCTCCTCTGAATGATCGGGAAAAGGTAGACATGTTTATGGGCACTCTGACAGACCCATTCTTTAATTTGTTGATCGGGAGTTCCTCGTCGGATTTTACAGAGATGATTCTGACTGGAGAAAGGATTGAAAGCGGTATAAAAAGTGGGAAGATCTCGACGGCTGCATCCTCTAGTGCTGTGAAGAAGCCGTTTGGAGGTAAGAAGGAAGTTGGTGTTGTCTATGGCAAGAAAAGTTGCGGCAAAGTTAATCTCCATGAGTCTGTTGGAGCGGTTTTAATTTCTAGTCTGGCACCTGCCCAACAACCACAGTAGGGTAACCGTCAAAGGCCAGACGCTCCGAGAATGCAGTCCACTAAGGTTTATATGCCTTTGTCTCAGGAACTACAACACCTTTTGAAGGCAGAGTTAATAACATTGAAGGGTCCTCCTCAGAATCCCAACACTACCTCTCCTTGGTACAATCCTAATGCGAGATGCGCCTATCATGCCAATAGTCCCAGACATGACATGAATAGGTGTTGGGCTTTGAAGATTAAAATTCAAGATCTGATTGACAACAAGGAGATTGATTTCGATCCTCCAGAGACCCCAAATGTAATTACAGCACCTATGCCCAAACATGATAAAAGCGTAAGTGATGTTGAAGACCTTCTGTATGTTACTTCTGTGAATGATATGGTTACTCCGCTCTCCATAATAAAGAAGAATTTTCTACAAGCTGGTTTATTTCCAGGTTGTGTTGAAGGTTGTTATTATTGTGCAGTCGAACCCAATGGTTGCAGGTCACTAAAAAAGGGTGTTCAAAGCTTGATGAATGAACACATTATTCTAATTGAAAAAGTTTTGTCCACCAACAATTTTTGCCAAGATCTGTCTGTTATCTCCGGTACTCCTTTTAGGATCCCTTCCAAAGGTTCTATAAGGATTACCGCCAATCCAAATGCTACTCCACTAGTCATTACGATGCTCAGACCTATCTTTTATTCCTCAGATAAAGAAATTCCTTGGCACTATGGATCTGACGTCTATTACCATGGCGTCAAACAAGAGTTGTCCAATGAAGAAAAAGAAGAAGTTGATCCCAGTATTATCAATATTGCGGGGACCAGTAAGATTACAAGAAGTGGAAGGATTTTCTCTCTGGAAATCTCTCCACATTCTCAGATTACAATTTCCAAAATGACTGTTGGGGCTCAGGGTAAAGAGCCGGTGATGGAGCCTACCCGGATGGAGGCGCCAAAAGAAGCTCCTGTCAAAGATACTTCTGGAGAAGATTTAGAAGAGGTTTTGAATATTATTCACCGAAGTGATTATAAAATTGTCGAACAGTTGGGGTAGACCCCATCCAAAATATCTATGTTATCACTACTGCTATATTCTGAGGCCCATGTGAGGGCTTTAGTGAAATTCCTAAAGATTGCTCATGTGCCGCAAGAAATTTCGGCAGATCAATTTGGAAGCTATATGGCCAGTTTGACAACTGACAATGGTTTGGGTTTCTCCGATGTCGACTTGACTCCAGAGGAGAGGAATCATAATAGGGCCTTGTACGTCTCCATAGAGTGTAAGGGCACTACATTGACCCATGTATTGACTGACATAGGATCATCTCTGAATGTTCTACCGAAAGGCGCTCTCGACCGATTAGATTATGAAGGGTTGGTGTCGAAGCAAATGGTACATGGAGAGGTAGACCTCTCGATCAAGGTGGGTTCACATATTTTTGAGTCCACTATCTATGTCATGGATATTCGGCCTGCTTACTCTTGTTTATTGGGGCGCCCTTGGATCCATGGGGCAGGTGCTGTCAATTCCATCCTTCTTCCAACAACAAGTGATGAGATACTTGAAGACATAGGGGAAATAGCAGAGTTGAAACTTGATGGGATCTTTTTCACATAACTATTTTTCTTTGTTTATCACTTTGTACCCCTTTTTCAATTTTTACGATGATTTCCTCTTTCTAGGATTTATGTCTTCTTGTATAAAATTTCCTGCTTATAGGTAAACTTTCAGAATCAATGCAGTTAAGTATATTTCAAAATTCAAAATTGTTTTTACTTTCTTTGTTTTGTTTGCAAAAACTTCCAATGATTACGTTGAATGAACATATGCATTTGAATATGATTACTGTTTACAAAATATATGCATGAAAACAGGATTAGCATTTACTAAAGACTCTAGGATTTGGGGTAATGTTCAAAAGTTATCCGTAAATTCCCACAGGGCAATCTCTATGGAGCTATCTCTACAGAGCTATCTTCACAAGCTCATCCCCAACAGAGATATATTCCCCAGTAAATCTAGTATGCCCTCTGACAGAAATTGGGGCATCTTCCAGCAGTTCACCTCCATATCCCTGATGGATAGCTTGACATGATCATCTCCCCAAATAGATCCCCTAGCAGATAAAGAAGTTGGATCATTTCCCCAGCATACATTGGAAACATCCTCAGCACAACCTATGAATTTCCAATCCCTGTCAGAAATTATTTCCTCAACACAGTCTACATGATTTAATTCCCCAATGGAGTTTATTTCTCCAATACTGCAAAACCCAAGACAAAGTTCCCTTCTCCAGCTAGATGTCACTCAATGTTATCCTCCCTAGAAGAGCTGATACCCATATCTGAAACCTAGTCAGATGGCGCATCAAAGGAATACTGATCTCTTTTATCCCAGTCGGGGTACATAAGAATCAGATCCTTCAATAAAAAGAATGGTGAACAACCGACTCTCCTTGAATGCTTCTATCCCCGAGCAGAAGTCGAACATCCAAAGTGGAGTGTCCTCAAACAGAAAGCTGGAATCCCCAGTAAAGTCGTTCAGGACAAAATTGAAGAATTACTTTCTTTTATTCCCAAAAACAGTCAGGGATTTATTTCCCCAGCTAGATGTTGTTACAAGAAGCTATCGATACGCTCCAGCGACATATTGCATCCATACATCATTTACAAAATATCATAACATATGCATATGAAACGCATATATTATTCTCATTTATTTTGAGAGCATCATTATAAAATACATTTCATGCATCATGACATTGCATGAAGCTAACTTTGTTTTCAGGTTAAACAGACGAATATTATCAGCGACTTATAGGCAGGTTGTAGATTAACTTCCGAAATAGGACGGGGCGAATATCTACATGACCAGATGATTTCCCTTAGAGATTAATTCTGACAAGCATTTCCTTCAGAGATTCATTCTGAAAAGCATTTCCCTCAGATAAAATCGAATAGATTCATTCTGAAAAGAATTTCCCTTAGATAAGATCAGATAGATTCATTCTAAAAAGAATCAGTCAGATAAAACCAGATGAAAGTTCATTTTGACACTCTTTTGGATAAATTCTAGCGTAGACTCATTCCAATACATCTTTTAGATACATTCGGGCATAGAATCATTCTAATATATCTTTTAGATACATACTGGCGAAGATTCATTCTGATCCACTTCTGGTTACAGTCGGGCGTAGACTCATTCAAATACATTGTTCAGATACAATCAGGCGAAGATTCATTCTGATCCATTTCTAGATATAGTCAGACGTAGACTCATTCTAGTACATAATTCAGATACAGTCGGACAAAGACTCATTCTGATCCCCTTATATATATAATCAAGACATAGACTCATTTTAGAACATCATTCAGATATAATCGAGACATAAGATTAATTTTGATACTCCCTAGCACGTCTGCTGGATATAGTCGGGCACAGACTCATTCTAATATACTTTTTCAGATACAGTTAGGCATAGACTCATTCTGATACTCCTATCAATCATTTACTTCGGATGATATCTATAATCCCATCTCCAACGACACTCTATCACCTCTCCGAATGATATCTTTCATCCCTTTCAAGCAGTACAATCAACCAACAGTGTTACTTCGTACACATGTGAGTGCAAATTTCTAGGCACTTAAGTGTTCAATCCTCCTCCACCTTCGGATCACGAATGGAGAGCATGTCAATCTAACTCTTTAGGTTTAAGAAGATTGAACATGGGCAGCTGTTGTACCCCGAAATTTTCCCTCCCATTTTCAAGACAAATTAATTCAAGACACCTCTTCATGCTCATGAAGGTCTCAATTGCTCAAGACTTATCAAGGATTAACCAGACAAACTCTCCTCCTAAGCAATTGACCTAGAACAAGGGTTTTTCTTCTCTCAAAAGAAATTGAGTTTCTAATACCTCAAGTGGATTTCATTGTTTCTCATATATCTTAAGGTACCCTCATACCAAATTTCAAGCCTTACATCATAAATTTGCTCAGTCAATTAGCCAGATGATTGAAAGTTAACTATATTGGACAAAAAGTCAACTTTGACCAATTTCCAGTCAAACTTCAAGATTTTTGGTCAACGTCAAGATTTTGAAGTCATATTCATCATTTGATCAAGGGTTGATCATGATTCATCAAGAAAACTCAAGATTCATCAAAAGTCAAAAGTTACTAAATTAGGGTTTTCTTAAGGAGAAGTCAACTGAACTTTGACCAAGCATAACTTTCACATACTTCATCAGAAATTCCTCAACCAAAGCCTATCTTGAAGGAAATTCAATTATCTACAACTTTGTCTCACTAAGCTCAAGGCCAATATGTTTCATTTGAGAGAATTGGGCCAAAATATTACAGGTTATTTTGAAAGTCAACAAAAAGACATCTTTTGTCAAAGCAATTTACGTCAATACAAAGACTTCAAATGGAAAAATTACCAACATGAAAGTTGTATAAGACATCTTGAGGTTTCCAAAAATACCAAGATCATCTTCATATGAAAAAAAATTGAGAGAGTTATGAGTTGTGCAAGTTGATAAAATTTTGAGAAATGCATGAAAATTAAATTGATCAATTTTAAACTTTTGGGCTAATGGGCCTAAGTTTTTAGGTTCAAACGTGTTCATGACCTCACATTAGACATTTAAATCCATTCATATATTTTTGTGGTTTTTATTTCTTTTTATTTTGTTTTTATTCAATTAAAAGCAAAATAAATCAAATAAAATACCAAATAAATGATACAAGGCGTGTGGATCTATTTTTGAATCAAATCATAAGTCCAAAAAGCTCATGACAACTTGTAAAAATTGTGTAAGGATGGTTGGCTTAAGATTGTCCTAAAAAAGAAAGTTTTCATGCAAAATTCCAATCAAATATTTGATCATGAAATACAAAAGATTTATCTCACTTTTATTTACCTAATCTTTTCTCTATAAATATCCAACATCTTCACACATCAAAGGACGAAAAGTTGCCTCAAGAAGAACCCTAAAAAATCTCAAATATGTCAAGAGCTAGGGGAAACTGAAAACCTTTTCTCCAACCGTTTTCAATCCATTTCAGGCCTCAAGCAAGCTTCCTGAAGACTCCAAGAATTCATCCCAACCATCACTCAAGCTTGAAGTATCCCAGAACATGCCAAACAAGTTGCTCTGGTTTGGTTATTTTCTTTGATTTCAAACTCTTAATTTGCACTATACAAATTGTTTTTAAGCATTCACATATGTTCATAATCATGTTTAGAATGTTTTTGAACCATTAGCTTTGAGGTTTAGTGAAGGAATAACAAAACGCCATTGTTAGGGCAGTTTGAAACGTTTTCTTTGAAACTCACTCTACTGCCATTTTCAGGACAAAATAAGATCACCAATAGATTCAGGAGGTCCAAATTAGGGGGACACGGTCCCTCTTGGTCTTTGATTCTTGTTGTTTTTTCAGGTTGAGTTTTGAGTCCATCGGAGAAGACGACCGGAGCTAGGGCTCCAGCGCTTCTCTGATCTAGCATTTTTATTATATTTTGATTTATTTGTGTTTAATAACATAAAAAATAGTGTGGCGTAATGGTGAATGATACACTGGTATTGCAGAGGGCGTGGGTTCGAGTCAGCCTTTTGTCAAAATTATTTCTTTTTTTTTCTTCAGATTTCAACGCATGTTAATATTAAATTGAGCGCTTCCTAATTTCACAACACAAACAACACTTTGGCTCAGTGGTGAAGGGAGTATCCTGTGAGGCTGAGGGCGTGGGTTCAAGTCTCATCCCATGAATTTTGGTTTTCTTATTTTTACTAACCCTAATTTCCTTTCTATTTTACTAATTATTTTCTAATTAATCATTAACAAACCTAATTTTTTTTAAACCATAACAAATTAGGGTTAGGTTTTTTAATTATTAATTAAATTTTTGACATGTTTTTATTTACTAATTAATTAATTAACTTTTTTATTAATATTAAAATAAATTAGAATTTTGGTTTTAATTACTATTATTAACACTTAAATTATTTTCTACAAAAAACACAACATTAAAACATTTTTTCTAACATATTTTCTCATTTCTTTTTTCTATTTAATTTTCTTAGACAAAATGTATAGGTCGCACTATCAATGTAATAGCTTAGATTTATATTCCCGCGTCTTTTCCTATTATGTAACTGCTCATAGGATGTAATAGCTTAGGTTTAATTTTCCACACTTTATATTCCACACTTTAATCTTTCGTATATATCTAAATGTTAGTAATTAGGGTTTATATGGCAAGACTAAAATCAATCTAGAAAACCCTAACTTCCAAGATTAAATGACTGAATTAACACACTCTTCACACTTGCACCTCTAGGGTAACCTCTCTTGTTGCCTTACGAATATTGGTCATGTCCCTCGAAAGTGGGGATACTTTAGCAAAAAACCCTCGATTAAATCATCATAAAGATCATAGTCCCTTGATGACCCTTTGAAGCTGCCTACAAATGATCTAGTTCCTTCGATGACCCTACAAGCGAAATGATAATAGTCCCTTTGATATAATTGCTAAAGTATCCTTACATGTTGCCTTCGATGATCATACGATGACCCTACGTTTGTCCCTTCATATCCAGTAGATAGGATTACCTACCAACTAATGGTATAGATAATAATATCCCCAAAGGGGAAATAAAATAACAAGAAAGACCTTAGTGGGTAGGACTCTTGAATGCTTGCTCACAACCTTTTTTTTAAACAAACGTTTTCCACATTACATTTTCAAACAAAATATTTTCAAAAACACTTTGTATACATTCTTGAGGACTGATACAAGAATTATTATAAAGTTAGCCTTACATTGGCCTTTCAAAATATTTTTAAACAAACCATAAACACACAAAGCAACTTTTTAAAAGTGAGTTAAGCAATTAAGATCCCGTAGATAATTACGGATGAAAGAGGTGCTAACACCTTCCCTTTTCACAACCTACCCCCCGAACTCAAAATCTATCAAATATCTTTCCTGTTCTTTTCACATTTCTTAAATATTGGATAAAAGAAAATTCGGTAGCGACTCTTGCTAACTGCAACATTTACGATGAAACAAAAAAGGTCAGTTCTCCCACTGTATTACACATTCATCCTAAATCCTAAGTCCTTAGAGATATCTGATGGAGTCAAGTCTTTATTTTATCAAGGGTTAAATCCGGTAACTATAGGTTATCCCTAGTCCTAGGTGATATCTACTATAGTCTAATTGTACAAAAACCTTAACAATTACGGTCCAGCTAATTGTTAACCGTAGAACAATCCTTATTTGTTCGATAAAGAAAGCATGAAAAACCTTTTACAATTAAATCGAATAATAAAAACCATGTAATTGATGAAATCAGAAATTCAAAGTTATTACAGAATCAAATTAGGGACATCCCCTGGCATTGGGGATTTAGCTTCTCATAGTATTCAAAACAAAAGCAATAATAAAATTATACATTAGAAAAGGTGAGGATTCTTCAATCTTCAATTGTTGTTGCTCATGAAGGAATCTCTGACTCCAAATCTCTTGAAAGTACCAATTTTTATCATTCCTAATCTTCTCCAATCAAAAGTCCTTCAATTCATCACGGAAAGTCCTCTAAATAGAAAAACTCATTTAGGTCGGTTGGAAGAACCCAAAACTCCCCCATAACATAACAGATGGGAAAAATAGAGAAGAAAAAAAATCAGAAATCAGAGTCACCGGCCAACACGGCCTGTGTTGGGCAACACGATCGCCCGTGTTGGCCTTCTGGATTTTTAAGTATCAACTTCAACTCCCAAGGGTTGCAACACGGCCCGTGTTGGGAAACACGGTCGCCCGTGTTGCACCCCTGACTTCCATCTTTCTTCACTCGCACATCCTGACATGACCCGTGTTGGGAAACACGGGTGGCCGTGTCGGGCCTCCTGTAGGTGGATTTTTGACTTTCTCCGAAACTCCAAATTTTTGCACTTTTTCACCCTGAATTGTCCTGTTTTATCCCTCTGACTCTGAAAACACTAAAACATGCAACCAAAGCATAAAATACGGTAAAGTGAAATAAAACACATGTTAATTAAAAGAAATGATAACTAAAATAAATGCTAAATACACATAACTCATTAAAATCACAGCTGACTGGTACTCATACGTGAGACATATGTTCTAGTTGATCAAAAAACAGTCCTTCTTATGTTCACATGATGCAAAGAGTTTGTGTAAGAACCTTTAAATATCGAGCTGCCTCTTCAGATACCTCTCTAACTATGCTTTATACTTAAGTCTTTTTTCGATTTTCCTCCTTTTTCATTCAGACAGTCAAATTAAGGCTATGAGAATTTTTATGATCATTACACGCACAAGACTGATCAAGAAAGTTTTTTGTTCAGGCACCAATTAAGAGCTTTTGCTCCTTTTTAATTTCAGATGAAACTTTCAAAACTTTTCAGTTTATATATTGTCCTTTATGTACGATGTTTGGGGATCAACCCCCTTTGGGCTAAATAACCTGGTGAAGGCTACCCAACTTAGCGAGCCAATTTCCTTTTACTGCCTTTTCATCATTTGGTGTCAGCTTTATTTATTTCTCAACCAGTCATACATGCATGTGAATCTATATTATGCTAGACTGTCAAGATAAACTACTCAAGGAATACTTCTCAGGATTCAAGTACTATGATACAAATCTACACGTTAGACTTGTATCCCTATCATGTTATTCTGAACTTCCTACCCTCGAACAACCATCCTTATGTCTCTATATACTATTCCCTAACTTAATGAGAACCAATTTCTTGATCAAAACAAAATATTTCGGCCAAATTTGGAGGATTTCAACTCGTGGATTTACATAGCATTTTGCATAGAACTAACAAATAATTCGAAAAGAAGAAAAAGAAATAAAAACCCCCCAAACTTGAACTAAACATTGACCCCATTGTTTCGAAGCAAGCTCGAGAAGGTGACTCACAGGGGGTAATGCAACACATGTTGCTGCCTCCTAGCTTTCAACAGTAAGGCTCCCTTTTTATTACCTGCAAACTAAAAGAAACAAATACAAAAAGAAACTAAGTCATTTAAAAGTGTGGGTTACCTCCCACGAAGCGCTTCATTTAACATCGCGTAGCTCGATAGTCATCCCCTTATGGGGGTATTTCCTCTTCCACACCTTGTTTCTTTTCTCTTCCGCAATCTAGAACTCATTCAGATCAAAAGTATCAACCCATTTGTGCTTCCAGCCACTTACAACTTCTATCTTCTCAGCTTAGTGTTCCTTCTTCTTTATCTTCTTTCCTTCTTGACTGAACTTACGAATTTTTATTGATGCCACCTGAGAGATTTTTCCTAAGACTTCTGTTAGGAGTTATTTTGAATTGTTTCCTTCTCCTTATAATTTGATTATTCCAAATGAAGATTTATTCTTTCCACCTTCACCTTGCTTCTTGATTTCCAACACCTTCAAGGTTATCTCCTCATCATATGATTTCAGTGTCAGATTACCTGTCTCGATATTAAAATTGCATCGACTAGTCAGCATAAATGGTTAACAAAGAATGATATGAGTCTCTTCATCTTTAGATATATCCATGATCTAAAAATTAACTGGGAAAACAAAATTGTCAATTTCCACTAATACATCTTCAGCTATCCCATATGACTAATTGATGGTGTGATTAGCAAATTTCAATTTTGTCCCACACCCGCTTATTTTCTCAATACCAAGCTTCTTGAAATTTGATAATGGCATTAAACTCACACTAGATCCAGAATCAACCAGAACCCTCTTGAAAGTTTTGTCTTTTATGGTGCATGGTATTGCAACTGACCCCGGATCCTTCTCCTTAACAGGTATTTTCCTCTTGGGTGTAATTACACACTTTCTTATCACATGGCACTGATCCCTCTCATGTTGATCTCTTCTTTGATAATGCCTTCTTCATGAATTTCTGATACAAAGGCATTTTCTCGAGTGCTTCAAAGAGTGGTATATTGATCTTTAGCTTTTTGAATAACTGGACAAATTTATCAAACAATTTTTCTTTTGTGTCCTTCTTTGCCACTCGAGATGGATACGGTAACTTGATCACTTGTTTAGTCTTCTCTTAAAATGGCTTCACATGTGATACCACTTCTTCCTATTTTTTCTTGTTCTCTCTCACTTCCAACTCTACTTCTATGATACTATCATAAAATTTTACCTCATCTTTCTTCTCTTCGGTAGCTTTATCATTCCTTGTTGTGACAGCATTAACATTCTCATGATTTTTCTGATTTTCTTGTGCTCACAGCGCCACCTGTTGCACAATCTGTCCCATTTGAACTACAAAATATTTTATTGCATATGTGGTATTCCTATGATTACTCCTTGTCTCTTCTTAAAATTTAGAGGTGTATGAAGCCATCTTTTCAATAACTACCTCCCACTCTGCCTTCTGAGGAGCTTATTGTTGGTGATCTTTCTAGGAGAAGTTAGGATGATTCTTCCACCCAGGACTATAGGTGTTAGAATATGGGTTATTTTACCTCAAAAGTTTTATCCCATCAATTTGTTATGGAGTTGCAAGACATTGAACCTTAAGGTATGGTCCACTACAAATTTTACAACCTGCTTTTGGTTCCTGTTGAATCTGAGCTACCTGTTGAGTACCATGTTTATTACTTTCAACTTTTTCTCCACTTCTGCAGTAATACCCTCTTCAATTTTTAGTTGCTTATTCACTTCCAACTTCAAATCAATCACTCCTTATGGTTTTCTTATAACTCTCTCATATAGCTCCAGATGCTCATTTACAGCAATGGCTTCAATAATCTTCTTCACACTAGTGGCTGTTGTGAAGTTGGATGAGCCACCAACAACTGTATCAATAAGGTGCTTTGTCTTTATTCTGAGGTCATTTACAAACATTTGCATTTGCTCAGTTTGACCCGTGTTAGGAGTGGGACATGCTACTAATAACCTCTTGAACCTCTTATGAGAATCACACAGTGACTCTCTTTCCTTTTGTTTAAAATCCACAATATCATATCTTTTGCGAATGTAAACAGAAGCAGGAAAGTATTCATCAACAAAAGTCTTCTCCATATGTTCCCAAGTGGTGATACTTCCAGCAGGCAGTGAGTAAAACCATTATTCAGCATCTTCAGATAGCGTGAACGGGAACATCCTTAATTTCATGGCTTCTTCAGAGTTCCCCTCAATCTTCAAGTAGTACTCATGGTGAGAAATCTCTGCAAATGCTTATTGGCATCTTTATTGATCTTTCCGGTGAAATATCTGTTCACGAGCTGACGAATTATTGAAGGATGCAGTTGAAAATTTGCAATGTTGACCGGTTGATTCACAATAGTCAACTGACCTATTGGAGCATTTGCTCCTCCGTAATCCCCAAGAAGTCTCTCTGGTGGTGGTGGATTTTCACCCATGGTGTCGGGTTCTGATTCTGAACTTGAGCTTGTATATCAAAAGGAAATTCATCTGAGGGTTTTCTTTGCATGCAAAGGTTAGAAAAAATCAGTAATAACAAAAATATAAAAATTACAAAAAAGGAATTTTAGTTCCAGAGCAACAAAATTCTAATTGAACTCAAATTACACTCAATAACTCGGTAGTCCCCGGCAAAAGCGCCAAAAACTTGATAGGAAAAATAGCAAGTGTACTATTTTTGCCTCTTGTAATAATAGGGAAATTCTCCTAATGTCGATCTCAAGTACTGCGTATCAGTATTGAGTCTAATTTATGGTTCAATTAGACAAAACTTGATTTGGGATTTTGGTTGTGAAATTTTCACTTAACAAATAACAGGAATATAAAGTGGATTTTATTGATATGAGGAGAATTTTAGGGGTAGGTGTGTGATCTGAACCTGTAATAACTTTTAATCTTGATCTCTTCAACAAGTTTATTACCTTCAACTACCGACCCTTTAGATTATTTTCCCCTAAGTCCTTAGTGAGAAAACCTTTAACCACACATCCTAAATCCTAAGTCCTTAGAGATATCTGAGGAGTCAAGCCTTTATTTTATCAAGGGTTAAATTCGGTAACTATAGGGTATCCCTAGTCCTAGGTGGTATCTACTATAGTCTAATTGTACAAAAACCTTAACAATTATGGTCAAGCTAATTGTTAACCGTAGAACAATCCTTATTTATCTGATAAAGAAAGCATGAAAAACCTTGTACAATTAAATCGAATAATAAAAACCATCTTTATCCATCAAAGTTATTACATAATCAAATCAGAGACACCCCCTAACGTTGGGGGGTTTAGCCTCTCATAGTATTAAAAATAAAAGCAATAATAAAATTAGACATTACAAAAGGTGAGGATTCTTCGATCTTCAATTGTTGTTGCTCATGAAGGAATCTTCGTCTCCAAATCTCTTGAAAGCACCAATCTTTATCATTCCTAATCTTCTCCAGTCAAAAGCCATTCAATTCATCATGGAAAGTCCTCTAAATAGAAAAAAACTCATTTAGGTCGGTTGGAAGTACCCAAAACTCCCCCACAACTTAACAGATGGGCAAAATAGACAAAAAAATCAGAAACCAACGTCACATGCCAACACGGCTCGTGGTAGTTAACACGGACGCCCGTGTTGGCCTTCTGGATTTTTAAGTATCAACTTCAACTCCCAGGGGTTGTAACATGGTTGCCTGTGTTGCACCCCTGACTTCCCTTTTTCTTCACTCGTACATCCTGACACGGCCCGTGTTGGGAAACACGGGTGGCCGTGTCAGGCCTCCTGTAGGTGAATTTTTTACTTTCTCCGAAACCCTGATTTTTGCATTTTTTTTCTCCCTGGATTGTCATGTTTTACCCCTCTGACTCTGAAAACACTGAAACATGCAACCAAAGCATAAAAAATGGTTAAATTAAATTAAACACTCGTCAATTAAAAGAAACAATAACTAAAATAAATGTTAAATACATGTGTAAAAACTATTGATCAGGTACTGATATGACCCTGCTCTCCACAATTGAAATAAGTCGAACCATCGTTATTTCATTCAGGAGCATGATGACTAGACTTACCACACTTGTAGCACCTCAGCACCTTATTCTCACAGTCGTTGGATCAGTGACCTTATTCACCACACCTATAGCACTTGATAGAAGCGAGAGCTTCTTCCCAGCATAAGCCTTCTATTTCCCTTTATCAGTTGGGGAATCATACGGCTTCTTACTATCTTGATAATGCCTTCCTCTTTTCTCGTTCAAGATCTTATAGTGAGCTGAATGAGCTTTTATATCCTCCTTATAGATTCTGCAGCTATTCACCAACTTTAAAAACACACGGATCTGCTGATATCCAATCGCCCGCTTGATCTTCAGACGCAAACCATTATCAAACTTGATACACTTTAAGAACTACGCAGTTGCTTCGCTTTAATATGGATAAAAAAAATTCAGTTCCAAAAACCTTGAGGCATACTCAGTCACAGTTAAACTTCCTTGTTTCAGCTCCTAAAACTCGACCTCTTTCTTCCCGCGTGCATGGTCAGGAAAATACGTCCTCAGAAATTCCATATTGATCACATCCCAAGTAATCATTGCTCCTAGCGCTATTAGTCTATGAAGAGTGCCGACCCACCAGTCATCATCTTCCTTTGTCAGTTGATGCGTACCAAACCGCACCTTCTGTGTCTTTGAGCAATCTATGACTCGGAAGATTCTCTTAATCTCCTTAAGCCAAACTTATGCTCTATCAAGATCGAACCTACCTTTGAAAATAGGCAAATGATTCCTCTGGAACGTCTCTAAAACAAGGGATCCATCATTAGGCTGATGTTGCATAGCTTGAGCAACAACCTGCAAAGAAACAGCAAGTGCAGCATCGTTCCTCTCTACCATTTCTCTATTTCACATCAATAACAGCCACAATGGTTAGAAATTATCTCAACAGTATTCCATTGTCACAAACTACAAACTCAATAACCTGACCGGATGGACCTACCTGCTCTGATACCACTAATGTAACACCCCTCTAAACCCCAAGGAATATTCAAAATTATTTCAATAAATAAATCAGAGTATATCACCAACAAGGGTGTCACATCTTCTAATAAAACATCATAACAACACATTCTGCTCCGTAACACGGGTTTTCAAAACATTAACGAGATATAATCAACATCTTGTTCTTCGAATCATGGCAGCAGAAATCATAGTTCAAAACATCTCATTATAATACCGTCCAGAACAAACAAACAGATCAGAACTATAGGTTTCTAGCCAGAACAAACGCGCCAGAATTTAAACAGGCCAGTAAAGTTGTGACACGCTATTGTCTTCTTCCCTGGACCCTTCGTTTAAAACTCAGAACCTTTACCTACGGATATGGTGCTGTAGCTGTAACCCTGTGCATCTCAGAAATTACATACAAGCAATATAAATAAAACTTAAGACCATGGATCAACTGGGTTTGATCTACTGATCACAATGGTCTCCTCCGTTTGGGCCAATTTCACTTGTATGAGAAAACCCTAAAACGAACCAAGAAAATCTAACAATGGCATATCTCTATATTGTTAGCCAAAATGCAATTAATCATTACCAACAGCTTGCAAATGCTTCAATGAACAAGAATATATAAATAATTCATGCTACAAATGCCAGAATCATGATATTGAATTTCAAGAAAGTGTTGGTATCGTGAGACACTTACAGTGAGTTTTTGTACACGGAATTGCTTGCTAAGGATTGGGATGGATTCCTTGAATGTCCAGCAAGTGAAAGGAATGCTTGGAACGACTTGACAGCGTCTGGAAGTATGAAAAAAAATTGCTACTTTTCTTGAATTTTCCGAGTTTCTCTCAGCCTTTCACGCCTCTCTCACCTTGTGATTTTTGTCTGCAAATGTTTCCTATATACCACTGATGGAATTAGGGTTGCAAAAGTGTTTTCAATCTTCATCAATCATGGCTTTTGATCTTGATTTGATTCCTTTGAATATCTTTCCAAAAATAGGCCAAAACCAATCTTTTCATGCACAAAAAGGCCTTGCACGATTTGATTTACTTGCCAGCTGCATATGGGACCTGAAACATGCACAAGATCTTGAGGTTTCAATGATTTGGATTTTCCATGATTTATTTTGATTTAAATTGATTTAATTCAAATAAAAATAAAAATAAATAATAAAAATAAGATAAAGACAAGTGGGAAGAGATAGGACTCGTGGACCATGCTACCAACTCAAAACAATTGCAAAAGATTGGGCCCAATTAGCAAAAATTGCAATTTGAGGCATAGTTGACTTTTGACAATTTTGGAAAAAAGGTCAAAATCACCAATGCATAACTTCCTCAATTTTGACTCTTTGAAGGTGTTATTGGACTTTTTATAAAGATTGAGATGTTCTCTAAGCAACCCTTTTGTTCTCATCTCAATTTGGTATTCCATGTTCATGTATGAAGCTTTGACAAAAAAGGTGTTTTTGTTGACTTTTCAAAATGACCTATAATGTTCAAATTCATAACTTCTTGTGAGTGCATATTTTAAACTTGGGAGATGAATATGAATTGTATAGAAATTCATCCTCTTCAAAATGAGCTTTTGATGGGTCATTTCTCATAAAGTATGAGAAAGTTATGCTTGGTCAAAGTTGAATTGACTTTTCCTGCAAAACCCTAATTTAGCAACTTTTGGTTTTTGATGAATTATGAGAAATCCTTGATGAATCATGATCAAACCTTGATAAAATGATGAATGATACTTCAAAATGAGGATGTTGACCAAAAATCTTGAAGTTTGACTGTATGTGGGCCACAGTTGACTTTTGCCCTAGCACAGTCGATTTTCAGGCCTTTGAGCAATTGACTGAGCAAACTTCCTCTGCAAGGCTTGAAAATTGACATGGGTGATCTTGAGAACATATTAGGACAATGGTGAGCATTTGGGATCCCTTGGACTCAAGTATCTTGATGCAACATGAAACCCTAATTTGAGGTAGACTGCCTTAGGAGAGAGTTTGTCTGGTCAACCCTTGGACTTCCTTGAGCAACTTGAGGATCTTTCTTGAAATATTTTGAGAAATATGGGAGGGCAAATTTTGGGGTACAACAGCTTCCCCTGTTCAATCTTCTTAAGCCTGAGGGTGTAGATTGGCTTTTCTGCCTTTCGTGATCCGAAGGTGGAAGATGATTGAACACTAGAGTGCCCAGAAATTTGCACTCACATGAAGTGGTACTTGTCTTGTGATGTCGGGAATGGGTTTACAGATGCCATTTGGAAATTGATGACGGAAGATGGGCTTAAAGATGCCATCTGAAGGAGTGTCGATCGCATAAGAGATTCCTTAGCGAGAGTTTATATACCTGTTGTTAAGGAAGACTACGCTGGGGAATGCTGATCTCTATCTTGAGAGGAATAGAATTTTAGGAGCTTCGGTCGTCTGTTATTCTACTGGGAAATCGTCTATTAGTCGAGGAGGTGAAAATGACCTACTATCTGGTCGTGATCCAGGCTTCATAGTGATAAGACTGACTGCTATTTGGTCGTAATCCAGGCTTTAGAGTGACTTACTGGGGAGATGAGATTAAACTTGCTATCCGGTCGTAATCCAGGCTTCGCAATTTCTCAATTCTTATCTGGTCGTAATCCAGGCTTCAGAAGGAATTCAGTTGTTATCCGGTCGCCTCCTGGCTTCAACTTGAATTTAGGGCACACTAATATCCGGTCAACTCCGGGCTTCTTAGTAATTGTCCAGGTAAACTGCTATTTGGTCGAAATCCAAGCTTCGTAGTGTCTTGTACTGTTATCTGGTTGTAATCCAGGCTTCAGTCCTTTTTATCGTTATCAGGTCGTAATCCAGGCTTCACGATGCTTTGTACCATTATTTGGTCGAATCCAGGCTTCATGGTGTTCTGTACAGCTATCTGGTTGTAATCCAGGCTTCACAATACCTTACTTCTTATCTGGTCGTAATCCAGGCTTCAGAAGAGATCAAATGGTTATCCGGTCGTAATCTGGGCTTCCCTTTGGCTTTGGGCCTACTAATATTCGGTCGTAATCCGGGCTTCATAGTAATTGGCCGAGTAAACTACTATTTGGTCGTAATCCAAGCTACACAGAGTCCCTCACTGTTATCTGGTCTTAATCCAGGCTTCAGTGTCTCTTACCGCTATCTGGTCGTAATCTAGGCTTCGCGATGTCTCATACCATTATCTGGTCGAATCCAGGCTTCATGGTGTTCGGAGAAATTAAGATACTATCCAGTCATAATTCGGGCTTCATAACTTGTATTAAAGATATACCACTATCTGGTCGTAATCCAGGCTTCGCGGTGTCTTTGGAGAAATCAAGATACTATCCGGTTGTAATCTGAGCTTCATAACTTGTATTAAAGATATACCACTATTTGGTTGTAATCCAGGCTTCGCAGTGTCATTGGAGAAATCAAGATACTATCCGGTCGTAATTCGGGCTTCATAACTTGTATTAAAGATATACCACTATATGGTCATAATCCAGGCTTCGCGGTGTCTTTGGCTGCTATCTGGTCGTAATCCAGGCTTCACAATAACTTGTTGAGCTGTTATCCGGTCGTAATTCGGGCTTCACGGCTTGCTGGGGGTTAAACTATTATCCGGTCGAATCCGGGCTTCGTAGCTTAGAGATAAACCACTATCTTGTCGAATCCAGGCTTCGCGGTGTTTGATACTGCTATCCGGTCGAATCTGGGCTTCACAATATGCTTGTAGAAATCAAGGTACTATCCGGTCGAATCCGGTCTTCATAGCTTAAACTTGGTGAGAATTTGATTGTATCTTTCCTGAAAGGTAAAGGTTAGCTGTATGTAGTGCATGATATGTATGAAGCAATGATGTTCTCAAAATAAATGAGATTGTGTCGTATGGTGCGTATGCATATGTCCTGATGTATGGACATGCAAATGTTTGTATGATAATCTCTAGCTGGGGAAAATAAATCCCGGATTGCTGCTGGAGAGTGCAAGAAGTTGAATTCTTCATTTCCACTGGGGATAGTGAATGAAGATGATTGTGAGAATAATCCTGCTGGAGAATAAACCGACGAGAAAATGATTATGTGGGGAAGAGATGCTCTGCTAGAGGATCTGTAGATTTGGATAAATAACCTCGGCTGGGGATGAATTACTGTTGTCGGCGATGATGAACTCTATCGGGGATAAAGTTTCTGAAAGAAATGAATTCCGCTGAGGATAATCTTCTAATGCTGGTGATAGATAAACTCTGCTTGGGGAGAATCACTGTTTTTTAGATACCTTTTGCTCTACGGGGAGTGAATGTAACTTTAGTCGTATTCTCCAGCTAGGTCTATCCCTATACCTGGTGGACAGAGCAATTGTAAGGTTTGGACATTTCTTGTTTGCCCCTGTTTCTGATATTACGAGTAATCATCTTTTGTTTCGCATGTAAGTATTTATGAGCAGCAATTATTGTCAAATGCATATATCAAAAATGAACCATTGGATGTTCTTGCAAAACAAAACAGAAAAATAAAATAATTTGAAATTTCTTTGTGACAATGAATTGTATTGATTTTGAAGTTGGCCTGAAAATAGGCGTTTTTGTACAAGAGGCTGGCGTCCTAGTAAGAGAACTCCGCCGAAAGATAGAATTTATACAATTCGTGAAAAACAAAGGAAAACAGTTATGTGAACAATCCCACTGGGTTCCAACTCTGCTATTGCCTTTATATCTCCGAGAGTCTCATCACTTTGCTACTTGGTTGAAGGTAGATCATATTGGTTAGCACCGTCCGAGCTTGATAGTCGATACCGAAGTCTGGTTGCAAGATGATCCAATGAGACATAGTGTTACGCTTTAATCCCTAGT